>JAKJMR010000462.1:691148-701746 GCA_024449315.1 Daboia siamensis
TATATTATATTATATTATATTATATTATATTATATTATATTATATTACATTATATTAATATATATATATATGTCCCCAATGTGGAAATAGCACAGTGTATTTGGTTGATCTAGTAACAACAAATCACACTCCCCCCCCCCCCAGTCTGCCTCTGCCCTTCCCACCTGCCCTTAGATTTTAATCTTTGATCTTTATTTATGTTTTAATGCATACAATATGTATGGACATGTTTTAATGACTGTAAGCTGCCCAGAGGTACCCTATGGGAAGATGGGCGGCCAATAAATGTTATAAAAAATAAATAGATACCATCACCACCAGGTGTTTAAAATGTGGGATAGACAGTATCACCACCAGATGGATTCGTAAGTGACTGACCAACCACACTCAATGTGTAGTCCTCAATGAAAAATACATTTACATGGAAGGAAGCATGCAGTGTGGGACCACAAGGCTCAGTTCTCTTCAACATCTTTGTAAACAATTTCGAGGAGGGGATAGAAGGGGAACTTGCAGATGACACCAGGCTGGTGGGAATAGCCAACTCTTTAGGAGGTAGGCTCAAGATCCAGAAGGATCTTGGCAAACGTGAACATTGGGTGCTGTCTAACCAAATGCAACTCAGTGGTGAAAAATAAGGCTTTACGCTTAGACAAGAAAAAACAAATGCACTGGTGTAGAATAACAGGTGGTGCCTGGCTCAACTGTGAGAGGAATCTGGGAATCCTAGCGGACAACCACTTAAATATGAGCCAGCAGCATGCAAAAGCCGATGCAATCCTAGGTTGCATTAACAGAAGGATAATATCAAAGTTATGTGAAGTGTTGGTAGTGCTTTATACTGCTTTGGCAAGACCACACTTGGAATATAGTACTGTGTTCTATTTTGGGACTTGGAATATAGTACTGTGTTCCGTTTTGGGCAAGATGATACCGCAAATATATTGAGACTCTAGAAAGGCTAAAGAGAAGAGCAACAAAGATATTTAAGGGGTTGGAGGATAAAACATATGATTGCAGGAACTGGGTATGTCTAGACCAGCGTAACAGAGTGAGCGCCTGTTACTCGTCCCAGCTTCTGCCAACCTAGCAGTTCGAAAGCACGTAAAAATGCAAGTAGAAAAATAGGGACCATTACGGTGGGAAGGTAACAGCGTTCCGTGCGCCTTTGGCGTCTAGTCATGCCAGCCACATGACCACGGAGACGTCCTCGGACAAGCGCTGGCTCTTTGGCTTTGAAATGGAGATGAGCACTAGCCCCTAGAGTCGGAAACGATTAGCACGCATGTGCAGGGGAACCTTTATCTTTACCTTTTTTTTTAGACCAGGGGTAGGCAACCTTGGCTCTTTTATGACTCTTGGACTTCAACTCCCAGAATTCCTGAGCCAGCGTGGCTAAGCATGGAAGCCTCTCCCTTTCCCCTCAGCATGGCTGGTTCAGGAATTCTGGGAGTTGAAGACAACGAGTCATAAAAGAGCCAAGGTTGCCTACTCCTGGTCTAGTCTAACGAAGAGAAGGACTAGGGGTGATATGATAGGTTCCTTTTCAGTGTCACCTCTTATATACCCCCATCCTCTGCTAGGGAGGTTAGGCAGGGTTTGTTCCATAATTAGATTACCTCAGCCTTGTAGTGCATCACATGTCATTATTACTTCATTTCACTGTTGCCTTATATTTCACCATGACATCGTTTCACCATAACACTAGGTTCCTGTCACTCTGTTTCAAGATCCAGCGGTTTCCTTTACTACGTGCACAATTGTGCTTTACAGTTTAGGGAGGCAATGCAGTTGCCAATGAAGCAGTCCTGGTGGGAGGGTGCCTGCATCAGCCTGAGAGAAGCTGCCTGGTCCTAAACTGCCACTGGTCACTTGCATTTACGTCTGCCACAACTGATGGCAACGCATGACACATTTTGCACACTTTGCAATCGTGATCAGGTGCAGATGGATTTGAGGGGAAAACGCCACCGGACTGTTAAGGATAACTTCAACCTGTCTCTTGCCTGGGCTGGGAATGAGATGGAGGCAAATTCACAGACACCTAGCAGGAAAATGGTGTTGCCGAAGTTTATGCTACAAAGCGATGGTTCTCAACCTTTTCTTCACCATGGACTCTCTTTAAATAATTTTTGTGGCCACGGACCCCCAAGACTGAACTCAAGTTTCAAATCAAAACATTGATTCAAGCCTTTGCAGACCCCTTGTGATGACATTATGCCTCATTCAGTGGTTCACAGGTTGAGAACCACTGCTATGCAGTTAAAAATTTCCCTTCTCCTGTCATGTCTGACTTTGGTATATATGTGCTCATCTCCGTTCCTTCACTGAGGGAGCCAGCGTTCTCTGTGATCATGTGGCCAGCATGACTACAGGTAGTGCTTGACTTACAACATTTCATTTAGTGACCATTCAAAGTTACAACGTCACTGAAAAAAGTGACATATGACTGTTTTTCACACAACCTTTGCCACATCCTCATGGACACATGATCAAAATGCTTAGCAACTGACTCATATTTATGATGGTTGCAGTGTCCAGGAGTCACGAGATCCCCTTTTGCGACCTTCTGACAATGGGGAAGGAAGATTCACTTCACAGCCGTGTTGCTAACTTAACCAACTGCCGCAATTCACTTAACAACAGTGGCAAGTAAAGTTGTCAGATGGGGCCAAACTCACTTAATAAATGTTTCACTTAGCATTAGAAAATTTTGGATTCAATTGTGATTGTAAGTCAAAGACTACCTGAATACGCTGAGGCGCATGACGGGGTGACCTGCTACCTTCCCACAGAAATGGTACCTATTTATCTACTTGCATGTGCGTGCTTTCAAACTGTTAGGTGGGCAGGAGCTGAGGCAGGTAGCAGGAGCTCACCCTGTCATGCCATGCTTGGGTCTCAAACCCAGGCTATCTGTTTTCCAGCTGACAAAGTTCAGCATTTTTAACCACTAACCCATCATACCCCGCATTTATGTTATACTGAAGTGCAATAGGGAAAAGCTCACATTTTCAGCATATCCAAGAATAAAATTTGAATTTCTCCTGGTGGAGCTTTTGAACATATTTCATTATTGGAAGTGGCAGAGCATTTCCTGTTGGTGCTTCTAATTTTTGTCGCCCTTGTTTCTTCCTTTCCAAGCCTCCTTGGCAGTCCTTATTTCCCCACCTGAAACCAGCCCCTGGATACAACTTCCCCAGGTTTATCATTTCCTTCTTTCATGGTTATCTTCCCTTAGGAGTCCATAGAAGGGGGGCAAAGTGGGGACAGCTAGAAAGATGATGCTGCAACAAAAAAGCGGAACATTCACACCTCTCCCTTTACCACACAAGATTTCAAGAGTAGCACGTTCCTAAGAAGTTCGCCAGAATTCCTCTTTTAAAGAAATGTCCTCTCTCTTTCATAAAATTAAATGAGAACTGAAAACAAAACAAAACAGGATTTTCTGTCTCCCATGACCTGAGGCCTCTGCTTCCCAAATCTTTAATCAGCAGGTAGCTCCACTCCACCCCTTCAGGAATTAATGATGTTTGCAACTAAAAACCTCCAGGCACCCTGGACTTTTCAGAGTGATTTGATGGATGATTTATTTTGTTTTCCTCCCTATTCCCCCACCCCACTCCCCAGAACTTAATGATAAACAGTTGCTGATAAAATTGTTCTATTCTAAAGCAGCAGATTCAAACAGCAGGTAGCTTTTTGCAGATGTTTCCCGTTACTCCCATGTAACACCTCTGCTCCGCGAGCTGCATTGGCTTCCGGTTGCCCTCCGGGTGAGATTCAAGGTGCTGGTGATGACCTAAAGGTAAAGGTAAAGGTTCCCCCGCACATGCGTGCTAGTCGTTTCCATCTCTAGGGGCCGGTGCTCATCTCCGTTTCAAAGCCGAAGAGCCAGCGCTTGTCCGAGGACTTCTCCATGGTCATGTGGCCGGCATGACTAGACGCCAAAGGCGCACGGAACGCTGTTACCTTCCCACCGTAGTGGTCCCTATTTTTCTACTTGCATTTTTATGTGCTTTCGAACTGCTAGGTTGGCAGAAGCTGGGACGAGTAACAGGCGCTCACTCTGTTACGTGGCACTCGGGATTTGACCCGCCAAGCTGCCGACCTTCTGGTCGACAAGCTCAGCGTCTTAACCCACTGAGCCACCGCGTCCCTTTTGGTGATGACCTATAAAGCCCTAAATGGCTTGGGTCCAGGATATCTGAGGGAACACCTGCTGCTGGCATCAAGTTCCCTTCGTCCTGTGCGCTCACACAGGGAGGGCCTTCTCAGGGTGCCGCCGGTAAAAGAATGCCGCCGGATAACACCCAGGGGGAGGGCCTTCTCTGTGGGGGCACCTGCCTTTGGAACCAGCTGCCCATAGAGTTTAGGACTGCCCCCGACCTTCGATCATTTCGCCGAGACCTGAAGACTTGGCTCTTTGAGTTTTCTGGCCCAGGCTGAGTTTTAATTGGGGTTTTATATTTTTTTAGGGATTTAATTTAATCTTTTTAAATTGTTCTTAATTTTTGTATCAATGTTTTATATACCCTGTAAACCGCCCTGAGTCCTACGGGAAAGGGCGGTATATAAATTCAATAAAATTCAAATTCAAATTCAAATGTTCAGGCCATCTTTCCATATTTATTCTCTTTTTTCTCCAGCTACCGGTGTCTAAATGTGGTGTCTTCGTAGATCAGGGGTCTGGCTGAGGAATTCTGGGAGTTGAAGTCCACAAGTCATAAAAGGGCCAAGTTTGAAGACCCCTGTCGTAGATGGTTTTGTAGGCAGCTCTAAACAGAGCTATGTGGCAATGAAAATAGGTGATTTGAAAGTCACTGAAGGATAGCAAAAAGATGGGCAAAATCTTAGGCTTCAACTAATGGCCAATTTTCCTTCCTTCCTTCCTTCCTTCCTTCCTTCCTTCCTTCCTTCCTTCCCATCTGTGGGGTCTGCAAGAGCTACATGGTAGACTTATAATGACCATAAGAACCAGCCTAGGGCCACTGATTCGGAATTATAAGGATGGTTGTCCACATCTGGAGAATGCTTGGTTGGGTAAATCTAGTTGATTCAGTAGAAAAGTAGTGAAAGAATTGCATTATTTGCTTATTTTGGACACTGTTTTTTCTCAGCAACACTATTATAAGGAAGATATATTATAACTATTGCATATTCATTCCTGTTTTATAATGCCTAAGTGGATTAAAAAGTGGATGTTCTGTAATTATTAGAACAATTAGTTCCTCCTTAGTTTTCTTCAGATGCAAACAAGAATCTTCCCATTTATTTATTCAATTCCTAATCTTCTCTGTGTTGCCAAAGTTAAACAACCTGTGGCTGTTTACAGTGCAAATGAACCTTCAGCTACCATAACTGAGATTAAATATTGTCTGTTCCAGAGGAAAGCCTGCCAAATCTTTGGCTAGTGGAACAAATCTGAAATTAAGCTAAGCAAATCTTGACTCTCTGCATTAAATTAACCCAAGTTAATTTATTTATTTATTAATTTATTTCACTTTTCTTCCTTTTTGCTGTTTTGTTGCATCGGCAAGGGTACTGACCAATCCAATTCCAACCTTTTTGATTTAAAAGTTGCATTTGCAAGTCAGGGTTGTTAAGCTTGGCCACTTCAGCATTTAGATTGTGTTTTGAGACTCAGCATGTTTGAGTACCTAGCCTGTCAAGGAATCCGTGAAAAATTGAAAACTTCAGGAAGCAGACAATCTGTTGTGCAAATATACCTGTGGGACTACTAGAAGGGCTTATCTTAGCAAATCTATTTTTATTTTCTGGGCCTGTGACAGTGGCTTTCTTGGGACCTCAGACTGATTTATGTAACTTTGTTTGGCTGTTTGCCATAGTGGCAAACACTTGCCAGCTCCAATCCCTGAGGGCCACAAACAAGGACAATCTTCATTGTGTGACAGACCTTGCTCTCAGCAAAGCAATGGCGATTGATTGCTCATGATAAAAGGATGTCAGATATTGAATTTATATAATTTATATGCTCCACGTATGACACAACTGAGCCCAAAGTTTCTGTTGCTCAGCGAGAGAGTTGTCAAGTGAATTTTGCCCCATTTTATGACCTTTCTTGCTGCAGTTGTTAAGTCAATCGCTGCAGTTGTTAAGTCAGTAACACGGTTGTTAAGTGAAGCTGGTTTCCCCATTGGCTTTGCTCGTCAGAAGGTCACAAAAGAGGTTTGCATGACCCCAGGACACTGCAACCGTCATAAATATGAGTCAGTTGCCAAGTGGCTGAATTTTGATCATGTGACCACAGGGATGCTGTGAATGGTTGCAAGTGTGAAAAACGGTCATAAGCCTTTTTTCAGTGCCATTACAACTTCGAATGGTCACTAAATGAACTATTGTAAATCAAAGACTACACACACACACACACACACACACACACACACACACACACACACACACGTATATATATTGCAGTCCACCTATGATGGCAATTGGGACAGAATTTCAAATGTAAGTTATGATGGTCACAAATTGATGCATCCACGTGACTGGATCCAGTTTTACAACCGTTTTTATAGTGATGGATGTATAAGTCGGACCCCGTTCTTCCGAATGGGCATTTTTGCCAGAAAGCAGCAAAAGAAGTTGCAAACCGTGAGCGTGCGACCACAGGTAATTGTGGTAATTGTGAGCCGGATGCCAAGTGCCTGAAATGTGGTCATGTGAATGTGGCTGGGCTGTGATATTTTATGACATCTGGCAATGTTTTATGAATCATGAGGCACCCTTTTCAAGGCAGCGGTAACTCCCAAGTGGTCACTAAACTGCCGGTCGTAAGTCAAGGACTCCCTGTAAAGGCTTTAAATAAATAATATTTGTATCTTTGTATTGCTCCTCCGTTTTTGTATCTTTTTTAACATTGTAGGCTGCCCAGAGTTGTCCTGTGGTAAGGTGGGCAGCCAATAAAATGCAATAATGTAATAAATACATGATAAATAAATAAATAAATAAGTGTCCTCCAGTTTAGGAAGATGACAGCAAAAAGGTGGAAATCAAGGCTAACTGGGAATTGGGGATATCAGGGAATGCTCCGTCAAACCCTAACCTATTACTAATCCCTTGACATAACTCTGGTATAATAGCTGGTACTGCATAATATATTTTTCACATTTGCAACTGCCTTTGGATGCTGCTGGTTTAAGGGAAGCACAGGTACTCCTCAATTTCTGACCACCGTTGAGACCAAAATTTCTGTTGCTAAGCTAGACAGTTGTTACGTGAGCTTTGCCTCCTTTTTACCATCTTTCTTGCCAGAGTTGTTAAGCGGGTCACTGCAATTGTTAAGCTTGTAACATGGTTGTTTGCTGAACCTGGCTTACCTATTGACTTTGCTTTGTCAGAAGGTTGCGATAGGTTCTCACATGGGGACACTGATCATGTGACCATGGGGGTGCTGCCACAGTCATGTGTGAAGAACAATCTTCTTTTTCAATGTCATCGTAACTTCAAATGGTCACTAAGTGAACTGTTGCCATTTCAGGACCACCTGTACACCACTTTGATCAAAGGGCAGCTTCAGCTTATCTCCTTCCTGGATAGGAACAAGCTGATGGCCACATCATGGATACTTGACAGAAAAAAATAACATTTCCCGGTTCAGTGCAAGTGAGAACATAGTTTTAGTTTAATCGCTTTAATTTAGAGACTGATGAGTAATATGATTCGATTTCAGAAGAGGCTGTGTTACCTAACCTGGAAGTTTGCTTTCTGTGGAATATGTGGAAAGACATTGCAGAGAGGGCACCTTCTTTGTAAGATGCCAGAGTGAATTGAGGCACATAAAAATAGTTCCAGCATCTACATCTTGGCACTAAAAACCGGTCCCTGTAATTATCATTGATCATAAGTCTGGCTGTTTGCCAAGCACTTCACCACCATTTCACATCAGAAGCAAGCTGTTCTCCCACCCATGATTGTTATGTGAGAAACAAAGGCAGGAGTTGCAGGTTTCTTCTTATAAATTCTAAGAAATTAAAGAAGAGTAGTAGTCAGTACGCTTTGTGGTTGATGCCCTGAGGTTTCTCTGTTCCATTCTTTATTTAAATAAACAATATTAGAATTTCTGTTGATTCTAAAATGCTCAAAAAAGCAAGGGAAGGAGGCTGCACCTGAAATTTAGTAAAGCCCTTTAAATTTCTGGGGAATCCAGAAAGTCCCAAACTAGGCCCTCAATTAACAGGGGTTGAACTGATAGGAAATTCAAGGAATTATGCCAGAAAAATAATAATAATAATAATAATAATAATAATAATAATAATAATAATAATTAGTTGGAAGGAACCTTGGAGGTCATCTAGTCCAACCCCCTGCTCAGGCAGGAAACCCTATACCATTTCAGACAAATGGCTGGCCAGTCTCTTCTTAAAAACTTCCAGTGTTGGAGCATTCACCACTTCTGGAGGCAGGTTGTTCCACTGGTTAGTTGTTCTGTCAGGAAGTTTCTCCTTAGTTCTAGGCTGCTTCTCTCCTTGACTAGTTTCCATCCATTGCTTCTTGTCCTGCTTTCAGGTGCTTTGGAGAATAGCTTGGCTCCCTCTTCTTTGTGGCAGCCCCTGAAATATTGGAACACTGCTATCATGTCCCCCCTCGCCCTTCTCTTTGTTAAACTAGACATACCCAATTCCAGCAACCGTTCCCTATATGTTTTAGCTTCCAGTCCCCCAATCATCTATACAATTATAGTTGTATTATAAGCAATATTTGGCTGTGCAAACTTCCCTGGACTGCACTCTTATTAAATATACATAGTCCTCAAATTATTAGGGTGCCACCGGTCAGAGAATGTCGACTGGCGACCCCAGGGGGAGGGCGTTCTCTGTGGGCACGCCAGACCTTTGGAACCGCTTACTGGTTGAGCTCCGGATGGCTCCCGACCTTTGCTCCTTCCTATGTGATCTAAAAACTTATCTATTTGAACAAGCCGGCCTGGTCTGATGGGTTTGGGGTTTTAACATTGATTTTAACTAATTTATTGCATCAGGCACAATTATTTAATTTTTTTTAACTTTTGTATCTTGTATTCTTGTTATTTATTGCCCTGTACACCGCCCTGAGTCCTTCGGGAGAAGGGCGGTATATAAATAAAATAAATATAAATATATAAATATATTACTGTAGTTGAGCTAGCTATTTCCTTTGTAAGTCATAAAGCAGGTCATCATGTGCCTGTGCCTGATATTATGACCTTTTTTGTGGCAGTTGCTAAGTGAACATGGCAGTTTTAAAGCGAACACTGTGGTCGTTAAGCAAATGCCACGGTCATTAACTGAACCCATTAATCACTTTGGAGCATTTTTGGCCACAAACTGAAGTAAACTAGGAAACCAGAAAAAGTGTACACTTTTCTAGGAAAAATGTAAATTGCTGCCACATAACCACAGGGCATTGCAAAAATCCGTAAATGCAGGCTGGTTGCTGAGAGCCAAAAATGCAGTCATGAAGGCAGCAAATATTGGAACTTCAAATCCGGGCCTTAAGTTCCTTTTTCAAGGTCTGTCATAACTTAGAACAATTGCTAAGTGACCGGTTTTAAGTTGAGGACTGCCTTTAATCGGAAGAAGAGGAGCATTTGGATTTTGTCCCTCAAATGCTTTCTTGGAAATCTGATCAGCCTGTTTGGCCACCTTTCTGCTTTCTGTAACCGCTTAACGTGGGGAAAAGGCTGGGGAATTCTGGGAGTTGAAGTCTGCTCATCTTCAAGGTGCCAAGGTAGAGCAACACTGGCCTAAGAACCTGTTCCACTGATCAGGCGTGTCAAATTCCTGAGTATCAAAAAAAAAGAAGGGGCACGATGGCCCAGCGTGACACTGAGCTTGTCAGCTGGAAAGCTGACAGTCTGGGTTTGAGAGTTGAGCACTGCTTGATGGGGTGAGCCTCCATTACTTGCCTCAGCTCCTGCCCTCCTAAGCCATTTGAAAGCATGCAAATGTGAATAGATAAATAGGTACCACTTTGGTGGGAAAGTAACAGTGTTCTGTGTGCCTTGGTGAATAACCATGCCGGCCCCATGAGCATGGTAACGTCTTCAGACAATGTTGGCTCCCTTGTTTAAAAAAAACAGAGATGAGCACAGCCCGCTAGAGTTGGACATGACTGGAAAGGGGACACCTTTACCTTTATCAAATATGATTAGGGGACTGGAGGCTAAAACATATAAGGAACGGCTGCTGGAATTGGGTATGTGTAGTTTAATGAAGAGAAGGGCGAGGGGGGACATGATAGCAGTGTTCCAGTATCTCAGGGGCTGCCCCAAAGAAGAGGGAGTCAAGCTATTCTCCAAAGCGCCTGAAGGCAGGACAAGAAGCAATGGATGGAAACTAGTCAAGGAGAGAAGCAACCTAGAACTAAGGAGAAGTTTTTGGAAAGTTAGAATAATTAACCAGTGGAACAACCTGCCTCCAGAAGCTGTGAATGCTCCAACACTGGAAGTTTTTAAGAAGAGACTGGACAGCCATTTGTCCGAAATGGTATAGGGTTTCCTGCCTGAGCAGGGGGTTGGGCTAGATGACCTTCAAGGTCCCTTCCAACATTATTATTATTATTATTATTATTATTATTATTATTATTATTATTAT
>JAKJMR010000462.1:701756-716932 GCA_024449315.1 Daboia siamensis
TATTATTATTATTATTATTATTATTATTATTATTATTATTATTATTACTATTATTACTATTACTATTACTATTACTATTATTATCAAAGAAAAATAAAAACAGAATAGCACCCCTACCCCTGGCTTTTAAGTAGAAATAAAGATCAGGGAAGGAAAAGGAATGACAGGAGATATTTACACCCTCTCCTTAGTTCCTTGATCAGCAAATACTGGAATTGTCCAAGCAGAAACTCTGCAAATGTGTCAGTTCCACAGCTTCCAGCATTCCCTGCTGGCCTCACTTCTTTACAAGTAGTCCTCGACTTAACAACCACAACTGAGCCCAGAACTTACATTGCTAGCTGAGAAATTTTTTTCAGCAACATTTGCTCCATTTTATGACTTTCCTTGCCACCTTTGTTAAGTGAATCCCTGCAGTTGTTAAATTAGTAACATGGATGTTAGGTGAATCTGGCTTCCTCATTGACTTTGCTTGTCAGAAGGTCGCAAAAGGTGATCGCATGACCCTGGGTCACTGCAATCGTCATAAATATGAACCAGTTGTCAAACATCCAAATGTAAATCACATGACTACAGAGATACTGCAATGGTCATAAGTGTGAAAAATGGTCATCAGTCACTTTTTGCATTGCCGCTGTAACTTTGAACGGTCACTAACTGAACTGTTGTAATTGAATAGAATAGAACAGAACAGATTAGAATAATAACTTTATTGTCACTTTGAATGTATACTAATCGGCATATATTAAAATGAAATTTCATTGCATTCAGCTCTCAAAGGTCACCACCTCCGATATACACTACATAAATATGACAAAAATAAATAAATACAGAATTATGCATATACCCACATATATTATATGATACAGAGAGATAACACAGTCTAGTTCAGGTTATGTATACATGTGCATGGCGAGAAAAATGAATCTTGCGAGTTTACCAGACGGATGGCATAGGGAACAAAGCTATTACAGAATTGGGTAGTCCTGCTATAAATACTTCGAAACCTCCTCCCAGAGGGGAGCAACAGAAACAGACCGTAAAGTGGATGTGTGGGGTCTCTAACAATGCTTTGAGCTCTAAGCACATATAAGCGCTTCTAAGCAGCATCCTGAATACCAGGGAGACAGATTCCTATGATCTTCTCGGCTGTCCTTAAGTCTTAAGTTGAGAACTACCTGTATTTAGGGTCCTTAGATGGGTGAAGTCCCTTCCAACTGTTACAGGTAATCCTCAACTTATGACCACAACTGAACCCCAAATTTCTGTTGTTAAGTGAGACATTTGTTAGTGAGTTTTGCTCCATTTTACAACCTTTCTTGCCACAGTTCTTAAGTGAATCACTGCAATTGGTAAGTTAGTAACCCAACTGGCAAGTGGATCTGGCTTCCCCGTTGACTTTTCTTGTCAGAAGGTTGCAAAAAAGGACTCACATGATCCTGGGACACAGCAGCTATCATAAGTATGAACCAGTTGCCAGGTGTCCAAATTTGGATCACGTGATCGTGGGGATGCTGCAATGGTCGTAAGTGTGAAAAACGGTCACAAGGCACATTTTTCAGTGCCCTTGTAACTTTGAATGGTCACTAAAGGAACTGTTGTAAGTCGAGGGCGCCTGTATTCAGGGTCTTTAGATGGGTGAAGACAAAGCAGTTGAACGGGGAGGTTGGACTAGAAGCCCTCCCTAGGCCCTTTCAACTCTGTTATTTGTTTAATCAAACGTAATTCAAGATCGGGCCACTGGCCTTCTACTTACAAAGCCCGATGATCTATCAGCCAACTAATTCTACTTAATTGGTTGCCTATGCAGATGAGTTCCTCCTGGTATGAAAAATAGGTAAACAAGTCAGCAATAGACAAGTCCCTGTGTGCATGGCGCAATGCCTCTTGTCTTTGAAGGGGTGTCCAATTTTCCTGCCTACCCACTGCTTCCTTCTGGGAGGAGCAAGCCTATAATAAAAGCCGTGTTTCCTAAGTCCAACAGACACTCCCGAAAAGAAGCAGTTCCCCAAAACTTCAACGCCAGAAAGAGCCAAGCAGAGCAGGTAAGCAAAATGTGGAGAAATCCTACCAGTGGTAGAGTTTGAACCCAAGGGAAGCCACACTTTTTTTCAGCTTGGATGTGAAGTCCCACACATTTCCGACTATTCTCTGTCTGCCTTGTTTTCAAGGACTTCACAGAACATCCTTGTTGCAAGATAGGTCAGGAGTCATATAGATTGGCAGATTCCCGCTGATTTTCTGAAGCAGATGGGTAGTGTAGGGGTTCAGATATTGGATTAGGAGCAGAGAGACCCAGATTTTGGTTTAGTCTCAGCCTTGACAACTCACTACATGACTTCGGGTTAGCCTAGCCCAGGGGTAGGCAACCTTGGCTCTTTTATGACTCGTGGACTTCAACTCCCAGAATTCCTGAGCCAGCCATGCTGAGGAGAAATGGAGAGGTTTCCCTTCTGAACCATGCTGGCTCAGGAATTCTGGGAGTTGAAGTCCATGAGTCATAAAAGAGCCAAGGTTGCCTACCCCTGGCCCTAGCCACTTTTTGTCAGCCCGAAACCGAAAGTGAGGTAGTGGTGAAGTGCTGGATCAGGAATATGGGGATGTAGATTCTAGTTCCTTCTCAGCCATAGAAGCTCAGTGAGTGACTGGAGGCCAGTCCCTCTCTCTTGACCTAACCAGGTTGTGGTTATGTAGGAAAACAGGTGGAAGGAGCATCACTGCCACAGTGTTGAGCTCCTGTCTGAAAGCCAGGTTATAAATCAAATTTATAATCAGTCAATCAATATGTAGCACTGCCCTTGTGCAGGAGGTCGATCTGGGGAGCCTGTGGTATCTTCCAAGCTTCTTATAAGATTAGCAGCCTTAGGAGGTTTTATCTCCATTGGGTAAATCCGGTTCTGTACATTATAATCTTTACTATTTACCCCTGAGCAAAGTCAGAATTAGGAGTAAGCTAAACCAGCGGCAGTCTAGAGCAGTGGTCCCCAACCTTTCCAGCTTGGCAGCCCAGGTGTGTATGTGTGAATGGCAGGTTCATACGCACTCATGCACGGCTCCATTTGTGCAAGCAGTGTGTGAGAGCACCATCCAGTCATGCACACGAGCGGAGGCTGCTTGAGCTCGCATGCAAAGCTCCGCTCGTGCGAGCGACGGACACTTTGCGCTCATGCACGAAGCTTCACTCAGCGAGTGGAGGCCACTTGCGCAGAAGGCTCCTGTGCTCGCCCACAAAGCTCCATTCATGCGAATGGAGTTTTATGCACGAGATCAAGTGCCCTCCGCTCGTGCAAGTGGAGCTTTGTGCACATGCGCTCGCCCAGTTCTGCCGCAGCCCAGTTTTGAACAGGTCACAGCCTGGTAGTGGGCCGTGGCCCAGGGGTTGGGGACCCCCGGTCTAGAACTCTCCATTTGAAAGGACATCTCAAAATGTCAGTGTTTTTAAGGTGCTGCAGTTTCATTATAATGTCATATATATATATGGAAGCTTCCAGAAACTAAGCTTTCCAGTACAGCCCACTGCATGCCTGCAGGAGGTTACATGATCCCCCCCCCATTGATGGTTTAAAATAGGCCATGTTTCTGCAGGCATTCACACCTTCTGTTTGGGAAGGCTGTTCCCCACCCATCAAGATTTATTATGCATCCTGGCAGCACCATTGCCAGCGTCAGCTCTTAGACGGCTTTATTCACTCTTTCCACTTGCCAAGTGCAGCTTCTGCAGTTTCATTAACCTTAGGGATTCAACATGCTCAGATCTATCCTGCTAAGCAATGTTTCCCAACCCGTGGTCTTGTAGTACAGGTAGTCCTCGGTTTACAATTGTTCATTTAGTGACTGTTCGAAGTTACGACAGCACTGAAAAAAGTGACTGATGACTGTTTTTCCCTCCCACTGTGGCATCCCCAGGGTCACGTGATCAAATTCGGACACTTGGCAACTGACTCCTATTTGAGACAGTTTCAGTGTCCCAGGGTTATGTGATCCCCCTTTTGCGACCTTCTGACAAGCAAAGTCAGAAGGCAATTTGCCCGAAGGTTAAAATCCAATGCAGGCAGCCCTCATCTTACACACCCCCAATGGAGCCCAAAATTTCCGTTGCTAAGCAAGACGGTGTTTAAGCGAGTTTGGCCCAATTCTGCGACCTTTTTTTCTCCCGTTGGTAAGTGAGTCGCTGCAGTGGTTAAACTAGCAACACGGTCCCTAGCCAGATTGACTTAACAACTGCACGGATTCACTCAACAGTGGTGGAAAGGAAGGTCGCAAAAACTGAGCAAAACTCACTTAGCCGTCTTGCTCAGCAACGGAAATTTGGGGGCCAGTTGTGGTCTTAAGTCGAGGACTGCCATTGTTGGATCTTAACCTTTAGGCAAATTAGAACTGAAGATGTTAAGAGAGCAACACGTTGAACAAGTCTACTCTACCTCCTTTGAAAGGGAATTAATTAATGTTTAGCATAGTTAGCATGCAAGATATTGTTTGGGCTGGTAAGTAGTAGGGAGAAACTCAGGTGTTGCTAGATCCCAGAAGGCCAGCCTCCTCAGTTGACCTGCTTCAGTAACCTGTAGAACACAGAACATAAAATCATAGGACTGGACGGGACCTCAGAGATTTTTTAGTCCAAACCCCTACTCAAGTCTGTACAAACTATGTGTGGGAGAAAGAGATGGGTTCTGTAGTCTGTTAACGATGTGCTTCCTCTATGCAGGTACAATGGGAAGTGTTGGTTTTCCACTGAAATTATCAGCATGCATCCTGTTTTTCCTGATCCTGGAAAATTCCTACATTGCTTGTGATAGTAAGTCTCGGGTTTTCTACCATGTGACCTTCCTAGCATGTGGATTTGCAATTTCAGTTTTCAGTGGGAGACACCTTCCTTAACGGATTAAAAATTAGAAAATTATCTGGACTCCGTCATCTGCAATTTGGTGTCAGTTGCTCCTAGTTGTAAATTAAGAGCTTACATTTGCCAAAAGACTAAAGGTGATCCTCAACGTACGACCACAACTGAGCCCAACATTTCTGTTGCTAAGCAAGACAGGTCTTAAGTGAGTTTTGCCCTGTTTTGTGACCTTTCTTGCAACAATTGTTAAGTGAATCACTGCAGTAGTTAAGTTAGTAACACGGTTGTAAAGGGAATCTGGCTTCCCCATTGACTCTGCTTGTCAGAAGGTTGCATCTGTCATAAATTTCAGTGTGAAAAACAGTCATTAGTTGTTTCTTTTTTTTTTTAGTGCCTCTGTAATTTCAAATGGTCACTAAATGAATGGTTGTAAGTCTAGGCCTGCCTGTACTTTGAAGGAGTCAGTCCTTCAAAGGATCCTGTCCTCAGGAACGGGTAGCAATATTGAATTCTCTCTTTTTATGGTGATCCACGAAATGAAAATTTAAACAAAGACAATGCTTCTTTTTGTGTGTGTGTGTGTGGGGGGGTGAGAGTGGATTCATTTTGAACATTTGTGTTTTATCTTGAGGAAAGGAGTTTTCTCCATTTCTTCAGTTCTTATATGTGAAGGGTTGGGAAAGCTGGTGAGGAAGAGAATTAGAAAAACCCCTTTGCATGCCAGAAATATGGTTTAGGTCAAGGGTAGGCAACCTCGGCTCTTTTATGACTCATGGACTTCAACTCCCAGAATTCCTGAGCCAGCCGGCTCAGGAATTCTGGGAGTTTATTTATTTATTTATTTATTTTATTAAACTTATATACCACCCTTCTCCCGTAGGACTCAGGGCAGTTCACAAGGTTTTTTTAAAACAGTACAACAAATTACATAGATTAAAAACAATTAAAATAATTAAACTAACCTTGAAACTAAAAACCCCAATAACAATTAAGATACAATTAAAACCCCAGTTAATATTCTCAGTCTAGGCCAGAAAGCTCGAAGAGCCAGGTCTTCAGGTCCCGGTGGAATGAGCCGAGGTCAGGGGCAGTCCTAAGCTCTACAGGTAGC
This sequence comes from Daboia siamensis, assembly GCA_024449315.1. Lineage (NCBI taxonomy): Eukaryota > Metazoa > Chordata > Lepidosauria > Squamata > Viperidae > Daboia > Daboia siamensis. The sequence goes on from JAKJMR010000462.1 coordinate 707,708, forward strand.
TGGTTCCAAAGGGCCGGCGCACCACAGAGAAGGCGGTACCCTGAGAAGACCCTCCCTGTGGGAGCGCACAGGATGAAGGGAGCTTGATGCCGGCAGCAGGTGTTCCCTCAAATATCCTGGACCCAAGCCATTTAGGGCTTTATAGGTCATCACCAGCACCTTGAATCTCACCCGGAGGGCAACCGGAAGCCAATGCAGCTCGCGGAGTAGAGGTGTTACATGGGAGTATCGGGAAACCCCCATGACAACCTGCGCGGCTGCATTCTGCACCAGCTGAAGCCTCCGAGTGGTCCTCAAGGGCAGCCCCATGTAGAGAGCGTTGCAGTAGTCCAATCGGGAGGTCACGAGCGCATGAGTGACTGTGCGTAGGGCATCTCAGTCCAGGTAGGGCCGCAACTGGTGTACCAGGCGAACCTGGGCAAAGGCCCCCCTGGTCATGGCTCCTATATGGTCTTCAAAACTGAGCGCGAATCAAGGAGGATGCCCAAGTTGCAAGCCCTATCAACGGGGGGTAACATCTCACTCCCTATCATTAAAGATGGAATGGACTGGTTAGTCCGAGATGCCGGTATGCACAGCCACTCAGTCTTGGCCGGATTGAGACAAAGCCTGTTTCTCCCTACCCAGCTGAAGTCCATGAGTCATAAAAGAGCCGAGGTTGCCTAACCCTGGTTTAAGTATTGAATGGAAGCAGGAGTGTCTGCAGGAGGGGGTCAAAAAAGTCAAGATGGTGTCCATAATCATACACATGACACCCACACATAAAAAGGGGGTGGGGCTTTCATCACCTGGCTGGGTTGCCATCTTGCTTTTATGGACACTCCTGCGAACATCCTTGAATGGAAGAAATACTTTGGGATGCTCTGGGCATTTGTTCCTTTCAATGTTTTCTTTAAAAGCCATTAAATTTCCCTTTTCTTTTTCTTTCTTGCAGATCACTGGTGTTATGACAAACCAGAGTGTGGTAAGCCATGGTTTCCCCCCCACACACTGATTCCAGAAACCTTCTCATTGTGGTAACCACAAGCCTTGTTGCTGGAGAGCCAATGTGATTTAGGCACACCTAAATTCAGCAATCCATTTAGGGCAGGGATGTCCAATCTTGGCAACTTTAAGACCGGTGGACTTCAACTCCCAGAATTTCCCAGCTGGCTGGGGGATTCTGGGAGTTGAAATCCACCGGTCTTAAAGTTGCCAAGGTTGGACATCCCGATCTAGGGATTTTTTTAATTGAATCAGTGACCACCTTGAGTTTAATATTGGCTGTTATTATAATTAATTTACAGTTTATTTCCTCAACTGATGACACCTTGAAGAAGTCTACATCTCAGTTTTTATTAAAGGCTAGCGTTAGCATACGTTAGCAATAGCAATATGTTATATGCCTAATGGCATAAAGGTAGTGATAATTAAAACAATAGATCTTTAAAAAAATATTAACATGGGAAGGAAAAGGTAACAAGGAGTTTAAAGGAATGAACATACCCACCCACCCTCACACTGTTTTAAGTTTGAATTTCTCTGTAATTCCATATGTAGCAATCCCAAGTGTGGTATCTGCCAATATACCCTTAGCAATCTTGAGGTTAAAGTATGCTGAAACATGAGGAAGAATTTCTAAATGTTTTTCCTTTCAGGTCATTTGTGTGTGTGTGTGTGTGTGTGTGTGTGTGTATCCCAAAATTTCTGCTGCTAAGAGTTTTGCCCTATTTTATGACTGTTTTGCCACAGTTTTTAAGTTAACTGTTAGTTGTAAGGTTGTTAAGTGAACATGATTTCCCCATTGACTTTCCTTGCCAAAAGATCACAAAAGGTGATCACATGACCCTGGACACTGCATCTGTCAAAAGTATGAGTCAGTTGCCAAATGTCTGAATTTTGATCACATGACCATGGGGACCCTGCATCAGTTGTTGAGTGTGAAAAATGGTCATAAGTCCCTTTTTTCAGTGCTGTTGTAACTTTGAATGGTCACTAACTGAACTGCTGTAAATCGATCAAAATTTGGATGCTTGGCAACTGTCTCATATTTATGACAGTTGCAGTGTCCCCAGGGTCATGTGATCCCCTTTTGTGACTTTCTGACAAACAGAGTCAGGGAGGAATCCAGATTCACTTAACAACCTTGTTATTAACTTAACAACTGCAGCAATTTACTTAACAACTGTGGCAAGAAAGGTTGTACAATGGGGCAAACTCACTTAATAACTGTGTTGCTTAACAACAAACATTTTGGTCATAAATCGAGGACTACCTGTATAGCTGCCCAACTCATAGATCGGTGACTCTTGGAGGTTTACAAGCAGGGTCCGCAACCTGTGGGCCACGGCCTACTCGTGGGCCGTGAGGGTTTTGCAACTGGGCCATGGAAACAGCCAGAGAGCGCTTGCACACATCCTCACATGTGGCAGCAGTGGGTGAGCACATGTGTGCGTGCTCCGTTTACATGAGCGGCAGGTGCCCATGTACTCCCCTCATGCAAATAATGCTGCCCGTGTTTGTTGGCTGTTTTTGCAAACTCTCACCTCCCTACCAGGCCGGTCCGCAAAGCTGGAAACGTTGGGGAACTCTGGTTTACAAAATTTTAAAACTCCACCACATAATGAATACCCATAAATCACCCCCACCCCACTCACCATGGCAAAAACAACACAAACAAATCAGCCATTTCAACAGCTCCATTTCCAATTGTGGTCCCCAGGCCCACTGACAAAACTATGTTTTTAGGGTCTTTGAGAAAAGCAGAGGTTGAGGGCCAACCGTACCTCAGTGGGAATGATGCTCCATGAAGAAGGGGTCACCACTGTGAAGGCCCTTTTTGTGGTCCCACCAGATGACAATCCCTTATCGATGGGACCCACAACCTGCCTTGTCTTCCTGGCCTGGTGGGCCGGGTAGGCAGTGGTCCTTCAAATAACCTGACCCCAAGCCATGTAGGCCATTAAAATTGATAGCCGACACCTTGAATTTTACCTGGAAACTGACTGGGTAAATACATGCGTGCGTACACATACCTGTTTGCCAAATTCTAGAAAAATGTTCTAATTGCAAAAAGGAAAAAAGACCAAAAAAAATGGAAGGGCTACATTATTATATTATTTTATTTATTTATTTATTTTTATTACATTTATATCCTGCCCTTCTCCGAAGATTCAGGGCGGTTTACAAGCTTAGCAGTAGCCTTCATTCTATGTATATGCCTGCTTGTTAGGGCTTTCACACACACCCCAAGCGGCATTATTACAAAGTCAGCTTATTGCCCCCAACAATCTGGGTCCTCATTTTACCTACCTCGGAAGGATGGAAGGCTGAGTCAACCTTGAGCCTGGTGGGATGCGAACCTGCACTAATTGCAGGCAGCTGGTGTTACTTAAGGAGGCATTAGCCCACTGCTCCACCAAGGCTCATTTATTATTATCTAATATGATCATCTTTTTATTCTTTTTCTGCTAGGACCTAGCACTTGGGGAACTATTGGCTCCTGTGGTGGCACGAGACAATCTCCCATCAACATTGACACCAGTGAAGCAATTTATGATTCTAGGCTTGGACCTATACGTTTCACTGGCTATGAAAATCGTAAATTCATCAAACAAATGAAGAATACAGGGTATCAGGGTACGTATTCATGGATTACCATCCATTGCTAAATGTATAAGAAGTTCCTCCACCTGGAGGAATATTTTCAACACCAAGGGTTCCCAGACTTGGCAATTTCCAGATTGGTGGACTTCAACTCCCAAAATTCTCAGCAGTGGCCCTCCTGGCTGTGGCACTCTGGTAGTTGCCAAGGTTGAAAAACTTTGTGCTGCATCCCAGTGGTATATTCCTAGTAATAGCAATTCAGCTGGGTTGCGATGGCTACATGATCCTGTAAAGCTCGGGAATCCAGCTTGGTTTTTCAATTGGAATAATTGCTTCTATTTAGGCTAAGCTTACTGTGTGGTCTCCTTTCCACCAGGCTTGATAGTTGTGTTATGAGATGTGATGTGATTCATGAAGGCATAATAAAAAAAAGTTTTGGTAGGGAGCAATAAGCTGCAGTTCATTCACTGAGATCTATGCTACAAATTCAATTATGCTACAAATTCAATAAATCATGCAGCCTGATTCAATTCCACGCAGACCCTAATTTTTGTTTTGGGGAAATAGTCATGTAGTGCTTCCTTATTGTCACGTGAACTCTAGATTCACATGAGGTGGAATAGAAGCAGCCCCAACATCTGCCATCTCCCTGGATACCCCTCCCCCGAAAGGCTGCCACATCTATCCTTTCATTCAAATCCATGATTTGGCTGTGACTCCAGTCTTCCTAAAATATGGAATACTGTCTCAGATGTTGCCCAGATTTGGGCTGAAGGAATGATACGATCTGCACATTTGTGGCCTGAAAGAATTACACTGAAAGTGTCTCATTTGCTGAGATGACCTTGACAACATTCAATTGGATCTCACTAAATCAGAATTTGTCAACCTTGGCAACATTAAGATGTGTGGACTTCAATTCCCAGAATTCCCCAGCCAGCATGGGAATTGAAGAACACATTACTTTCTGGCTGGGAAAATATATGTAAATGAAAGCTCAATCATCCAGGCCAAAAGTATGTAAAAAGATTAAATCATGGCAAATGGACTGTTTGTTAAACCGAGATGTTTCGTTACTCATCCAAGTAACTTTTTCAGTTAGAAGAAAAAAAAATTTGGTTAGCCATAGAGAATCTTTGGAATGTACTAACTCTTGTAGGGGTTTCTCCCCCAAATGAAATGCAACGTGTAAATGAAGACTCAATCATCCACATCTTAACATCACCAAGGTTGAGGGTTTCCTGCCTGAGCAGGGGGTTGGACTAGAAGACCTCAAGGTCCCTTCCAATTCTGTTTCTGCTCTAAGGAGAAGAAAAGTAAGTCGGGGGACATCCTGAGGGACATCATATGGATGGCACCGAAATCTTCCTACCCCTTTTGATTCGAGTTTAGAGACAGGAGGAACAGAAGCTCTTAGGGCAGTAATCCTCTTTTCCCTTGCTGATTGCAATCTTTCGTTCTGCTCTGCAGAAAACAAAGGTCACTGATGGATCCCATCTTGCATAATTCCACCTCTTCATCTGCATGATTTGGATTCCATTTCTTGCAGTCATGTTAGCAGGTGCTACTCAGATGTGACAGGGAGGGTGAGAGAGAGAGAGACTTTGACACTTGTGAATGACATATTATTTCTCCTGTCTTGGGGCAATCCAGTTAATTGGATGTGCGTAGTGGAAGGCTAAGGGACGCAGTGGCTCAGTGGGTTAGGACGCTGAGCTTGTCGATCAGAAAGTCGGCAGTTTGGCAGGTCGAATCCTGAGTGCTGCATAGCAGAGTGAGCGCCTGTTACTCGTCCCAGCTTCTGCCAACCTAGCAGTTCGAAAGCACGTAAAAATGCAAGTAGAAAAATAGGGACCACTCCGGTGGGAAGGTAACAGCGTTCCATGCACCTTTGGTGTCTAGTCATGCCGGCCACATGACCACGGAGACATCCTCGGACAAGCGCTGGCTCTTCAGCTTTGAAACGGAGATGAGCACCGGCCCCTAGAGTTGGAAATGACTAGCATGCATGTGCGGAGGAACCTTTACCTTTAGTGGAAGGCTTGTGAAACTAGGTGCTGATATGGGTATCAGGTTGCAATTCTCCATTGGTTAGAACCTGCTTATTAACTGTTACAAATGTAAGAATTGCAAAAAGGGCTCCAGATGAGATCCAAAGCAGCTAAGTTTGAGAGTTAACATTCATTCATTCATTCATTTATGGCTGGCTGAGGAATTCTGGGAGTTGAAGACCACAAGTCATAAAAGGGCCAAGTTTGAAGACTCCTGTCATAGATCACGAATCATAAGATATAACAAGTGATAAATCATAGTATACCAATGGGAGAAGGTTGTAGGAAAGATGAGAAGGTGAGAAAGGATGAGAAGATGAGAAAGATGAGTAGATGAGAAGCACTACAGCCTACTGCATGGGTCTTCAAATTTGACCCTTTTATGCCTTGTGGACCAACTCCCAGAATTCTTCACCCAGCGTGCCTAGCTGAGGAATTCTGGGAGTTGAAGTCCACAAGTCATAAATGGGCCAGGTTTGAAGATCCCTGGCCTACTATATGGGTAAATAACTTTAGGTCTAAGAGAGTGGTGTCAAACTGCCGGCCCGCGGGCCAGACGCGTCACGTGGAAGCCACGCCCACCCCATTGCCAGCAATGGCAAAACTGTCCCGATACGTTGCACGACGTACGTGACGTTGCAAGTATGACATGTCTGGTGTAAGACAATGCTGTGGGAGTTAGGTGTTTAGCAGAGTGATGGCATGGGGGTGGGGGAAACTATCTTTGTGTCTAATTATTTTGGCATGCAATGCCCTGTAGTGGCATCCTGAGGGGAGAAGTTTATGTCCAAAATGTGAGAGGTCTGTAGATATTTTCTTAGCCCTCTTTCTGCTTCATGCGGTATACAAATCCTCAGTGGAAGGCAAGCTGGTTGCAGCTGTTTTTTCTGCAGTCCCTAATTATCCATTCAAGTTTGTACCTGTCCTGTTTGGTTGCTGTACCAAACCAGACAGCTGCTGAGGTACAATGACAGACTCAATAATTCCTCTGTAGACCTGTATCAGCAGATCCTTGGGCAATCTGAGTTTTCTGAGTTGATGCAGGAAGAACATTCTTTGTTGTGCCTTTTTAAATAGTGGTTCCAATGTGAGGTGAGGGACGTGGTGGCTCAGTGGGTTAGGACACTGAGCTTGTCGATCAGATGGTCGGCAGTTTGACGGGTTGAATCCCGAATGCCGCATAACAGAGTGATTGCCTGTTACTCGTCCCAGCTTCTGCCAACCTAGCAGTTCGAAAGCATGTAAAAATGCAAGTAGAAAAATAGGGACAGGTAACAGTGGGAAGGTAACAGTGTTCCGTGCGCCTTTGGCGTCTAGTCATGCTGGCCACGTGACCACGGAGACATCCTCGGAAAAGCGCTGGCTCTTCGGCTTTGAAACGGAGATGAGCACCGGCCCCTAGAGTTGAAGACGACTAGCACGCATGTGCGGGGGAACCTTTAACTTTACCTTTAATGTGAGGTGTCCATTTTAAGTCCTGGGAGATTATAGAACCCAGAAAGCTGAAGATCTCTGCTGTTGATACTGTGTTGTCCAATATCGTAAGAGGTGGTAGAATAGGAGAGCTTCTCCTAAAATCTACTATCATCCTTACAGTTTTAAGAGTGGGATTTTTTGGGGATTGTGGATTGATGAATCAACATCTGTTGGAATAATGCCTGATTGCTTGTTAGTCAAGGACCCATCAAGACATTTGTTCTTAATTTTGTTTTCACTCTGTTGCAGCTCAGATAAATTTTCATCCCAATGCAACAATCTCTAGTCCCAGCTTACCAGCAGTGTATTTCCTGGTCAGCGCCCACTGGCATTGGGGCACCCAAAATACCAGTGGCGCAGAACACACAATCAATGGCTACCGCTGTGCCATGGAGGTAATCAATTCAGGGTGGTGGCAAAAATAACATTACTAAGAGATGAATGTTTGGCTTGATGGTAGGAGAATACAGGTAATTCTCAAGTTATAACCACAATCTGAGACCAGAATTTCTGTTGCTTAGCAAAGCGATTGTTAAGTGGATCTCACCTGATGTGATGACCTTTTTTGACTTTTCATTAAGTGATAGCAATAGCACTTAGGCTTATATACCGCTTCACAGTTCTTTACAGGGACGCAGTGGCTCAGTGGGTTAGGATGCTGAGCTTGTTGATCAGAAGGTCGGCAGTTTGGTGGGTCGAATCCCGAGTGCCACGTAACAGAGTGAGCACCTGTTACTCATCCCAGCTTCTGCCAACCTAGCAGTTTGAAAGCACGTAAAAATGCAAGTAGAAAAATAGGGACCACTATGGTGGGAAGGTAACAGCGTTTCATGCGCCTTTGGCGTATAGTCATGCTGGCCCCATGACCACAGAGATGTCCTTGGACAAGTGCTGGCTCTTTGGCTTTGAAAGGAGATGAGCACCGGCCCCTAAAGGAAACGACTAGCACGCATGTGCGCGGAAACCTTTACCTTTTACCTTACAGTTCTTTACAGCCCTCTCTAAGCAGTTTGCAGTGACAGCATATTGCCCCCAACAATCTGGGTCCTCCTTTTATTGACCTTGGAAAGGTAGAAGCCTGGTGAGATTCGAACTGCTGCCAGCCAGCAGTCGTAGCCCTGCAGTACTGCATTCTAACCATTGCACCACCACAGCTCAAGTAGTTCGCTGCAGTTAAGTGACTCTTTCAGTCTTTAAGTGAATCCAGCTTCCTGAATTGACTTTGCTTGTCAGAAGCCAATTGGGAAGGTCACAAATGGAGATCACAGGACTTCAGGATGTTGCAGCTGTTATACTGTAAATACATGCTGGTTGTCAAGTGCCCAAATTTTGATCAGGTGACTGTGTGGGTGATGATTGTAGGTGTGAGGACCAGTTGTAAGTTACATTTTTCAGTGACTTTGTCAATTTGAATGGTCACAAAGAAAATGATTGTAAGTCAAAGGTTACCTGAATGTCTATGGAGATTCTCAGTCATCCAAGTCTTGGTTGTTTCAAAGATGCTTTTTCAAGAGGCAACTGGATGTTCTTGTTTCTCTTTGAAAATGTTTCGCTTTTCATCTAAGCAGCTTCTTCATGTCTGTCAGAATGGTGGGGAAGTAGCCTTAAGGACTCCCAGAAAGAGTGCTAATGACCAGATGCCTGCAAGGAATATAAATCCTTCCATTCTCTACCATTCAGTCAGAACTGAACAAGCTTCTTGGATGAGAAGCGAAACATCTTCAAGGAAAAACGAAGAAAACCCAGTTGCCTCTTGAAGAAGCACCTTTGGGACAATCTGTAGTGCTGATTACTTGACCAGTTAAGATCAACTTACTCTTCTGCAACCAGAATCTTTAACTTTGCTTTCTGCATTTCTACTTTGGCAGCTTTTTTTCCATAAGCTATTATGTATGTTGCTGATAGTCCTCAGGGGAAGGATGAAAAAATCAGTAACGGGAGGTGCAAAGTCCTTTCAGAATAGATTACTTGTTAAAAAGAGAATACAACTACTCTCCTCATCACAGCTATCTTAAGAGAACAAGTGGGAACTACAAGTAGCCGACCACTGAGCTTTATAGATTCTGTGTGTGTGTGTGTGTGTGTGTGTGTGTGTGTGTGTGTGTGTGTGTGT
>JAKJMR010000462.1:716942-738655 GCA_024449315.1 Daboia siamensis
TGTGTGTGTGTGTGTGTGTGTGTGTGTGTGTGTGTGTGTGTGTGTGTAGGATAGGATGGAATGATTGGCTCGGGAATTCTGGGAGCTAAAATCCACATGTCTTAAAATTGCCCGGTTTGAGGAAAACTGTTTTATACAGACAGTCCTCAGTTTATGACCACAACTGAGCCCAACATTTTCACTGCTAAGTGACACAATTGCTGGGTGAGTTTTGCCCAATTTTATGAACTTTCTTGCAACTGCTGTTAATTGACTCACTGCATTTGTTGAGCTAGTAGCAGGGGGTTGTTAAGTCAATCTGGCTTCCCCATTGATTTTGCTTGTCAGAAGGTTGCAAAATGTGATCACATGACCCCGGGACACTGCAACCATCACAAACAGGAGCCAGTTGCCAAGTGTCTGAATGTGACCGTGGGGATGCTGCAAAGGTCGTAAATGTGAAAAAAGGTCACAAGTCACTTTTGTCAGTGCCATTGTGACTTCTAATGGTCACTAAGCAAACGGTTGTGAGTCGAGGGCTACCTGCATTGTTAACACTCTGTTTAAAATGTTGGTACTGATGCTCATTCTCCATTCTTGCACCAGATGCACCTGGTTCACACTAAAAACAACATGAGTTTAGAAGATGCGAAGAAGGAGCATGACGGATTGGTTGTCCTGGCATTTTTAATAGAGGTAAGCAGCGCAAATGGTTGGCCAGGAGGAATGCCAATCCAACACTGCATTGGTCCAAGAGTATCTATCCCTCGGGCAGCCTAGGGTGGGCACCTTCCAAATAGGATGGGGATTTGATACATTCAGAGAGAATTCCATATACCACACCTACCATTTATTCTCTGGGTTAATTTGTATGGACTCCTAGTTACTGAGGTCCACTGCCCATCATGAGTTAAAAGCTTTCATAAAACTGGTTTGGGTTAGATAAACCCTGGATAGACCAGGGCATCAGCTTTAGTTGTCCTCATGTCACGTTCCCTACTAATAGAAAGAATTGTGTTGGTTAGTTTGGACACATGTTGACAATTATAATACATGTGTCTGTCAACCCTTTGAGGTAGTCTGGAGAAAAAGCACAAATGGCTAGATTAATGTGAGTTGTGGCTGGGGTGGGGGGCAGGGGCTTATTATTTTATTTTTCCTCTTGTTATTTTATTTTAAGAAAACCAAGATCATGGCATCTGTCCCTCTCAATTCCTGGGAAACAGTTGGGGAATTAATGGAGGTAGTGACAGATTTTATTTTCCTGGGCTCCAAGATCACCGCAGATGGGGACTGTAGCCAAGAAATTAAAAGACGCTCCTGGGGAGGAAAGCCATGGCAAATCTAGACAGCACACTAAAAGGCAGAAATATCACCCTGTCAACAAAAGTGCATATAGTCAAGGCTATGGTCTTCCCAGTTGCGATGAAAGTTGGCAGTGAAAGTTGGACCATAAGAAAGGCTGAGCGCCAAAGAATTGAGGCCTTTGAACTATGTTGCTGGAGAAGACCCTTGCGAGTCCCTTGGACTGCAAGGCGATTAAACCGGTTAGTCCTGGAGGAGATCAACCCTGACTGCTCTTTAGAAGGTCAGATCCTGAAGTTGAAACTCAGATACTTTGGCCACCTAATGAGAAGGAAGGACTCACTGGAGAAGAGCTGGGAGAGGTTGAGGGCAAGAGAAGAAGGGGACAACAGAGAATGAGGTGGCTGGATGGAGTCACTGAAGCAGTAGGCGTGAGCCTAAATGGACTCCAGAAGATGGTAGAGGACAGGAAGACCTGGAGGAACATTGTCCATGGGGTCGCGATGGATCAGACACGACTTTGCAACTAACAACATTTGATTTTTTTATAGGGTGTTTTTTTAATTGATGTAAGCCACATCAATTAAAGGGACGCGGAAGGGACATGGTGGCTCAGTGGGTTAGGACGCTGAGCTTGTCAATCAGAAAGTCGGCAGTTTAGCGGGTCGAATCCCGAGTGCCGCGTAGCAGAGTGAGCGCCTGTTACTCGTCCCAGCTTCTGCCAACCTAGCAGTTCGAAAGCACGTAAAAATGCAAGTAGAAAAACAGGGACCACTCCGGTGGGAAGGTAACAGCGTTCCGTGCGCCTTTGGCGTCCAGTCATGCCAGCCACATGACCACGGAGACGTCCTCGGACAAGCGCTGGCTCCTCGGTTTTGAAACAGAGATGAGCACCGGCCCCTAGAGTCGGAAACGACTAGCACGCATGTGCGGGGGGAACCTTTACCTTTACCTAAGCCACATTGAGTCTCTGTGTGCAAGTAGGCAGCAATACAAATGTTCTAAATAAAATAAACAATAAATAAAAAATGAGTACAACCTCTATATTTATTGCAAGGTTACATTAACAGAATCTTGCAAGGCTGAAAACATGGCTCCCCTCCTCCCCTTTTCCTCTCTGGAAAAGTAGAGAGGGTCTTTTTCGAAAAGCTTCCTATGCCCTCTCCTCCCATTTTTTTCATGATGCTTGCCCAATCTGTGGCTCTCTCTTCTGTTTCCCAAGTTCATTTTCACATTCCGGGTAGTCCTCAACTTACGACCACAACAGAGCCCAGAATTTCCATCGCTAAGCAAGGCAGTGGTTAAGTGAGTCAAGTTTATGATCTTGGCCATAGTTGCTGAGCAAATCACTGCCATCGTGAAATGAATCATGTGGTTATTAAACAAGCCTGGCTTCCCCCTTTGACTTTGCCTGTCAGAAGGCAGCTGGGGAGATTGCAGATGGCAATCACATGATCATAAATACATGCCAGTTGCTAAGCAACCAAATTTTGATGACATGACCGTGGGCACTCTGCAAGAGTTGTAAATGTGAGAATCAGTCATATGTCACTTTTTTTCAGTGCCATTGTCACTGTATAGGGTGTATAGTGTATAGGGTGTCCTGCTTGAGTGGGGGGGTTGGACTAGAACAGGGCTTTTCAGCCAGTGGTACGGGTACCACTGTGGTACATTGGCACCTGGCAGGTGGTATGTAGCCACCCTAGAAAAGTGGTAGCGGGGGAGGGGAATGAGCTGAACCGGTGGCAGCACTGCACAAGCCTGAGCGAGAGATGGCTGGAGCTGCAGGGCTGTCAGGACTCAGCGGAAGCGCCAGGATCAGCTCCAGGCTCCTCCTGGCGCTTCTGCTGAGCCCAGAAGCAGCGCCGATCAGCTAGAATGTTGCAGCATCTCTCGTGATTTACATTCAGATGCTTGGCAACTGATTCATATTTATGACGGTCACAGTGTCCCAGGGTCATGTGAAGTGACCAAAATCTGCTGCAACCACCCAGCAGACAGGGGAATAAAAACCAAACACACCCCACCCCACCCCTGCTGCCAATCCTCAACAGAAATGCCCACAGCAATGAAAACCTTAGACAGGAGGAAGAGCGCTGCCAGGTGGGCAGGCAGGTGTCTTGCTCGGCTGTGGCTTGGGGGGCCCCACTTTTTTCAGTGCCATTGTAACTTTGAAGAGTCAGCAAGCGAACTGTTGTAAGTCAAGGACTACCTGTACTTCATCACTTTTTTCCTTTTTTTTTTTGGTCATCAAGTTTTTGACCCCTTGCTAGGCGACTGGTGGTACTTGGATGTTGCCATATCCTAAAAGTGGTACAATGGGTGAAAAGATTGAAAAGCCCTGGACTAGAAGACCTCCAAGGTCCCTTTCAGCTCTATTCTGGTTGATTGGTCACTAAATGAATAGTTGTAAGTCAGAGACTATATATAGACATAAATGCAACTGTAACCCACTTTTGCGCCAGGCACATTCATACTATTCTCTGCAAGCTGGCATCTCTAATTTAAGATGTAATTTAATTTAGAGACTATTTTGCAAGCTAAGTGACTATTCCCTGCATCCCACCAACTAATATATACTGTACTGTTGTCTTTCAATTTGCTACAGATATCCGAAGAGTCTAATTATATCACTCCATGGACCACTGTAGGCAATCTTCTCCGAAAAATCCCAGAGAAAGGTGAGTCTCTGAATCTCCCTTCCCCCAACCCCCCCCAGTCCCACCCACTTCCCTAAAATAAAAATGAGGTGATGTTGTACTTGTCTCTTTTTTCTGGTTTCTCAGGTAATACTTGGGATCTGAATGGGGAATTCTCTATGGGTGGCTTATTGAAGACAGCAGATTTAAGCACGTATATCCGCTACAGAGGTTCTCTCACTTCTCCAGACTGTGAAGAGGTTGTGATCTGGATTGTGTTTCTAGAACCCCTTTGGGTTTCTTACCGCGTGGTGAGTGGATAAGGTCTGATTCATCTTAGCTTTCAGGAATGGATTTTCTGGAAATAGACTGGCCCTTATTAGAGTCAGCTGATCCTCAAATGCTCAGATTCCTGAGTTGGTCGCAAAACCGCTATAGATTAGAACAGCGTTGCTATAAGCAAATATTGTAGATCTAGTTTTGCATTTAGAGTTGGCCCTGTCAGAAGGCAAAGAAGTGGCAGATACTGATGAGGCAGATAATGATGGGGGTGGGGTGGGGGGAGCAGAGAAGCATTAAAAGAGCTACAGGTAGCCTTAAACTTATAACAGGTTATTTTATGACTGTTCAAAGCTGTGAGGGCCTCTGAAAGGTGCTTATGGCTTGTGAAGCACTTCCGAGCGTGGTAAAAATGGTTGCAAAACAACCACCCTCAGGGTCACGTGACTGCATTTCAGACGCTTGGCAACTGCTCACACTTATGACTGGCTGCAGCATCCCGCGGGCACATGTCCATTATTTTTGGATGTTTTTGCCAGTTTCGGGAGAATGGATTTGCTTAATGATCCTAGGGATTCGTTTAAATCAGCCCTGTAAAAATGGACAAAAAAAATATGGATCTGTTCACGTAGGTGACTTGAATTATGACTGCAGTGACTTACGACCTGAATTGCAGTCCCAATTGTGATCATAAGTTGAGGACCATCTGTAGGCTTATACTATATGCCAGTCTGCCCTTTTAAATACTAATCCACATTGCCCTTAAGTATGGCAAAGTATGACAGCTCTCTTATTGCTAGTTTGGAGATCAGATTTAACTCCTCACAAGTTAAATCTGTACATGAAATAAAGGGGAATCTGGTTCTCCTTTACCTCAGATACTAAAATGCTTGTCCAGCTATCTCAGATAATTAGATTTTCAGGTCTAGCAGACACTTGTGCTAGAGTGTCTGCTAGACACTCTAGCACAAGTGGAAGTGACAACTCACAATCCAAGGTGAGGAAGGATCTGAGAAAACGAAGGGGGTAGAAGAAATACAGGTAGTCCTTGAGTTACAACCACAAAAAGGTAAAGGGTAAAGGTAAAGGTTCCCCCGCACATGCGTGCTAGTCATTTCCGACTCTAGGGGCTGGTGCTCATCTCCGTTTCAAAGCCAAAGAACCAGCGCTTGTCCGAGGACGTCTCCGTGGTCATGTGGCCGGCATGACTAGACGCCAAAGGCGCACGGAACGCTGTTACCTTCCCACTGTAGTGGTCCCTATTTTTCTACTTGCATTTTTTACGTGCTTTCGAACTGCTAGATTGGCAGAAGCTGGGACGAGTAACAGGCGCTCACTCTGTTATGCGGCACTCGGGATTCGACCCGCCAAACTGCCGACCTTCCGATCGACAAGCTCAGTGTCCTAACCCACTGAGCCACCGCGTCCCTACAACCAGAAAAGAGCCTCAAATTTCCATTGCAAAGTAAAAGTAAGACAGTTGCTAAGTGAATTTTGCCACAGTTGTTAACTGACTCACTGCAGTTGTTGAGTTAGTAACATGGTTGTTAAGTGAATCTGGCTTCCCTGTTGACTTTGCTTGTCAGAAGGTCACAAAAGGGGATCACACATGACCCTGGGAGACTGCAACCATCATAAATGGGAGCCAGTTGCCAAGCAGCTGAATTTTGATCACGTGACCCTGGGGGATGTTGCCACGGTTGTAAATGTGAAAAACGTTTATAACCTTTTTTCAGGGCTGTTATAACTTCAGTCAGTAAACAAAAGGCTGTAAGTTGAGGACTCTCTGTACATCTGAAGCAGGGAAGTAATGGGGTTGTGCAGCGCAAAATGCTTCACAGAGTACCAGGAGTGGGGAACCTTGGCTCTTTTATGACTTGTGGACTTCAACTCCCAGAATTCCAGAGCCAGGTAGATGAAGTAACTTTTCACTTTTTGCCGTCTTCTCCCTTCTTCTTCTTCTCCTCTCCTGCCATTGGTTTTTTCCCCCTCTCTTTTTTCCAGATTAAAATAATGACAAATTCACTATATTTTACCACCGCTGAGGAGAAAAGGCGTATGCAAAACAATTTCCGCCCTGTGCAGCCGTTGAACGGTCGAAATGTCTATTACTACCAGGAACATAAAACACTTGAGTTATTGCATGAAAAGGTGCTTTAGCATAATATTTTGAAGAGGACTTCAGATCCCCCTGAAGAAGACCTGGTCTTCACATCTTGAATGTTGTGAGTCTAATTTTGCACAACATTAAATGAATGCAGTAATATCCACAAAATGTTTGTTGTGGTTTTTCAAGAAAACGTGCATTTATTACTCTATATATTTGGTAGATACGAACTCGCACCATGTCAGCCTATCTCCATCTCGAGACTCTACCATGAGACTTAGTAGGAACTAAACATAAATGTTATGTATTAGGCTTTATTGGAACACCTAAAGCTTGTATAAAAGCTTTAGGAGGCATTGAACTGTAACTGTTTTGGGGGAAGCATTTTTGGCGGGAAACAGAGGTTCAATCCGATTGGTTGGTTGAGTACCTGGCCAGGTACTGGCCAGGTATATATAAGAGTGCAGTTAGCCCCTATTCCTCAGTGCAGTCACTTCCACCAAATAAAGAGCAGTTATGTTGTACTCATTGTCTCGGTGTCCTTCCTGCTCTCCAGAACCCACTATACAACAATAAATATTTTTGAAAAGAGGTTTAGGATGTAGTAGAACTTTTACCTTCTCTGGCTTCAAAGGCATCTAAAATATAGTGTTTTATAATCAAAAAAGGCCATTAATTCAAATCTAAGGTAAGATGCAATAAGATTCTTCTGAGAGTGTCTTCCAGGTCCTTCTAATCTAGAAATTAGGGGATAAGTACAGTACAGATAGTCCTCATATAACGACTGTCTCATATAGCAACTTCACAGTTAGGATGGTGATAAAAAATGTAACTTTGTGACTCCTCATTTATGACCTTCACAGATATGTAAAGCAAAGGAAAGCAGAAAGAAGATCATAAACACATTTGCCATTTTAATTAAAGGCTGCTTAGCTTATTGGCTCCAATGTTGATCTCGATTGTGGTTGCTAAACGAGGACTTCGTGTACAGTATTCCAGCGAGCCACCCTTATGGTGACATAATTAACAGGTTGACCTAAGTTCAGGTCAAGACTAGGTTCAAATCACCACTCAGTCACAAGGTTTATTAGATAATTACTGGTTGCTGACTATCCACACCTAACTTACCTCACAAAGTTAATCATGAGGACACAGAGGTTGGAATGGAAACAGATACGGTACAAAATGCTGATCTTGCTGGAAAAAAAAAAGATGAGATAAATATGCAATCTCTAAAGACAATAGCCATCCCAACAGCTTCAGGGGATATTAAAAAAGATTGAATTATAGTAAGAAAATATGATCGACTGAAAGGACATACCTTTTTAGAATAGAATAGAATTAGAATTCTTTATTGGCCAAGTGCGACTGGACACACAAGGAATTTGTCTCCGGTCCATAAGCCCTCAGCGTAATACAAGCAACAAGTGATAAATCGTGATCATAATAATCATAAAATAGATTCGTCATAAATCATAAGGTACAACACGCAGTAATAGTCACACAGTATACTACATAAGCAGTCAACGTAAAGCATACTAGGATAGTAAATAAAACAATTAATATAAATCGTAAGACATAAGCAACAAAGTTATAGTCATAAGACGATAAGGAGATAGGTAATAGGAAAGATGAGAAGAATAATAGTAACACAGACTTACTAGGTAGTTTGACAGTGTAGTTATTTAGCAGAGTGATGGCATGGGGGAAAACCTGTTTTGTGTCTAGTTGTACTGGCATGCAATGCCCTGTAGCATCGTCTTGAGGGGAGAACTTTTAACAGTTTATGTCCAGGATATGAGGGGTCTGTAGATATTTTCTCAGCCCTCTTTCTGGCTCATGCAGTATACATGCCCCGAATGGAAGGCAGGTTGGTAGCAGTTATATGAAGCCACTGGGTGAGATCATCCATGGTTTCAGGGTAAGGTATCATAAATATGCTGATAATACCCAGCTTTTCATCTCTACCCCAAACCAACCCAGTGATGCCCTTGACATGATGTCCCATTGCCTGGAAGCGGTACAAATCTGGATGGGGAAGAACAGGCTCCAACTCAACCTGGCCAAGACCGAGTGGCTTTACGTATCAGCATCTTGTGTAGTCCAGGATATTCCATCTTTGGTTATGGGGGGAGAGGTGTTACCTCCCGTTGATAGGGCGTGCAACTTAGGCGTCCTCCTGGATGCACAACTCAGTTTAGAAGATCATATAGGAGTTGTGGCCAGGGGGGCATTTTCCCAGGTTCGCCTGGTGCACCAGTTGCGCCCCTATCTGGACCAAGATGCTTTATGTACAGTCACTCATGCACTTGTTACCTCCCGTGTTGATTACTGCAATGCTCTCTACATGGGGCTGCCCTTGAAGACCACCCAAAGACTTCAGCTGGTGCAGAATGCGGCTGCGCGGGTTGTGATGGGAGCATCCCTATACTCCCATATTACACCCCTCCTGTGTGAGCTGCATTGGTTACCAGTTGCCCTCCAGGTGAGATTTAAGGTGCTGGTTCTTACCTATAAAGCCCTACATGGCTTAGGCCCGGGATACCTGCAGGACCGTCTGCTGCCAGGAACGACTTCCCATCGCCCTGTGCGCTCACACAGGGAGGGCCTCCTCAGGGTGCCGTCGGCCGGACAATGTCGGTTGGCAACCCCCAGGGGGAGAGCCTTCTCTGGGGGGGCACCTGCCCTGTGGAATCAGCTTCCCCTGGAGCTCCGGATGACCCCAGACCTCTGGTCCTTTCGTTGTGACCTTAAGACATTTCTTTTCCAACAGGCTGACCTGGACTGATGATAAGGGGTTTTTAATATGGTTTTAAGGTTTTATTGGTTGT
Organism: Daboia siamensis; assembly: GCA_024449315.1. Lineage (NCBI taxonomy): Eukaryota > Metazoa > Chordata > Lepidosauria > Squamata > Viperidae > Daboia > Daboia siamensis. Next base: position 726,083 of record JAKJMR010000462.1, read on the forward strand.
AGTTGGGACTATAGATATAGTTTAATTTTTAATATTTGTATTTTTACTTGTATTTTACTGTTGTTAGCCGCCCTGAGTCCTTCGGGAGATAGGGCGGCACATAAGTCCCATTAAATAAATAAAATAAATAAGTTGTTTTTTCTGTGGTTCTAACTATCCATTGAAATCTGTGTCTGTCTTGAGATATCTTCTCTGAGCTGTTGTCCCAAATACGTTCATCGCAAGCTATACACAACCAGACAAGCTACATACATTCACAGACCGATCCTGATGAGCTGATTGCTGAATATGTTCATCTTCTAAGGACCCAATTGGATACTACGAGAAGTCCTCAACTTACAGCCCTTCATTTAGCGATGGTTCTAAGTTAGGGTGGCACTGAAAAAAGGGATGTATGACCATTCCTCGTACTTACGACTGTCGTAGCATCCCCAGGGTCAGTGGTCAAAATTCAGGCCCTTGGTAACTGGCATGAATTTTTGACGGTCACAAGGTCCCGGGGTCACGTGATCACCACTTGCAACCTTCCCAGCTGGCGTCTGACAAGCAAAGTCACTTAACAATTGGCATAGATTTGCTTAACAACCATAGCAAAAAGATTGTACTAATATCAAGCATGTCTCCCTTAACGACCAATTTGCTTAGCAATGGAAATTCTGGTGCCAACTATGGTCATTAATGAAGGACTAATTGTATTGTTGTTGTATTGTTTTGTTTTGTTTTGTTTTTTTAAAAAATAGCCTGTGGCATGAAGGGCCATAGGTTATGATTGTGGTATTCAGAGGGAGAAAACCTCATTTCTGTGTTCCCATCACTGTCCCGATCTGAATTACTGCCTTCTCCCGAATTTAATTATTTCAAAACAACAGTAAAAATTGTCCCTACGTGACAATCACCATCTGTCTTGGCAAGGTCACATTTTAGTCACAAGATCCTGACAAAGCTGTTTTCATTTTGTGAATCCCTAAGGAGAGTAACATTCTTTAAAATTTCCACATAAAAAGGTTTGTTTTTTCCCTCCCCCACACACCTCTGAGGAACAACTGGTAGCAGAAAATTACATTGGCTTCAGCTTTAGTTATATTTTCTGCAGTTCACAAATTCAGCTTTACGGCAAAAAGAAACTAGTCCCCATCAAGATGGAAAATTAATTATGGGGTGATAATTCCCTTCCCTTTTTATTCAACAAAGATCTTGGTCTGCTGTTCTGCAAGACTATTATTGTCTATTGTCCAATAACAGGAGAATCAAGCTGGGGGCTTTATCATAGGTATTTTGATTACTCTCTACACGTTGGGGCTCATCCATGCATCCTGCTTGTCTAAGGAGAAGGTCCCCCACTAACCATGTCTAGAGGTGACATGCAAACATATATCCTGCGTCCAACTCCAGCCTCCGGTGAAGGCAATTTCTGCCTAACTTGTCTTGCTCCAGACCAAAAGCAGTTTTTGCTACCTTTGCCAGCACAAACTTGGTACAATGTGGTGTGCCAACTGAGCCACCCTGACTTGCTGGCAAACATCTCAGTTCTTCATTACGGCAGGAACAGATCCTTCCTTCTGGTCACATCTTCAATAATACAACAACAACAACAACAACAACAACAACAACAACAACAACAACAATAATAATAATAATAATAATAATAATGTTGGAAGGGACCTTGGAGGTTATCTAGTCCAACCCCTTGCTCAGGCAGGAAACCTTATACCATTTCAGACAAATGGCTGTCCAGTCTCTTCTTAAAAACTTCCAGTGTTGGAGCATTCACCACTTCTGGAGGCAGGTTGTTCCACTGGTTAATTGTTCTAACTCTATGTCCATCTCCTCCAGGGCTGAACATCCTTCTTTTTTTAAAAAAAAACCAGATTCATCTAACTTTCTGTTACTTTCTTCTATTTCCCTGATAAAAGGGTGACGGGCAAACTTTCTATCTGCACCCAGGTGAAATTTGTAAGGAGTCTGCTCGTTTCCTTTTTTAACCCAAAAAAATGTGAAAGGAGTCTGTTGGCAGGAGGAAGAGGGGTGGGGCTCTCTGAGTAATGTTTTCAGTAGTTGGGAGTTCCTTTGATTGATGTTTCTAGTTTGGATGTGAATCTGAACTCCAGTGACTTGCAAATTCATCGTAACGTAACAGCCACACCTCCTGAATATGATGAGCATTAACAAGATCATACTCAAAGATTTATGGGAGGCAATGAAATGTTACATGCACATATAAAGTGGCTGAACACGCATGCTATGTTATAAATGAGTCAGATGATGTCAACCAAAGAAAAAAAAACCTCATTCCAACCCAATACAGTCGTACTTCGGTACTCAGCAGCTCTCAAACTGATCAAATTTAGTACTCAATGCATTTTTTGTCCCCGTACTTATTGTTTGTTTGGTACGCAACACACAAGCTAGAACTTGTTCATGTCGGCTCCCTTGTGACTCACTACCTTATTTCTTATGGGAAAAATTTGTTTGGTACTCATTGTTTTTTGTACTCCTGAACCAATGAAGGACGAGTAGCAAGATACCACTGTATGTCTGAAATTGAATAAAATGATTCTCTAATTTTCTAATTTGCTCTCTTTCCCTCTCTTTGGGTGAGATGCCTCTCCTTGTGTACTTAAACAAAGAAATACAGATTGTCCTCCATCTATGGCCATTCATATAGTGACCATTTGAAGCTAGAGTGACGCTGTAAAAAAGTGACTTATTGTGACAATTTTTCACACTTAAAGACTGTGGCAGCAACTTTGCGGCCACGTGATCAAAATTTGGATGTTTGGCAACTGGCATTTATTTGCAGTGTCCCGGGGTCATGGGATCGCTTTTTGAGACCTTCTGACAAGCAAAATCAACGGGGAACCCAGATTCTCTTAACGGCTGTGTACTAACTTTAATAACTGTGGCAAAAACGGTCATAAAATGGGGCAAAATTCATTTAGCATGTGTTTTATTTATTTATTTATTTTATGCTGAGCTTGTCGATCAGAAGATTGGCAGTTTGGCCAGTTGAATCCCGAGTGCCACGTAACAGAGTGAGTGCCTGTTACTCGTCCCAGCTTCTGCCAACCTAGCAGTTCTAAAGCACGTAAAAAATGCAAGTAGAAAAATAGGGACCACTACGGTGGGAAGGTAACAGCGTTCCATGCGCCTTTGGTGTCTAGTCATGCCGGCCACATGACCACGGAGACGTCCTCGGACAAGCGCTGGCTCTTCAGCTTTGAAACAGAGATGAGCACCGACCCCTAGAGTCGGAAACGACTAGCACGCATGTGCGGGGCAACCTTTACCTTTACCTTTATATATATAAACTTATATGCTTATGAATGGAAATTTTGTGGTAAGAATAAATAGAATAGAATAGAATAGAATAGAATAGAATAGAATAGAAGCTGGAAAGGACCTTGGAGGTCTTCTAGTCCAGCCCCATTTGAGCAGGAGAACCTATACCATCTCAGACAGGTGACTGTCTAGCCTCTTTTTAAAAATCTCCAGTGATGGAGTGCCCACGATTTCTGGAGGCAGGTTGTTCCACTGGTTGATTGTCCTCACTGTCAGGAAGTTTCTCCTTAGTTCCAGGTTGCTTCTCTCTTTGAGAAGCAACCATTTTTTCCAACCATTGTTTCTTGTGCTTCCCTTTGGTGCTTTGGTGAACAACTTGCCCCCCTGCCCTGCCTTGTGGCAGCCCCTCAGATACTGGAACACTGGACTATCTGTATTAATTTATATTTCCGTCTCAAATACCATTTGGGCAAGGTACACTGGGCTAACGGATCTTTCCAATGCTTATGGCTAACCATTGCTTCGTTGAGAGGAGGTTCGGTCCAAGCAGGAATCAAGAATCATGGGAAAGTTCATAGAAATCACCCATTCTCAAACATAGCCCTTCTTCCCCTCCCCATTCCAAAAAATGAAAGAGTGTCTGGACTTCCTGTCCCAGCAAGGATTGATCATTATAAAGAAACAGGAGAGCTTCCAATTGGAACAGGCCTGAGGCAAACTCCAGCCAGCATCATTGCCAAACCTGTCACATGATTGAAACCTGTGGAGCAATCACAAAAAAGTTGATTCATTTCCAGCTGGCATTAGCCAACGAGATAAGCAGCTTAAGCTGCCTTGCAGAACTGCCTCAACATCAGCTGAATGTACTGCCCAGGCTTGGCTCTGTGGAAGAAGACAAAGGTGTGGCATTTGCAACAAGGAGAAGACGGCAGTTTCTCTGCAGCGCTCACGACGTGTGGGACGGACGGAGCCAAACTCACCAAAACTGTGAATGTTCTTAGCTGAGTATTTCAATGCAGCTAGAGCTAAAACTGATCTTCATTGTTTTAAAAAACTGAAACGATAGCCACCCGAAAACCCATATCTGAATCTCTTACTTCCTCCCCCCTCCCTCTCTCTTATTCTCCCTCATCATCTGTCCACCGTGTATTTTGTCTCTCTGATCTTAGAAAAACTAACATCTTTTTGCAAAATGATGGATCTACTGGTTTCGATGCCATAATACCTGGTTTTACATGGAGCACTTCACTTCAGCTTTGGCTTTAACGTGGCAAACATCACCTTATCCCAGTGATTGGGTCAAGCAACATTAGCTTCCTTCCAGTTTTTCTGTATTTCTATTTTTCTTTTTATTTATTTATTTATTTATTTATTTATTTATTTATTTATTTATTTATTTATTTACCTGTTTGTTTGTTTAATATGCCAGCCATCTCACTGATACAGTGATTCTGGGCAACTTAACTTAGAACAAAAAGTACAATAAAAAAAAGACAATACAAAGCAATTACAATTAGGAGAATTAAATAGCTAAAAAAAACAAGATGGTGGGTGACTCAGTCAGCCACCCGCCAACATAGCAGGCCCCAGTCGTGGCCCCAGCTCAAGCGTCAGAGCCAAATTTTCAGATTCTTCCGGAAGGCCAAGAGTCTGGGGGCAGATCTCACTTCCAAGGGGAGAATATTCCAGAAGGTGGGGACCACAGCAGAAAAGGCTCTTCTCCTGGACTTTGCCAGCCGAAATTCCTTGACTGATGGGATTCTTAGCCACCTCCCGAATTTGGACTTTATTTTTCTGGGCCTCTGCCCCTGAATAAGCTGCTTGAGGGTTAAGAGGGGGCAAAAATGGAACTTGTGGAGGGCAGAAAAGTGGTAGTCGGGCTGTGACCTCTCGGGAACTGCAAGCCCACATGGTTCGCTCCTGCCGTTCTCCCTTATACGGAGAAAAATTGTAGAAACGCGGTGATAGAAAGGAAGAGGATGAATACAGTTGGAGGGGAAACAAAAGAGGCAGCTGAAGACTTCAAAGCATCAGATGCCTCCACTTTCCGATCTCCAGTCTTCTGCAGGGGACGGAAGTTGTTGATTAGCGGTAACTGGGGTGCCTTTGAAGGCTCCGTAGACGAGAGCTCTGAAGCAAATTTCTTGACCTATTGAAAGAAAGAGGAGTGATGATAAGCAAGAAAGAGACGATAGCAGTGTTCCAATATTTGAGGCGCTGCAGAAGAGAAGCTCAACCTACTCTCCAAAGCACCCAAAGGCAGGACAAGAAGGAATGGGTGGAAAGTTATCAAGGAGAGAAGCATTCTAGAACTTGGTGGAGCAGAGGGCTAATGCCTCCTTAAGTAACACCAGCTGCCTGCAATTAGTGCAGGTTCGCATCCCACCAGGCTCAAGGTTGACTCAGCCTTCCAACCTTCCGAGGTAGGTAAAATGAGGACCCAGATTGTTGGGGGCAATAAGCTGACTTTCTAATAATGCCGCTTGGGGGGGGGGGCGAAAGCCCTAACTAGCAGGCATATACATAGAATGAAGGCTACTGCTAAGCTTGTAAGCTGCCCTGAGTCTTCGGAGAAGGGCGGGATATAAATGGAATTAAAATAAATAAAAATAAATAAATAAACTAAGGAGAAATTTCCTGACAGAACAATCACCCAGTGGAACAACTTGCCTCCGGAAGTTGTGAGTGCTACAACACTGGGGGATTTAAAGAAGAGATTGGACAAATATTTGTTTGAAATGGTCTAGGGCAGTGATGGCAAACCTTTTAGAGACCGAGTGCCCAAACTCCAACCCCAAACCCACTTATGGGTCATTGGGTGCCGGGTGAGCGTGGCCCATTGGGTGGGTGTGGCCCATTGGGTAGGCATGGTCCATTGAGTGGGCGTGGCTACGGTGGTGACGGCAGACTGGGTGGGACTAAAAAGTTCAATCAATCAATCAATTCCAACTTTGCGAGATCTTATTTTTCCCGCGAGAAGTTGAAATTGATTGACTGATTGAACCTTTTTTTTTTTTTTGCACACAGCAAAAAAAGGAGGAGGCCTAACGCAAAAAGGTTTTATAAAACCCAGCTGAAGGCCTAGGACTAGGGCAACGGCACGCGTGCCCACAGATAGGGCTCTGCGTGCCATCTGTGACACGCATGCCATAGGTTCGTCACCACAGATATAGGGTTTCCTACTTCAGCTGGGGTTGGGACTAGAAGACCTCCAAGGTCCCTTCCAACTGTTATTCTGTTAAGGTGCAGGGTTTCTGATCACTAAAATGCATCAAGACAAATCAAAAGGCCAATATACAACTTTGCATCCCAACAAAGCATTACAATATCCTCTTCATGTGCATCCTTGTTTTTTTTTTAAAGAAGCTCAGTCTTCAACTGCAGGGCTGAGCACAATGGGAATTAATTTGTAGCAAAACAGAAAAGACTATCAGACAGATGGAGAGGAAAGAATGTTTTGGAGACTGTCTTCCTAAAATCTGGCAAAAACAATTATTTTTAATAGTGAATGGAACTGAATGGAATTGCCTACTATAGAGGTAGTCCTTGACTTACAACCATTTATTTACTGGCTGTTCGAAGTTACAAAAGCTCTGAAAAAACTGCCTTATGATTGTTTTTCACACTTATCGCCACTGCAGCATCCCCATGATCAGATAATCAAAATTCAGAAGCTGGTGACTGGCTCATATTTATGATGGTTGCAGGGTCCCAGGGCCACGTGATCACCTTTTGCGACTTTCTGACAAGCAAAGTCAATGAGGAAGCTAGATTCATTTAACAATTGTGTTACTAGCTTAACAATTGCAGTGATTTGCTTAACAACTGTGGCCAGAAAGATTGTAAAATGGGGCACAATTCACTGAACAACTGCCTCATTTAGCAATGGAAATTTTGAGCTCTGTTGTGGTCATAAGTCAAGGACTACCTGTAATTTTTTGGTGGAGCAAAGAGTCCAATTTAATGTCAAAACCACAAACATTGCTTCCGTCTTGCATGCAACCACAGCATCCTTTGTCAACATCCTTTGACTGCTCATACAGCCATGTTGCTTTTACTTCATCTCCAGGCCATGAGCAATGTGGACTTGTCAACCTTAGTTGATCCGTGTCGAAATATGTTTCTTACTATATCCTGACACCATATAAGGCATGTAAAATTTGTAAAATTATGTCAGAGAAAAGTCAGGTGTGCAGTGACTTAAAACAAAGCCAAAAAAAAAAAGCAACAGGAAATGGATTAGCCCCAGGAAGGACCAATTTCATGACAGATTTGTATTTGGCTGAGTTAGGAGGGCAAAGACTCAAATACCCATTTTGAGAGAAGTTCAGAGGGGAAAAACATGGCATGGAGGGGGGGTAGTCCTTTGGGGAGATCAAAAAAGTCAAAATGGTGCCCACCAGCCTATGATGAAAGATCCACATTTTTTATTTACAAGTAGTCCTTGACTTACAACCATTTGTTTAATGATTGTGTGAAGTTACAATGGCACAGTGTTTCAGACATATGTCTGTTGCAGCATCCCCTCTGGCCATGTGATCAAAATGTGGAGGCTTGGCAACTGGCATGTATTTATGATTTATGATTATGGTTTCAGTGCCCCAGGGTCATGTGATCACCTTTTGCAACCTTCTAACCAACAAAGTCAATGGGGAAGCCACATTCACTTCACAGTCATGTTACTAACTTAACAACTGCACCAATTCATTTAACAACTATGCCAAGAAAGATGGTAAAATGGGGCAAAAAGTCCTTAACAACTGCCTTGCTTAGCAATGGACATTTTGGGCTGAATTGTGGTTGTAAGTTGCATACTTGCACATACTTTTTCATTAATTTATGGATTTTTCTGCTGGAGAGACATTGGTTGAGCCAGGGGAAGGCGTCAAACAGGGAATTAGTCTGGAATCCCTATGCAGACATAACAGTGCAAAGTCTGACTCTTGAATGCCATTAAACCTCGTCTAGTCTTAGGTGCAAACCGTCTGAGAAGATTCTTGTGCTATAAGCTTGAGCAATAAAACGGCTAATTGAACTCTTCAGATGTGGATCTGCTTGTTCATGCCCTGTCGCAGCTGTAGTCTTACCACTTTAGGAGGGACCAGAATTGGATCAGCAAAGACGGTCCATATCACAGCCTCATCACAGCCAGGGGTGGTGAGGGATCCAGGGTAGCGGTAATAATGGGTCAGGTTAGTGGAACCCATCAAATCCAGCAGAGAATAAGAGCTCTCCAGACGCATGCTTTCCCCTGTTCAGGAATCAGAGGAAAACTAGTTATGCCTTACTTGCCCGACTGAATTATTTTCAAGTCTGTTTTCACACTAATGGTGGAAAAAAAAAAGGAAGGTCCATTAGAACTGAGAACCTTGTCACAGTCTCTGTGTGGAAGATAGTTCCTAACGCTATCCAAATTCCAGTAAAATGCAAAACGCTTAAAAAAAAAAAAAAGTTTTGAATTTCATGTGATCAACCTGAAATTCGGAAGATCTTGCAAAATAAACAAACAAGCCACAAGCCCCTCAAGTCAGCTTGCCCTTTTGCTGAGGTTGCCTGAATTCGGTGCTGGTGGTGATACAAATGTGGGAATTGGAAGAGTTCCATGTATCGAATCACACCTGTGTTGGCATCTATAGCCTGAGAGAGGTACAGATCCCTGCAGTAGTACTGTAATTGTGGAACATCGCATTAGGACTGAAGAGATGTGGGATCAAATCCCACCAGCCCTGAAACGTGTTGGGAGATGTTGCACATCCCTGCTGACTCACGCTGATGTCTCTTTCTAGCCACCAACTTTCTGAGCAAGATCTCCAGAGGCACCTTCTGCCTCAATTCCTCAAGCACTCTAAAAAAAGGTCAGTCAAGTTCATGGAAGCGATGGAGACCAATGTCTATTAGCCTTCAGGACAGGAGAACAGCCTCTGAAGACCATCTGCTGGGAGATGGATGGGTTTTCTTCTGCAGTTGGTTAACCACTGGGAGAACAATATGCTGGATTAGATGGAGCCCAATCTAGAAGGGTGATTTAGGTTTTTATCTATCCGTTAATAGTTTATAGCCCATCCATCCTCAGAAGGCTGCTATGAAGATAATATGGAGGGGGCAGGAAATACGTATCATCATTGATGTCCCTAGAGCAGGGGTGCCCAAATGTGGCATTTTTAAGACTTGTGGACTTCAACTCCCAGAATTCCTCCGCTAGCATGACTGGCTGAGGAATTCTCGGGAGTTGAAGTCTACAAGTCTTAAAAGTTGCCGCATTTGGAGACCCCTGCCTTAGAGGAAAGACAAGATCGATAACTGTACTAAATCAGCAGATAGAGAAACCAAGTATTCTTCTATGACTGGGACTTTAAATTTTGTCCCTGATGCTCTCTGAGCTTGGTTGTTTGTTTGCAGACCTTTCATTACCCAACTTGGTAACCTCATCAGTGAATTTGAATTTGTTCCCTGTTTATACTTGCCCTATCAATGTTGATGGGGTGTGCCTTTTCTCCTTGGTAGTTCCTTGATTAGGGTATTGTATTCTGCTTGATTGTATTAATCCCTGCTTATGTAGGTTGGGTCATCTAGCTTGCTTATTTTATCTACTTTGATTTTTGTTTTTAAGATTAGCAAGTCATTAGAATGGCATGTCAGGACAAGGTGGGGAAATGGTTGGAGCAATCAGCCCATTGGAAGATGCCAGTTGCAAAGTGGAAGCATCCATTTTCCAGCTCATTATGGAAGCCACTATGGAGTCTTAAAGAGATACAAGAAGATCCAAATATCTCTCCAGAAATCCGACAAACTTACCTTTTTTGGAAACTTTTTTGAGGTTCTTGGCAAACAATTCCCATGCCTCTGCAGTTTTGCTCTTAGCCTTCTCAGATCCCTGGAAAAAAGGAGGAAAGAATAGGAGGGGACATGTCAGGCATGAAAGACCAGGTCAGGCATGAAGGTTGAAATTAACTGATTTATTGCTAAAAGCCTATGCGCAAGAATATTTTTGACACCAGCTTAGAGTTAAAAGGTAAAGGTTCCCCCGCACATTCGTGCTAGTCGTTTCCAATTCTAGGGGCTGGTGCTCATCTCCGTTTCAAAGCTGAAGAGCCTGTGCTTGTCCGAGGACATCTCCGTGGTCATGTGGCCGGCATGACTAGACACCAAAGGCACACGGAACGCTGTTACCTTCCCACTGGAGTGGTCCCTATTTTTCTACTTGTATTTTTATGTGCTTTCGAACTGCTAGGTTGGCAGAAGCTGGGACGAGTAAGAGGTGCTCACTCTGTTATGCGGCACTCGGGATTCGACCCGCCAAACTGCCGACCTTCTGATTGACAAAAGCTCAGCGTCCTAACCCACTGAGCCACCGCATCCCTTTTAGGTTAGAGTTAGATAAGGATTAATGACAGTGAAGGGCAGTTAGACTTAGTTCATTTGTAGCCACATAAAAGATTCTAGACGGTGAACCTTTTAGAGACCAAGTGCCCAAACTGCAACCCAAAACCCACTTATGTATCATCAGGTGCTAGGTGGGCGTGGCCCTTTGGATGGGTGTGGCCCATTGGGTGGGCGTGGCTGCAGTGGTAACAGCAGACTGGGTGGGACTAAAAAGTTCAATCAATCAATTCCAACTTTGCGAGAACTTTTTTTTTCCCTGCGAGAAGTTGAAATTGATTGATTGATTGAACCTTTCTTTTTTGTACACGGTGGTGGAGGCCTAAAGCAAAAAGGTTTTATAAAACCCAGCTGAAGGCCTAGGACTAGGACTAAGCGACGGCGCACGTGCCCACAGAGAGGGCTCTGCATGCCACCTTTGGCACCCGTGCCATAGGTTCGCCACCACGATTCTAGACTGACCCCTCTTTTCACTCCTCTCCTGCCCCTGCCAGTGTTTCTCCTCCATACAGTCAAGAATTTGGTGATGAAACAAATTTAGACATTGAATATTCTCTTCCCCTAACCCAGGGGTAGGCAAGCTTGCTCTTCTATGTCTCGTGGACTTCAACTCCCAGAATTCCTGAGCCAGTCACAAAAGAGCCAAGCTTGCCTACCTCTGTCTTCCGTCCTTCAGCAGGTTTAGATTCAAAACCATAGACACAGGGAGGCATTCTTGACTGGCATTGCTGATAGCATACTGCTATATTATGAAATTTACAGTAAAAAAAATACTGGATTGGCAAAGCTAGTTTTTGGTATCTGTTTGCTGCCACCTAGCAGCGGTCTTTAGTTTTGCAATGCCAATCTAAGAGCTTTAAATGCAACTTATTGTAACTGAAATGTTGACAGTATACAACAGCCACCCTTCAACGCTAAAAGTGCTCCTTAAGATGATATTTCACACCGATCGGGAAAATGATCTGTAGTTTGTAGGGGAAATAAATTTCCCTCATCTCTTTTATTTACACCACAGACAAGTGGCGGTTGGGAGCAGAGAGGGAAAAAAAAGAATCGCGGAATCAAAGCATATCTTGAGAATCAGATTAATTGCTTTTGTCTTTTTTTAAATTTTCTTTTAGTTTCTTCTTCAAAATTGCAAAACTATTGATTTCCCTCACTCCGGATCAATTAATCCATGGGAAAAATACAAAGAATTTCATACCCATTTCTCTGACAGGATGAATTTCTATACAGGTAGTTCTTGGGTTATGACTGTAATTAAGCAAGTAATTTTGGCCATAAATTGTAGTATAAAGCAGGTTACTACATCACCAGACCTGATTTTACAAATCGTTTTGAGGCAGTCATTAAATGCAACAATTATTAAATGAACTCTTTGTTTGCTATAGGGTGGTTTTTGTGGAAACAAGTAGTAAATGCTGTTTGGCAAAAAGATTATAAATAATGGTCATGTGATCAAGGGGCACTACAGATGGCTATAAATGCAGGCTGGTTGATGAATGCTCAAAATGTGATCACATGACTATAGGATAGTGGTGGAGATCTGAAGTTCAGATCAGTGTTGTAAACAGCTTTTTTTTGGGGGGGGTGTCCGTCATAACACCAGCTGCCTGCAATTAGTGCAAGTTCGAGTCCCACCAGGCTCAAGGTTGACTCAGCCTTCCATCCTTCTGAGGTAGGTAAAATGAGGACCCAGATTGTTGGGGGCAATAAGCTGACTTTGTAAAAATGCTGCTTGGGGGCCCCCCGAAAGCCCTAATAAGCAGGCATATACAAGAATGAAGGCTATTGCTAAGCACGTTGATTTGTGCTTTAGATTGAAAAGCCGCCCTGAGTCTTCGGAGAAGGGCGGGATATAGATGGGATTATTATTATTATTATTATTATTATTATTATTATTATTATTATTAT
>JAKJMR010000462.1:738665-751409 GCA_024449315.1 Daboia siamensis
ATTATTATTATTATTATTATTATTATTATTATTATTATTATTATTATTATTATTATTATTATTATTATTATTATCAACAAACAACAACAACAACAACAACAACAACAACAAAACAACAACAACAACAACAACAACAACAACAATAACAATAATAATAATAATAATAATAATAATAATAATAATAATAATAATAATTTTGAATCAGTCATAAGTCGAGGACTAACTGTAGGCATTTGGCCTGGCCAGGGCATTTTCTAACTGTATATTTTTCTGTTGGGGAAAAGTGTTCCTCTGTGATTTCAGCCTTTCTGTACATTTGTGTAAATATTTTTCTTATCTTACCACTTGACTTGGTATAGATTGGCATATTTGGTCAATGTATCTGGTTTGGATTGGGGTCTCACCTCGATGAAAAATGCCAGCACTGCGATGCCCTTTGGATCCTTCACAGCATCCTCCATCTTCATGTTGTTTTTGGTATGTATGATGTGCAACTGAAGAGAAAACACAAAGTTTTTGTGACATCTGTGTTTCTCCTTGGAACCTCAGTGTCAGAGATACCTCAAGCTACAGAGCCTTATTTTTATTTACTTTCTTTATTTGTATCCCGCCTTTATGATTTTTACAAATAATTCAAGGCGGCAAACATATCCAACACACCTTCCCCCACAACAACAACAACAACAACAACAACAAACCACTGGTGACTTTCATGGCTAAGGTGGGACTTGAACTCACAGACTCTTGCTTTCTAGCCTGGTGCCTTAACCAGTAGACCAGACAGACTCTCAATTTGCCCTCTAGGTCAGGGGTAGGCAACCTCGGCTGTTTTATGACTCATGAACTTCAACTCCCAGAATTCCTGAGCCAGCTGGCTCAGGAATTCTGGGAGTTGAAGTCCAAGAGTCATAAAAGAGCCGAGGTTGCCTACCCCTGCTCTAGGTGTCCTGGATTATAACGCCCACAATACCCCCTCAAGATTTATTTATTATTACATTTTTATCCCACCAACTTTTGGCAATTAACCCTCCTGCCTCCTGTTTTCCCCATAACAACAATTTGTGAGGCAGATTGGGCTGAGAGACAGTGTGATTGGCCTAACGTTACCTGGCTGGCTTTCCATGGCTAAAGAAGGACTAGAATTTACAATCTCCCATTTTCTAACTTGGCATCTTAAGCACGGACATTTGAAGTCTATTCAACACAAGGGACAGCACATTGTGAGAAATTACTATATATGCAACCAAGCTGTGTTTGGTTCTAACTGCTTTACTTTGGAGATGTGAAAGTTGTGGCCGCATGTGGCCTTCAGGAATCTAAGATACAGTCCCCAACACAGTTCCAGAAGCTGCCAGTAAAGTTGCTATTTTGAATGCAATAGAAACTATAAAACCCATGGAACTGAACTGCACCAATGCAGTGCAATTAATGTGATTTTAAAATATACATTTAACTGAATCTTTCAACTAACTCCATTTAATTTGGGAAATGTGCCTGTGGCTGTATTCCAGATCTGGCTTCAGTCCCTAAAATATTGCAAATTCCTATATTCTGTGGAAAAGCTCTAATTGGAAGAGGGACAGTAGATTTCAGAAAGCGCAGCACAGCAAACTCAGCCCTGAAAGCTATTGACTTTCCCAAGCCTCGGACATATTTCCAGAGGATTGATCTTTTTAGAGATAATCCTCAACTTATGACCACAACTGAACCCAACATCTCTGTTGCTAAGCAAGACGTTGAGCTTTGCCCCATTTTACAATCATTTTTGCCCAAATTATTAAGTGAATCATGGCAGTTGTTATGTTAGTAACGTGGTTGTTAAGTGAATCTGGCTTCCCCATAGACTTTGCTTGTCAGAAGGTCACAAAAGGGGATCACATGACCCCAAGACACTGCAACCGTCATAAATACGAGTCAGTTGCCAAGTGCCTGAATTCTGATCATGTGACCCTGGGGATGCTGCCACTGTCGTATGAAAAACGGTCATAAGTCACTTTTTCAGTGCTGTTGTAACTTTGAACGGCCACTAAATGAACTGATGTAAGGTCACAAAAGGGGATCAAATGAACCTGGGACACCGCTACCATCATAAATTCATGTCAAGTGTCCAAATTTTGATCACGGGACCATGGGGATGTTACAAAGGTCATAAGTGTGAAAAACAGTCATGAGTCCATTTTTTGCAGTGCCGTAACTTCAAACCATCACTAAATAGTTGGTTGTAACTTGTAAGTTGAGGACTACTTGTAATATGCAGCAGCTAAAGCAGTGATGGCGATCCTTTTAGAGACCGAGTGCCCAAACTGCAACCCAAAATCCACTTATGTATGATCGGGTGCTGGGTAGGCGTAGCCCATTGGGTGGGCATGGCTGCAGTGGTAACAGCAGACTGGATGGGACTAAAAAGTTCAATCAATCAATTCCAAATTTGCGAGTTCTTTTTTTTTCCACGCGAGAAGTTGAAATTGATTATTGAACCTTTTTTTTTTTGCCACGGCAGTGGAGGCCTAAAGCAAAGAAGTTTTGTAAAACCCAGCTGAAGGCCTAGGACTGGGGCAACAGCACACCTGCCCACAGAGAGGGCTCTGCGTGCCACCTGTAGCATGCGTCCCATAGGTTCGCCACCGCAGGGCTAAAGCAATTGCTTACGCTATAATAAAGCAGGACCGGAAGACTCTTTTGGGGGCACAAAAAAAAGTGAACATTGTGTAAATTGGCTGTAATATCTGAGCTCACCTCCATTGAGTATTGTTTGCCATCAAGCTGATGCTCCGAACCAGGTTGTGAGGCACCGTCTCCCCAATGGAAGTGAAAGGATTTGGCTGTATATCGGGCAGGAAGGCCAAAACCAGCAAGATGAAGACCATCGTCCAGGGATATGTCAACTGCCGATGAAAGAGAGACAAAAAATCCAGCGTTCTAGATCAGGTCTTCAACCTTTGGAGGCTTTTGAGTGTGGGACCAAAGCATTTCAAGTCCAAATTTGCTTTCCTTTGAGCTAAATTAGGGGTGGCCAACTATGGCAGCTTTATGACTGGTGGACTTCAACTCCCAGAATTCCTGAGCCAGCGCCAATAATTGTGAGCCAGTTGCCAATGCTTAAATTGTGATGACATGATCCGCGGGGATGCTGCAACAGTTGTTGAGTTCCGGCACCTTTTTCTTTTACAAAAAAAAGCACTGAAAATGACCATGCATTTTACATTCATTTTCTTATCCAGGAATACTGGGTTCAATGGGATTAACTTTCAAAGCAAAGATTGGAGTCTTACGTTTATTTCTACTTGGTGTTTGAGGTCTCATTTGTGGAAATATGCCTTTTCTTGAGAATTTCTAATACATCGGCAAAGAGCATCATTACTCAACCTGATGGGAGAAATGCTCTGTTCCTCCCCCGCCTTGAGTAATATGCTTGCAAATTACAACAACTGTGCAAAAACAAACATCAAAAGATAATCGCTGTATTGCTAGTAGTTGCATCCCTTCATAACCTAAGCACCTTTGCACAATGCTGTAGGAGTAAATCCACTGAGTAAAGTCAACACCCCTTCAGATTAAATTCAGGCCCCTGCACGCAGTTTTCTTGGCAACAATTTAGATTTTTTTTTCATACTTCAGAGACTTCCATCCCTTATTGCCATACAAATGACTTAAGGCAGAGAACATACCTAATATGTCTTCCTTCTCCGATTTTCCCCATAACAACAACCCTGTAAGATGGGTTGGGCCAAAATCATGCAGCTGGCTTTCATGGCTAAGGCAGGAGTAGAACTCACCATCTTTTAGCGCTTGGCCAAGATGACCCAGCTGGCTTTCATGCCTAATGTGGGATTCAAACTCATAATCCCAGAGTTTCTAGCCTGGTGTCTTAACCATTGGACCAAACTGGCTCTCTAGTGCTTGTTATATTGGTAAAATAAAAGTTGAGACTATATAGTAATTCTATTTTGCATTTTACTGTCCTGAAAACAATTGAAAATCAATGCTTCTTTTTTCTTTTCCCCTTGACTCTACACTTCTCCTTTCTTCCCCTTTCCCCTTTTCCTACTCTCTTTATTTTCATTTGTATTTTATATCAGGATAATCTTAATAAAGAAGGGACGTGGTGGCTCAGTGGGATAGGACGCTGAGCTTGTCGATCAGATGGTCGGCAGTTTGGCAGGTCGAATCCTGAGTGCCGCGTAACAAAGTGAGCGCCTGTTACTCGTCCCAGCTTCTGCCAACCTAGCAGTTTGAAAGCACGTAAAAATGCAAGTAGAAAAATAGGGACCACTACAGTGGGAAGGTAACAGCGTTCCGTGCGCCTTTGGCATCTAGTCATGCCGGCCACATGACCACGGAGACGTCCTCGGACAAGCGCTGGCTCTTCGGCTTTGAAACGGAGATGAGCACCGGCCCCTAGAGTCGGAAACGATTAGCACGCATGTGCGGGGGAACCTTTACCTTTAATCTTAATAAAATTGCTGAAAAAAACAATATTCTAACTCACCCGTTTTCCCAGTGTTTCTGATTTCCAGCAGTTTTTTGCGGTTGTCATAACCAACAAGATCCATAGGACCCAGACTGGGATTGTGGGAAGCGTCTCTCTGAATAATGTTGATGGGTGACTGTCTCTTGCCGTTGCAATGACCAAGGGATATCCAGGTTTTAGGACCTTCCCAACAATCCCCCCCCCAAAAAAGGATAGTCATTAGACTTGAAGTGCCAAAGAAATACATTTTTTAAAAAGCAGCTGGAATCTAGTTTTCCTAAAAGCTACTATCTTTGCTGGGCATCCTGTTCACAATTAGCAAATTATATGAACAGGATTTTCTCTTTCTTTTTACCACAGGGTAAAGCCATGGGATGAGATACATTCGCAAAGCTGAGTTTTGGAATTTAAATGCATTGGACGATCCCTGGCTGAGACTCAATATGACTTGTGATCTGGGGGGTCAAAAGGAAAAGTGTCTCTGTTTTTCTTACCACAGTGTGGCTCCGTGTAACACCAGGAACCTGTAAAAGAAAGAAATAGGATGAGCCAGGTTTCTACCTCAATCCCCAAATAATTTTTGGAAGTAGGGTGTCTTTAAATATAGCAAAAAAGTCAAAATGGCCACCATAATCAAAGCTTTGCTTTGTTTTGGACCACACTTGCAGATACCTCTGAGTAGCTAACAGGAAGGATGTGTAGGGTAAGAGCAGGCAGAGCTGAAGGGCAGAGTTAAATGAGGCATTAGCCTAGGGTCCTTATTGTTATGTATTGGGTTCAATGGTAACACCACCTGGTAAGCTGGAGCAGCTAACGGCTCTCCAGCAACCTAGACTCCAGGTCTCCAGTGCTGCTATTGGCTGTCCCTAGGCGGCAATGGGTTACTTTAAATCTATTGGATGCTGCCTAGGGGCCAGTCTATAAATTGCTGCAAGAACTCACAACACAACACTTATTTTCTCAAAAACATTCTAAAGCAGTGATGGCAAACCTTTTAGAGACCGAGTGCCCAAACCGCAACCCCAACCCCACTTATTTATCGCAAAGTGCCACGGCCGCATCAGCATTGTAGAGCCGTGGGGGGCGGGCAGGGAGGCATCTCTGAGTGCCGCCTCTGGCATGCAAAACCCGGGGGTGCAAAAATGGGCCACCGTGCTGCAAGGTGCAAAAATGGCCGCCGCCACGCCACTGGGTGCAGATACAAGGCGCTGCACCACACAAGAACAGGGCAGGGCTAGTGAGTATCACTCAGGAACTAGCCCCGCCCCATTTGCAGCACGTGTGTGCTTGTGGCCCTGGGCACACATGCACGCATGTAAAATGCTTCCCCCTCCCTTTTCTTCCAGTCCACCAATCGACAATGGTTGGGTGACCTCTGCTCTACCACCTCTAGTACAGCTTGCTAGTAGTCCGCTCTGCCTTCTTTGTGTTGGGTGGGGCTTCTGCTCCGGGTGGCCTGATGGACTTGCTGCTGGTGGCGGTGGCGCGTGTGCCAACAGAGAGGGCTCTGAGTGCCACCTCCGGCACGTGTGCCATAGGTTCGCCACCACTGTTCTAAAGCTTTGGTTAGACTTCTGCATCAGGGTACATAAGGGGACATAGGCATCTGTCGTTCAGAGATGGCTGCATAACTGTTGCATTTATGCAGGTAGCCCCTGACTTTATGACCACAACTGAGTCCGAAATTTCTGTTGTTAAGTGAGACATTTGTTAAGTGAGTTTTGACTGATTCCTTGCCTCAGTTGTTAAGTGAATCACTGAAGCTGTAACACGGTTGTTTAAGTGAATCTGCCTTCCCCTTTGACTTTGCTTGTCAGAAGATCGGAAAACCTTGGGACAGCAACCATCATAAATATGTGTCAGTTGCCAAGTGTCTGAATTTTGATCATGTGGCCATGGGAATGCTGCAAAATCTTAAGTCTAGGAAACGGTCATTAGTCACTTTTGTTCAGTAAATGAACTATTGTAAGTTGAGGGCTACCTGTACTCCTGCGAATTTTAACGTCGGTGGAATTTGCCTGCCTTCCACCTTCCTCTCAACAGGAAGTCAGTTCTACCTATCAGCATGCAGGCTGTGCATTTCCACAGCAGCTGACATTTGGGAGATGTACGTGTGCAGCTTGTCTGTCAACCCTTTCACAGCCTAGGTAGGTGTCGACACCTATGCGCAGTTGCGGACAATTCAAAATCAAGCTTAAGTCCAACCCCTCTTGAATTCCGTTCTGGTGCCAACCTAGGGCTGAATTTTAGTGGACCAGATTCTTGTGAACAGGCTTGAGCGTGAAATCTTCTGAACTGCAACTTAATGCATGCTCCTGATTCTTTGCACCTGCCGGGATGTCTTGAGTCCAGCTATAATCCTTCTAACTTCCATGCATTTTTCTTGACAAACCCCCACCCTCACCACCAAAACTAACCTTGATTAGTCGCTAGCTTTTCCCAGTTTCCCCCCAGTTCATCCCCAGCCTACGTTTCCCATCTGAGTCCAAACCAGGCTCAATCTTGTTAGCTTTCAGAAGCTGGTGAGCCAAATCCATCCAAAGTGGGTTTAGTTGTACCCTGGAAGAGGTTTCTGGCTTTTCATTGCCTCTCCCCCCCCCCCCCAACAAGGCACTTTAAGGTGGCATTACCATCAGAACTGGCGTAGCATCCGCCTGGAAGCCAAAAGACCACCGTGAGGGTTGTGAGTATCTTGAGAGAATCCATGGGATGGGATTTTGTCCAGCTATGAGGAAAAAATGTAGGCTGATTGGTTAATCCATAAGGCAAACAATAGTTAACAGGAACCCTGGTGGCACAATGGTTAGAATGCAAAATGGCAGGCTAACTCCACCCACAACTTGGAGTTTGATACTTACAGGCTCAAGATTGACTTAGGCCTACTTTCCTTCCAAGGTCAGTAAAATGAGGACACAGATGGTTGAGGGCAATATTGTAAACATGGTAAACTGCCCAGAGAGTGTGGTAAAGCCCGGGGAAGGGGGCAGCATATAAGTGTAAATGCTATTATAATCAGGGCTTTTTTTCTCATAGAACGCTCAGAATGGAGTTCTGGCACCTTTTTTTGGATGGAACCTTGTAAGGTAGACAAGGTGGGTTGTATGACATGTGTGAGTTCTGGCACCTTTTTCTTTTACAAAAAAAGCACTGATTATAATTAATACTAGAGGCATATGAACCAGTGTTTCTTATCCCGTCAAGTTGAAGATGTGTGGATTTCAAATCCCAGAATTCCCCAGCCCTCCAGAATTGAAGCCCACACATCTTCAAGTAGCCAAGGTTGAGAAATTCTGATATGTACTATAGTAGCACTTCTACAGTAGTAATAATAATAGTATAAACAAATGGTAGCAGCAGTACTAGTAGTATAATATTTCCATGAGACCATCAACACGGAGCTGTCACGGTTGTGGCAATGGAGCAGAATTTTATATATTAGAAATCATTTATGAGAACGTAAGCATGATCTGAAACTTTGTGCAAAAGAAATATCAAGTCTCAGTCTTAGAGTATGATTAATAATAACAATCATTGTATATATTAGACATTATATCAGGTTTGTGAACATATACTTGGTAAACCTAGTGGCTGAACAATCTGCTGAGTTCTTTCCTGCAGTTGTTTTAAACCTTTAAAAATAAAATGATTTCAAATTATCCCCCTAGCAATGCTGAGTGCTAGAATCCTTTGAAAACAGGATTAACAGCAACTGATTGCAGTTGGGTTTTTTTTTTTTTTTTTTTTGCAATTGTTGGTTTTCCTTTAAAATATGAAAGAGGCTTCATGGGCTGCTGATGCAGCTATAAACAAAAAGGATGTACACAAACAATATAAGATGTATACATAATCAGTTGTCATAGCCCAACGTTCAGTTCTGACACCAGAATGGCCAGGTAAATGCAGGGTATTTTGGGCGTAGCAGTTTGGTTGCCAAATTTTGAAAGAATAATCTATGATTAGACACATGATTTCTCATATACATTTGCATGGGCAGCAGAAGCCACAACCGATTTCCACAGCACAAAGCAAACACTTATGTAACAACAAAGAACCTGTGATGATGAGACCATTGATAAGAAGCTGTTGCAACAGAGGAAAAATTTCTGTAAACATCAGAAAACCTTTAGGAGTGAGCACTTATATAAAAAAAGGCAAGGCTAAATGTTACGATAGGATGAATGATAACAGTGCTGAGGCCTAATTAACTTACCGACCTCCTTACCACAAGATGTGATAACAAACATATGACACAAATTCACAGGGAACCAATTTGCTAAACAAAGCTTCTCTGTTTGGCATCCTTGTGCTCTCAACATTTTTATGTTCAGAATAAGCCACAGGAAAAACGAGATTGCTTTCATGCCTTATTTGATAGCAGTGTTCCAGTATTTGAGGGGCTGCCACAAAGATGAGGCAAACTATTTTCCAAAGCGCCAGAAGGCAAGACAAGAACCAATGGATGGAAACTACTCAAGGAGAGAAACAACCTAGAATTAAGGAGAAATTTCCTAAGGGTGAGAACCATTAATCAGTGGAACGGCTTGCCTTCAGAAGTGGTGGATGCTCCATCCCTGGAGGTTTTTAAAAAGAGATTGGATGGCCATTTATCTGAAATGATATAGCATTTCCTGCTCGTGCAGGGGATTGGACTAGATGACCTCCAAGGTCCCTTCCAACTCTGTTATTCTGTTCTGTTACTTTGTTATTTCTGTACACCAAAGAGAATTTGATACAATTTATTTGTTTATTTATTATATACTTACTTCCATGCTTTATTTCTATACATCAAGGAGGGTTTGATATATTTATTTCTTTAACTTTTATCCTATTTATTTACTACTTGTGTTATTTGTAAGAAGAATAGACATGGGACATAAAGAAATAAAGTCAAGGCAGCAAACATTTCTAATATTCCTTCCTCTTCCTATTTTCCCTATAACAACAACCCTGTGGGGTGGGTTGGACTGAGAGAGAGAGAGAGAGTGACTGGCTCAAAGTCACCTAGTTGGTTTTCATGTCTAAGGCAGGACTAGAATTCCCAGTCTCCTAGTTTGTAGGTCAGCACCTTAACCACTACACCAAACTGGCTCTTATATCTCTATTTCATTCTAAAATAGAGGCTATGGGTCCTTGGACTGATCCCTAGTAAAACATAGAATAACAGAGTCAGAAGGGACCTTGGAGATCTTCTAGTCCAACCCCATGTTCAGGCAGGAAACCCTATGCCATTCCAGACAATTGGTTGTTCAATCTCTTCTTAAAAACCTCCAGTGTTGGAGCATTCCTGTGTGCAAAATGCCTTGAGCACTACTAAAAAAAATAGCCAGAAATCCAAAATCTTCCCCACTGGAAACGGGGTCATCCGTGATCTATCACAAAATAAAGCAATAACTCTCACAGCCTCAGTCGCTCAACTCATCCAGGTTCCTAGCCCATCTTTTCTCATTTAAAACCCCGCCATTGGAAGGCTCACCTGTCTGGTGGATGTCTCTTTCTGTCCTGATGGACAAGGTGGACAGAGATGATGGTAGAAGCATCCTAGCTTCTTTTTATATGTGTGCCTCTGTTTCTGTATGTATGTGTGTGTGTGTGTGTGTGCGCGCGCGCGTGTGTGTGGGCATGCAATAAGGTCACCACCCAGCTTGTTACTGGGGCGGGTGGAATTACCAGCAAAGGAGGGTGAATTACAGCGAAGGAAAGGAAAGAGAACCAGGTCAGAAAGGCTACAGACTCCTAGCTAGTATGCGTATGCAAGGGAGGGATGAGTGATCAAGTAAGAGTTACACAATTCTTAGGAAATCATCTTAGCTGAAGCCGCCTTTCTAAGCAAGGAAATAATCTGTTCATCTTCCCTTTCCTGGTCTTCTTGGGATACAGGTGTGGATGTAACCTCTAGGCTGTTTTCCTTTCAGAGATATATAGGGGCTTGCTGCCAACATTGTAGAAAGGGGTGGACTATTTTTCTTTAATTCAAAATCTGTCCGCTCCCCTGTTTTAATCTAACGTGGTTACTTCCACTAGCAACTACGATCTCTAACTTTCTCTATTTTGTTAGAAGGCTGCCTGGGCATTTCCCTCTGAACTGGTGAAGAGAAATGTGGTGCAAAACCACCTAGAGTGTGTGGTCACACTTTTCTGTGTCCTGCTGAGGGGAAGGCTACTCTTAAGAGCACAGAAGTCTCAAAAATAACCAGTGCTTTTTTTGTAAAAGAAAAAGGTGCTGGAACTCACACATGTCATACAACCCACCTTGCCTACCCTACAAGGTTCCATCCAAAAAAGGTGCCCGAACTCCGTTCTGAGCGTTCTATGAGAAAAAACCCCCTGATAATAACCAACATTGGCTTTCCACCTAACTCTTCATCAGCTATTGTTTAGTGGTTCTAGGAGCCCATTTACCATTCTTCCTGTGTTATATATTTAAAAATCCTTACTTCCTTTTCAGAAACAACCCCAAAATAGTGCCAAGTCATGCCGGGTTGCCAGTTCCCCAGAATGATTTAAAACAAAAAATATTAGATCTTGCACAGTGATGTTTGGGGATTTCTTAAAGTATTTGGATCAGTAAAATAACAAAACAAAATCTTTTCACGGCTTTGTCCGATGTTATCTGCAATTCTGGCTTGTAAGGAAAATAAAGGAATACAATATGCATACAATAACTAATAACCCTACAATCCACCTCACTTTCTCCCTGGATGGAATAAAAATCCCGGGAATTATTCCCTGATTCATTTGGGTTCACAGACTGGATTATTTTCAGCTTTTGGAGACTTCAAGAATGAGGTTTGAGCTGTCAGGAAATCAAGGAAAAGAACTGGGAGTTTCTGTCTGAACAACCACTGTACATATATTTGGTATTACAACCAGTCAACTGTAATTACAGCCCACAACTGGGATTCAGAATTACCGTTGTTAAGCAAGGTGGTTGTTAAGTAAGTTGCATCTGATTTTAAAACCCTTTTGCCATAGCTGTTAAGTGAATCATCCAGATGTTAAGTGAAGCATATGGTTGTTAAGTGAATCCAACTTCCCCTGCACCCATTGACTGGGACGGCTGCAAGCGGAGATCACATGACCCCAGGGCACTATAATTGCCATAACAATATGTTAGTTGCTAAATGTCCGAATTTTGGACTACAAGACACTGCAATGGTTACAAGTGTGAGGGCCAGCGGTAAGTTACTTTTTTCAATGTTGCTGTAATTTTGAACAGTCGCTAAATGAACGGCTGTAAGTCAAGGACTATGTGTACTTATCTTTAAGCTTAATTCAAATTAAATATAGTTAATATGATTATCCTCCAGTCGCTTTTTCCTAAGTTCCCTTGTCTAATGATATGGTCAGGATTTCCCATCCTACAGACTTACAATTTTAATTTTAACCTTCCCAACTTTATGATTATGGTTTGCCATTCCCCACCCAAAGCAGGGGTCATAATAGATAAACAGTTTCAGTAGAATAGAACATTTGAAGCTTGGGGTTGAACTGAGGGGTCCTTGATGCTCTCTGAGCTTGGATAATAATAATAATAATAATAATAATAATAATAATAATAATAATAATAACAACAACAACAACAACAATAATAAGTTGGAAGGGACCTTGGACTACTGCAATGCTCTCTACATGGGGCTGCCCTTGAGGACCACTCGGAGGCTCCAACTGGTACAGAATGCAGCCGTGAGAGTTGTGTTGGGAGTTTCCCAATACTCCCATGTTACACCTCTGCTCCGCGAGCTGCATTGGCTTCCAGTTGTCTTCTGGGTGAGATTCAAGGTGCTGGTAATGACCTACATGGCATGGGTCTGGAATACCTTAGGGTATTCCCTCTGCCCAGTGCGCTCCCACAGAGAGGGCCTCCTCAGGGTGCCACCAGTCAAAGAATGTCGACTGGTGGCCCCCAGGGGGAGGTCCTTCTCTGTGGGCGCGCTGGATTTATGGAACCATCTCCCGGTTGAGCTCCGGACGGCACCCGACCTTCGCTCTTTCCGGCGTGATCTAAAGACTTATTTGTTCGAACAAGCCGGCCTGGCCTGATGGGTGATGGGTTTGGGTTTTATTACTGTTTAATGTATTTTAACTTGTTATAGTTCTTGGGCATCTTGTTTAATCTCTTTTAATTTTTGTATTCTTGTCTTTTAACATGTATTGCCCTGTTCACCGCCCTGAGTCCTTCGGGAGAAGGGCAGTATACAAATAAAATTATTATTATTATTATTATTATTATTATTATTATTATTATTATTATTATTATTATTATTATTATTATT
>JAKJMR010000462.1:751419-768289 GCA_024449315.1 Daboia siamensis
TTATTATTATTATTATTATTATTATTATTATTATTATTATTATTATTTGGAAGGGACCTTGGAGGTCATCTAGTCCAACCCCCTGCTCAGGCAGGAAATCCTATACCATTTCAGACAAATGGCTGTCCAGTCTCTTCTTAAAAACTTCCAGTGTTGGAGCATTCACCACTTCTGGAGGCAGGTTGTTCCACTGGTTAGTTGTTCTAACTGTCAGGAAGTTTCTCCTTAGTTCTAGGTTGCTTCTCTCCTTGACTAGTTTCTATCCGTTGCTTCTTGTCCTGTTTTCAGGTGCTTTGGAGAATAGCTTGACTCCCTCTTCTTTGGGGCAGCCCCTGAGATACTGGAACACTGCTATCATGTCACCCCTCACCCTTCTCTTCGTTAAACTACACATACCCAATTCCAGCTACCGTTCCCTATATGTTTTAGCCTCCAGCCCCCTAATCATCTTTGTTGCTCTTCTCTGTACCCTTTCTAGAGTCTCTGGTTGTTTTCTTGCAGACGTTTCATGACCCAACGAAGTAACATCGTCAATATTACAGGCAGGACTGATGATCTTACCTAGTTTGGTAATGAAACATCCGCAAGAAAGCAACCAAACTCAGAGAGCACCAAGGGCCCTAGAGCTCCATGTTGGAGAATGTAATTCTATGGACTTTTCTCTCTATTCTTTCCCAATAGACTCCTTCTGAGGAAGGAATCCTGCCTCTGCCGGCTCTTCCCTTTCCGGTAAATAGAAATATGCCTTTGATCTAAGTCACTTTGGGTGGTTACTGAGCAGGTTCACTCTGTTATGTTTCTGGACATGGCTTTGTCCTCACTATAAACACAGTCAATTTCAGGAGAACCGGTTGTGACAGGGCAGGTAGACAGACAAGCTTTGACCTACATCGTACGCTTTTTCCTCCCCTTCCCCGATGTCCATGATCAAATGGTGACTCTTCCTCCATTGCTTCAGGACAGGCAAAGATACCAGAAGTGTAGCTTGTCTCCTCACAGTGGGAATATCCACGTTTTCTTGCAAGACAGAAATGGTTCGGTGTTTTTCCTTCACTGTACGGTTCTAGGCTGAGATAGAATAGAACAGAGCCGGAAGGGACCTTGGAGGTCTTCTAGTCCAGCCCCCTGCTCAAGCAGGAGAAGCTATACCATCTCAGACAAGTGACCGTACGACCTCTTTTTAAAAAAATCTCCAGTGATGGAACGCCCACGATTTCTGGAGGCAAGCTATTCCACGGGTTAATTGTCCTCACTGTCAGGAAGTTTCTCCTTAATTCCAGGTTGCTTCTCTCTTTGGTCAATTTCCAACCATTGTTTCTTCTCCTGCCCTCTGGTGCTTTGGTGAACAACCTGGCCGCCTCTTTTTTGTGGCAGCCCCTCAAATACTGGAATACTGCTATCATGTCTCCCCTATTTCTTCTTTTCTTTAGTAAAGGTAAAGGTTCCCCCGCACATGTGTGCTAGTCATTTCCGACTCTAGGGGCCGGTGCTCATCTCCGTTTCAAAGCCGAAGAGCCAGCGCTTGTCCGAGGACATCTCTGTGGTCATGTGGCCGGCATGATTAGATGCCAAAGGCGCATGGAACGCTGTTACCTTCCCACCGGAGTGGTCCCTATTTTTCTACTTGCATTTTTACGTGCTTTCGAACTGCTAGGTTGGCAGAAGCTGGGACGAGTAACAGGCGCTCACTCTGCTACGCAGGATTCGACCTGCCAAACTGATCGACAAGCTCAGCATCCTAACCCACTGAGCCACCGCGTCCCTTTCTTTTCTTTAGACTACTAGCCAAACCCAAGTCCTGCAGCCGTTCTTCATATGTTTTAGTCTCCAGCCTTTGATCATCTTAATTGCTCTTTTCTGGGTTTTTTTTTTCCAAACTCTCAACATCTTTTTTTTTTTTAATATGGTGATCAAAATTGGTTGCAGTATTCCAAGTGTAGTCTCACTAGGGCAGGGGTAGGCAACCTTGGGTCTTTTATGACTCGTGGACTTCAACTCCCAGAATTCCTGAACCAGCAGAGCTCATAAAAGACCCAAGGTTGCCTACCCCTGCACTATGGTTTTATACAGCGGTACTAATATCTTGTGTAATCTTGATTCTATGCCTCTATTTACACAACCCAGGATTTGTTTGGAAAATTTATAATTCTACTTTTCTACATAGTTGTGAGATCTGGAGTGCTCCACTTACAACATGAATTAAGATATTTTGCAGGACTTTAAATGATCCTGTGGAGCTGTAATACCACTGTAGAACTTGAAACTGGTATACTGTGTGTGGTCTGACCTCTTTAGAAAGTTTGCTTGGTATATGGAACTTCAGAACTAGCACAGATAGATAGATGATAGATTTTTTGTAAGTTTGATTACATTCACTAGATGTATTGAGCCAGGTCTCGCCCAATATGTAGTTATATCTTTGATTTTTCCCTTGTATTAACAGGATCTCACTTGGCTTATGTTTTTGAGATCAGTTCAAGTTGGCTATCTGCTGTTTGGTTGCATTCTCACGTTGACCTGGAGACAAGATCCAGCAAAAGAAATATAGGTGGTTCTCAACTTACAACCAGAATCGGAACCAGAATTTCTGTTTCTAAGCAAGCCAGTTTGTTAAATGACTTGCAATTTTACAATCTTTTTTTTGGCCACAGTTGTTAAGTGAATCATGCAGTCGTTAAGACAATGTGTCTTCCCCCATTGACTTTCCTTCTCTGAAGCTCATTAAGAAGGTTGCAATTGATGGTCTCAAGACCCCAGGATGCCACAACCATCATAAGTACACGCCGGTTGTGCAAGGACTGGTTGTAAATCACTTTTTTCAGTGCTGTTATAACTTCAAATGGTCATGAAACAAATGGTTGTAAATCAGGGACTATCTGTATCTCTCAGAGGAGGAAAATGCATTGGTAGAATGAAATGGCCAAATTTTAGTCAGGGCAGTACAGATAATCCTCCACTTACAACCACAATGGAGCCCCAAATTTTCATTGCTAGGTAGGGCATGGTGAGTTTCCCTCTACTTTACAATCTTTTTGGCCATGGTTGTTAAGCTAATCATTACAGTTGTTAAGTGAATCATGGAGCTGTTAAGCAAATCTGGCTCCCCCCCCCATTGACTTTGCTTGTCGGAAACCAGCTGGGAAGGTTCCAAATGGTGATTATGTGACACCCCCCCCCCCCCAAAGACACTGCAACTGTCGTAGGTACATGCCAGTTGCCAAGCACCTAAATTTTGATCACATGATCCTGAGGAGGCTACAATGGTTGTAAGTGTGAAAAACAGTCATAAGTCACTTTTTCCAGGGCCATGGTAATTTTGAACAGTCCCAGAATGAATGGTTCTAAGTCCAGGACTACCTTTAATGTGGAATTAGGAAGTACAGGGGTAGGCAACTTTGGCTCTTTTATGACTCGTGGACTTCAACTCCCAGAATTCCTGAGCCAGCCATGCTGAGGGAAGGGAGAGGTTTCCATGCTGAGCCATGCTGGCTCAGGAATTCTGGGAGTTGAAGTCCACGAGTCATAAAAGAGCCAAGGTTGCCTACCCCTGGTCTAGGGGTTCAGCTCTAAGAAACTGATCCAAGTCGAGGTGATTCAGGGATGTGGTGTAAGAGGTGGAAACGGAGTGCCCACAAAGTAGGTAGGAAGGAGCCATCTTTCAAAATTCAGGAAGAAGTCCTATCAGGAAATTGGGAACCAAGGTTTTCCCCCCTTATCGTAATTTTGTTTTGGGTTTTACGGTCTTGAGTCAGCCGAAGAGCCTGAGGCGGAGAGAGGGAGAGAAGAATCAGCTGAACATATTACTTAATGGAATGCAACTTGAGGAGGGCATTTCTTTCGTCATCCTTCAACTTGCCAGTCCCCAGTTTCACCTGATGAGGAAACAAAAACTTGTAACCTCCGATTTGCATGAAGGACATGATAAGAAGGGTATCCAGACCAACTTACTCAACTATTGGCTGCCAAATGCAGACAAGGGATCTAGGAGCTGTCCAGGAAACACCTGTCAATTAAGAAGTGTCCTACTTTCTATGCTAAGGCTAATAAAGCAAAGAAATGATGTGCATTATGATGAGTTTATGAGGGACGCGGTGGCTCAGTGGGTTAGGACGCTGAGCTTGTCGATCAGAAGGTCGGCAGTTTGGTGGGTCGAATCCCGAGTGCCGCATAACAGAGTGAGCGCCTGTTACTTGTCCCAGCTTCTGCCAACCTAGCAGTTCGAAAGCACGTAAAAATACAAGTAGAAAAATAGGGACCACTACGGTGGGAAGGTAACAGCGCTCTGTGCGCCTTTCGCGTCTACTCATGCCGGCCACGTGACCATGGAGACATTCTTGGACAAGCGCTGGCTCTTCGGCTTTGAAACGGAGATGAGCACCGGCCCCTAGAGTCGGAAACAACTAGCACGCATGTGCGAGGGAACCTTTACCTTTACCTTTTATGAGTTTATAACTTGTGTCCTCTCCCCTCTCCTCTCCTCTCCTCTCCTCTCCTCTCCTCTCCCCTTCCTTTCCTTTCCTTTCCTTTCCTTTCCTTTCCTTTCCTTTCCTTTCCCCTTCCCTTCCCTTTCCTTCCCTTCCCTTTCCCTTCCCCTTTCCTTCCCCTCTCTTTTTTCCAAAATTTCTCCAAAACTGGGGTAGTGTCAGACCAGAGCCTACAAAGGTATTGTATGGATGTGGGGCAGTTGAGGGCACTGAGGGATTTCTGCGTTTGTTTTTATGTTTCTGTTGGTTGCCAGACACCCAGGATTATATCGTATAAGATGGGAGGCTATATAAATCTTTTAAATAAATAACCAAATAAATAAATAATTGATTCTGCATGGGTGCAGTCCTTTCTGATGACTCAGCAACATCAGGCTTTGTTATCTGGGATACGTTTCTGGCTTACGGAGTAGGTAGGGTGCCCTGATGGTTGGTTACTCATGACCTTGATCGTTGGCCCCTCCCTGACTTTTTAGGTGGTCCAGAATGGTGACCAATTGGATCTAGGAGGTAATCAATACCTCACCGCATGATGAGTTGATGTCAATAACCATCAAGAGGGCCAGGGTGGACTTCCCCTTCAGAAGGTTCCCCCTGAGTCCACCTATGTTTGATATGTATCAGCCTGGTCAGAGTTCATCTACAGCAGACATGTCAAATATAAGGCCCGGGGGCCAGATCCGGCCCGCAAAGTGGTTTCATGTTGCCCACGAAGCCATCCTGGAAACAGTGAGGGAACGGCCCCCACTGCCTTGGCCCTGGCCAGAGACCCTCCTTCTGCCAGAGACCCTCAGATCTGCCCCACTCCTGCCCAGGCTCCCATAGACACCCTTGATGTGAACGATGTAGAGCTGGCCATGCCCACCCAGTAGGCCATACGCACTCTAGCCATGCCCATCCAGTAGGCCACGCCTGTGGCGTGATGCCACCCTTCGCACCACGGTTCTCATGAAATACAAAGACACAGGGTTGTCTCGGGATGAGAACTCCAGACCGGAGTCCGAAGCCCCCTTTTATTGAGGGTCTTCCAGGGAATACAAAGGGCAAAAGTTCATTGGTTGTACAAAACATTTACCATATATGGTTACACACAATACATCCTGTTTATGCTATAGGTTCCTATCTCCTTAAAATGATGTCACCACTTTGGAAGGTCTTTGCCATGCCGGCAGAATGAAAAGTCCTTAAAGCAGTCTTTAATATAATGACAGAATGGCGATGATCAGGCTCATAACTTTATTCCCACATCTCCTCCTTTTTTATCTGTTTTGAAGGCATCCACTTCTCTTCATCTGGTGATCGGAAGGCCATAGCAACTGTAGGTTGTTTCCACATTTGGCCAAACATTGATATGAGAGAAGGAATACATTGAATACAACAGCACAACATTACTAACATGACAATGATTATAATGATGGTAGATACCACTGAACGTATCCAGGATCCGTCAGGCAGCCAAGACCACATGGCTCCCCATATGTCCAAGGCCCCCGATCCATCCCCACGCAGTGGGTTACGCGCTATCATGTCTTCCATAGCCTGTACTGTTTTTGTGATATTAGGAGAGTTATCGTGAATGTACATACAACAGTGAGAATGAATAAGAGCACAAACACCACCCTTTGCTGCTAACACTGTATCCAAAGCATATCTATTTTGCAGAGCTACTTCTCTTACTTCGGACAATTCCTGATTTATCAATTTAACTGATTTCAAGGTTTCATTAAACATGGCTACTGTCCAATTATTTAAAATATGCAAATCTCTATAATTCATTGCTACCCCTAAAGGTGGAATCATTGCTCTGGCCGCCTGCACATACCATTGGCCTCCAAGTGTTAAAGGTGATTCCACAGTCTCGGATCTCTTATTTCTTATCCGAACCTTTGGCAGTTCTTTAAAAACATATAGGGCTGGAACCACAAAACCCAAAGTACATACTCCACTCCAATTGGGAGGAACATAGGGATACGCTGTCCGACCACAAACAAACCAAAAACCGGGCAAGAGGGTCATGCTATGTTGCATAAGATATTGAAAAAGGCTGCAAGCTGCATAAATTTCAAGTGTCATATTTTCATTAGAGACATATGTTGTCTCATCATTACTAATTTTAGATGTTAACTTTCCTTTTATTATTTTACATTTGTTCCGGTTGTCCCACTCCTCCGTTCGGTTACAATTTAAATACGTACCCACTTTCTTCCCTGCTTTACTAGAACGAAAACAAAGCCAAGCTGGTTCCCAAATTCTACTGGCTAAAGCCACTGTATAATTAAATCGAGGGGGATTATCACTTGCAAAGTCCTCATTGTCCCAAGTTGAACGATTAAAAGGCACCACATGTAATAAAAGCCCTCTCTTACTTTGTCCAGGAATGTGGGCACATATCCAACAATCCGTACGATTTAACAAGGTTGCAAAATGTCGAATGTCCTGAACCATAAGATTGCTTTGCCAGATCCCTGAATCAGGATCCACCACCTCGTTGTTCTTCTTTATTGTCTGAGTTCTTAATATGGTAGGGCCGCACACAACGACCAGGAATCCAAACAGTCCTATCATCTTTTTGAATGGCAGCATATCCTCGACCCCAAGTTATCAATTTATAGGGTCCGTGCCAAGTCGGATCTGGTAACAAACGCGCCCACACCAAAGGTTGTTGATCTGGAGAAGGGAGGGAAAAAGAAAACAAACGTTCTGCGGCCGTGGCAGCAGGTGAGCCAGTCAAATTTAAAAAATTTAACGTATAAAGAGCTAAGTTTAAAGTGTTTTGAATTCCAGGCAAACCAGGGCAATTTCCCCTTTCTTTTTTATCAATTTTTTCCAACATTCTTTTAAGGGTGCCATTGGCACGTTCACAAATAGATTGTCCTTGGGAATTATAGGGCAGGCCAAATTTGTGGATAATGCCCCAGGTGTTACAAAAGGTAGCAAAAGCTTGACTAATGTAAGCCGGGCCATTGTCAGTTTTCAATTCTCGAGGTTTACCCAGAACCGAAAAGGTCCGAATACAATGATTAATGACATGTTTGGTTGTTTCTCCCCTTTGAGCTGAGGCCAGTATAAAACCCGAAAAGGTGTCAATGGTCACATGAAGATACTTCCAAGGCGCAAAGGGCAAAAAATGAGTAACATCCATTTGCCAAAGAGAATTTCTCTCCGTGCCCCGGGGATTAACTCCCATGGGCATGGAGGAGGCAATTTTGCTGCAAGAGGGGCACTGCTGAATTATGGCAGAAGCCTCCCCTATAGAAAGACCAAATTGTTTCATCAAGGCTTTTGCATTTTGATGAAAATAGCTGT
The DNA here is from genome assembly GCA_024449315.1 of Daboia siamensis. Lineage (NCBI taxonomy): Eukaryota > Metazoa > Chordata > Lepidosauria > Squamata > Viperidae > Daboia > Daboia siamensis. The sequence continues at coordinate 759,210 of JAKJMR010000462.1, forward strand.
GGCTGTCCCAAGGTGTTATGTCAGCCATAGCTATCTGAGTGGCAGCATCAGCCCTTTCATTGCCCTCCGTCAAGAGGCCCGGAAAAGGCTGATGACTACGCATATGCCCCACAAAATAGGGGGCTTTGCGAGCTTCCAACAAGCTCTGGAGGGTCAAAAACAACCCTAGTAAGTGAGAATCTGTTCCCGGGGACAAATAGGCCCAGGGAAGAGACTCTATGAGTCCGTAAACATACAGACTATCAACTATGAGGTTAAAAGATTGTGTATGGAGTTGAAAGGCCAAAATAGTAGCAGCTAACTCAGCCCTCTGAGCCGAAGGCTGAGGGGGGGTTACCCGAGTAACCCAGGTGCCAGCTTCCTGCCAAACACAGGCACCATATTGTTTTCCTCCATCCGCAAAAATAGTCACTGCGTCCAAAGGGGTGGATGAGCGAGCAGTTTGAAATTTCAAGGAAACATTTTTAAAAAGAGCCAAACGTGGATCGGATGGTGGATGACAAGAAAATTGTCCATGCCAATCGGCCAATGCAATCTGCAAAGCTTCACTCTGTGACAATAAGGATTCCCAAATCAAAAGTGAAAAAGGCACATAAATTTTAACAGGTTGTACTCCAGCCAATTTGACACAGCGGAGTCGACCTTTGGAGATCAAATCAAAATAAACTTGAGATGGAGTACTAACAGAATGTGAGGGCGTGTGATTCAAGTGAATCCATTCCAAAATAAAGGTCCTTTTGTCCTGTTGTTGGACAATAATCCCTGTGGGTAATCTATCAGACAGCAAAATTAATTCCAAGGGTACATTATCCAAACAGCGATCTGTCCAGACCTGATTCAGACGAGTCTCTATCATTTGTACCACTGCATATTGTTCATCTGTCAAATGAATAGGGTCAGTAGGTTGTTTCCCGTCCTTTAATGCCGCGAACAAAGGTGCCAATTCCTTTGTTGTGAGCCCCAAATAAGGTCTGACCCAATTGATGTTGCCCAACCATTTTTGAAGTTCTACAAAATTGTGTGTTTTTGGAAGGTCAAAAAGGACCACCTGTGGTTGTACTGAAGCCAGGCCTAATTTATGACCCAAATAATTGACCGGAAGTTGTGTTTGAATCTTCTCCGGACTAATCAAAAGACCAAAAACTTTGAGTTGAGCCACAATTTCTGGCAAAAACTGTTGCATTATCCCTTCAGGTCCAATTTTGGCAAACAAAATGTCATCCATATAATGATAAATTTTCCAATCAGGGTGTTTATCCCTCAAAGGCTGAAGAGCCCAACCAATGTACATTTGACACATTGTTGGACTATTTAACATCCCCTGGGGTAAAACTTTCCACTGATATCTGACATCGGGTTTACTATTGTTTAAGTCAGGCACAGTGAAGGCAAAAAGTTGTTTGTCCTTTGAATGTAAAGGGATGGTAAAAAAAGCATCTTTCAAATCAATTATCATCAAATCCCAATTTTGAGGAATCAGATTTGGATTAGGAAGCCCACACTGAATAGGCCCCATGGGAACTATAATTGCATTAATGTTTCTTAAATCATGAATAAAACGCCATTTGCCAGATTTCTTTTTAATAACAAAAACAGGACTATTATAGGGACTGGTAGTTAATTCTATATGTCCTGCATCGAGCTGTTCTTTGTTTTTGAAGACGACAGATTATCTAGAGCTGGATATATGCCTCCAGATGGAGACGACAAAATTTTCCCATGATTACTGAGACAAAGTTCAGCCGGAGCCGATGGTGGATAAAGATGAACCTCTGAATATGGAGGTGCTCTTTCTCCAGCCAAAGCTGATGTCAATGGCTTTTCTTGAGTTTCAATGGCCTCCACCACGCCCCTCCATGTTGTTAAAAATTCCGACGGAGCTCTGGGGTTAGAATGTAAAGTTTCTCCCAGTTTCCGCCAAGTTTTTAACTTCACACTTCCTCCTGCTGGGTAAGATGGTACATTCTCCCATACATATTTTAACAATTTTCCAATTTCCTTTCCTGTTATCTGGCAGCCCTTGCCATCTGGTTTAAAATAAAAGTAATTTCGTCTAGTTATCTCTCTTATTTCCCTGACGTGTTCTGCCTGAACAGTAGAGAGATCGCTGCCCATACTTACGTAGAATCAGAGCCGACCTGCAGCAAACTGATGAGAGCTCTTGTCCAAGTCCTGGCGAAAGTATAGCAGAAGACGGACACACCAAGTACAAAACTGTCCCTTGATCGTGTCGTAACACTCGCGCTCTTTCAGCTGCCCACCGTCACCGACCTAATGTGCCGGACACTCACGGTCACAACTAGGAACTGCGATGACTGAAGGCAGCCTCTGGAGCGGTCATGTCATGGTGCGGTTTTAATGGAGTCTCGTTCCCACCGACCCAAGGTACCGGATAATCACGGCTACCATTGGGAACTGCGGCAGTCACAGAGATCCTTTCAGCGATCACGTCGGGGTCACCACTTGTGGCGTGATGCCACCCTTCGCACCACGGTTCTCATGAAATACAAAGACACAGGGTTGTCTCGGGATGAGAACTCCAGACCGGAGTCCGAAGCCCCCTTTTATTGAGGGTCTTCCAGGGAATACAAAGGGCAAAAGTTCATTGGTTGTACAAAACATTTACCATATATGGTTACACACAATACATCCTGTTTATGCTATAGGTTCCTATCTCCTTAAAATGATGTCACCACTTTGGAAGGTCTTTGCCATGCCGGCAGAATGAAAAGTCCTTAAAGCAGTCTTTAATATAATGACAGAATGGCGATGATCAGGCTCATAACTTTATTCCCACACACGCCCACCCTGGCCATACCCACCGGCCCCCTGAGGGCAACCGCAATGCTGATGCGGCCCTCAATGAAATTGAGTTTGACACCCCTGATCTACAGAGTCCCTTAGAAGAAGGGAATTACCTGGATCTTTTCTAGTTGGGATTCAGACCCGGGCACAACACTGAGACAACATTAATTGATGACTTGTATCATGGACTGAATAGAGCAGAGGTAGGCAATCTTGGCTCTTTTATGACTCGTGAACTTCAACTCCCAGAATTCCTGAGCCACCATGGTGGCTCAGGAATTCTGGGAGTTGAAGTCCATGAGTCATAAAAGACCCAAGGTTGCCTACCCCAGGATAGAGAGTCGCAACTCTCCTAGATCTACTTCAGCAGTCTTCACAATCATCAACCATGATGTCCTTCTAGACTGCCTACAGGAGTTGGGAGATAGGGGCACTGAGTCAAATGGTTCTGCTTCTCCCTCAATGGACAAGTCCAATCAGTGTTTGGAGCTGGGTGGAAATAAGAGGTCGGCTTACACTGTAATGCAGTGTAAAGTTTGCTCCTCTATCTCCTACTCTGTAACATCTGTGGGAAGCTCCTATGGGAGGTCATCTGAAGGTTTTGGCTTCAGATCTCATCATTAGGCTGATGACACCCGAGTGTACATTGCTACTGTTTTATGTTTTGTGGCTACGAGGATCTAGGTGGGGCAGAACAGGCTGAGGGAGAATTATTGCTGGTTCATTGTGAATTCTCAAAATCTCCAGCTGTATTTTTTTGATGAGGTGGCAGTGCCACGTCAGGCTTGGGAATCTTCCTGGACTCATGAATAATGCTGGACAATTGCAGCCTTGCTTAGGAGAAGATGATTTTGCAACACTGACTTGTGCCTTCATCACCTCTTGGCTGGAATGCTGTAATATGCTGTACTTGGGACTGCCTTTGAAGACTACAGAGGAGCCTCAATGAGTACAGTGCCATGGCCCAGTCATTGATGTGCCAGCATGAGCATGTTAAACCGATCGTCTGGTCTTGCACTTGCTTTCTATTAGCTTCCGTGTCCAATTTGAAGTGCCGCTTTTGAACTTTGAACTTTTCAACTTGGAACCCCATGTGGTTTGATTCCAGAATATCTCCAGGGCTATCTCTTCCATTCATTATTAACTGGCCCAACGCAAAGCCCTCAGGGGTGTCTATTAGAAGCCCCCCATTCGGTGAGCCTAGGGAGGAGCAGGTGTTCAAATGTTGGGTAGCCCCAACCTTATGGAGCTCCTTGCCTCCTGACATACAATCTGCAACTGCCTTGAAAGGCTCCAGGAAATGATAAAAATTAGGATTCTTTAAAAGGGTCTTGGGTTGTAAGTGTAGACTTTCTATTTTATCTGGGGCTTAATTTTTCTTTATTGTTACACAAAACTGTTCGTACAGTGTACGTTTTTACACAAATCTGTTATCCGGCAGACCAAAAAAAAAGGAGCAAACAAATAAATGCAGATAGTCCTCAACATACAGGAATAATTAGGACCAGAATTTTTACTGCTAAGCAAGACAGTTGTTAAGTGAGTCATGCCCAATTTTACAGCCTTTTTGCCATAGTGTTTAAGTGAATCAGTGCAGTCATTAAGTGAATCTGGTTGCTCCCCATTGATTCTGCTTCTCAGAAGCCAGCTGGGAAGGTCACAAAATGGTGGTTCCACAACAAAATGGTGGTACCACTGTAACTGTGGTAAATAGGTACCAGTTGCCAAGTGCCCAGATTTTGATCATGTGATCTCGGGGGATGCTCATAAGTGCGAGAACTCATCATAAGTCACTTTTTTCAGTTTACTGTAACTTCAAAGAATCACTAAGTGAATGGTTGTAAATTGAGGACTACCTATGTGTGCGCCACAGCATCTATACCAGAATACCATTGCTTATCAGGGTCTGTCTGGGTAGGTTTTTGCAGAAGTACTTTTAATAAAATACACTTTCCTTCTCTTTGACCCATTTGGCTTGAGACATTATCACATCTGAAGCAAGAACAATTATCCTCTTTTTATCTGTTGGGAATACGTACAAAATCCAGGGCGGGGTGGGCATCCAGGAAGTGAGAACATGCACGCTCCAACATGCCCTACCGTATTATCCAATTCTGGGATTTATCAAGAGTCACCCAGAGAGGTAAAATCCAGAATGAGTTGGCATATACCAAATCTAGTGTGCGTAGGATTACTTATCAATCCATTATGGTTCCAGATGTTGGGAATGGGGATGAGTGAAAGTTTTGGACCTGTAGCACATCTGTAGGTTTAATTCAAAGATGATGGACAATTCAAGCATGGGAGGAAGCAAGTGACTTGATAAGAGGTGTGTACGTGAACATGTCCTTCAAGCTACATTCCTCTGTGTGTCTGAACTCCACACAATGGTGGAGGAAGTTTGAAAAACAGTTCCCCTAAGCTCCATTCTTCTTTAATGTTTAGCCAACACTTGTTTTGATTGTCCAGTTGACAGAAATGACCTGATAAATATATTTTTAGGAAATATGTGGTTGTTCTCTCTTGGGGACACTCTTCCCCTGTGCTGCAGAGTGAGTTTACACTGTAATCAACCATCTGTTGATTGAATGTCCTCCACATCCCTTCCACACAGAAAGCAAAAATGCCTCTAGATGTCCAGATGAGGCCAGTTCTCTAGCAAGAAAGCTGATCTCAGCAACCGAGAGGCCTCCACCAAGGAGATTCTTACTATCCTGATGTACCAGTATCCTTACTTTGACTCATCAGTCTTTTGAGGCAGGATATGAGTAGGAATTACACAACAGAGTTGGAAGGGACGTTGGAGGTCATCTAGTTCAACCCCCTGCTCAGGCAGGAAACCCAATACCATTTCAGGCAAATGGCTGTCCAGTCTCTTCTTAAAAACTTCCAGTGTTGGAGCATTCACAGCTTCTGGAGGCAGGTTGTTCCACTGGTTAATTGTTCTAACTGTCAGGAAGTTTCTCCTTAGTTCTAGGTGGCTTCTCTCCTTGATTAGTTTCCATCCGTTGCTTCTTGTCCTGCCTTCAGGTGCTTTGGAGAATAGCTTGGCTCCCTCTCCTCTGTGGCAACCCCTGACATATTGGAACATTGCTATCATGTCACCCCTCGTCCTTCTCTTCATTAAACTAGACATACCCAATTCCTATAATCCAGGGGTGTCAAACTCAATTTCATTGAGGGCCGCATCAGCATTGCGGTTGCCCTCAGGGGGGCGGGTGGGTATGGCCTGGGTGGGCGTGGCCTACTGGGTGGGCGTGGCTAGAGTGCGTATGGCCTACTGCAGGGGTCAGCAACCTGAAACAGTGAAAGAGCCACTCGGAACCGGTTCCCTCACAAAAGGAAAAACTGGGAGCCGCAAAAAATGTGTGCGCATGTGTGTACATGCGCACATGCGCAGAACAGGGTTTGACTGAAGAGTGGAGCCAAGGCGAGATATGCACCTACCCTGCATATTTGAATTGATCGGTTGAACTTTTTTAGTCCCACTTTTTTTTTTTGGACTGCACATGGCAGAGGACTGGGAGCAGCAGGAGATGGCTGAAAGAGCTGCATGCGGCTCCGGAGCCACAGGTTGCAGACCTGTGGCCTACTGGATGGCCCTGGCCAGCTCTACATCGTTCACATCAAGGGTGCCTATGGGGGCCTGGGCAGCAGTGGGACAGATCTGAGGGTCTCTGGGCCAGGGCCAAAGCAGTGGGGGCCGTTCCCTCACTGTTTCAAGGATGGCTTTGCGGGCCACATGAAACCACTTTGTGGGCCGGATCCGGCCCCCGGGCCTTGTGTTTGACATGTCTGCTATAATCCAACAGGGCTATGGAAGTTCAGAGACGTTTGTCTGTTGGAGTTCCCTAGAGAAGAATCTTTGTCCTGACAAAGTGCTGGGCTGGGCTGGGCTCCTCCAAGTAAAGAAGGTGGGAACACATATGATCATTGGCAATTCTGGGAGTTGAAGTCCACGAGCCATAAAAGAGCCAAGGTTGCCTACCCTGGGATAGAGTCACAACTCTCCTAGATCTACTTCAGCAGTCTTTACGATCATCAACCATGATGTCCTTCTAGACCAGGGGTGTCAAACTCAATTTCATTGAGGGCTGCATCAACATTGCGGTTGCCTTCAGGGTATGGCCAGGGTGGGCGTGGCCTACTGGGTGGGCGTGGCTAGAGTGTGTTTGGCCTACTGGGTGGGCGTGGCCAGCTCTACATCGTTCGCATCAAGGGTGCCTATGGGGGCCTGGGCAGGAGTGGGACAGATCTGAGGGTCTCTGGCAGGAGGAGAGTCTCTGGGCCAGGGCCAAGGCAGTGGGGGCCGTTCCCTGACTGTTTCCAGGATGGCTTCGCGGGCCGCATGAAACCACTTCGCGGGCCGGATCTGGCCCCCGGGCCTTGTGTTTGACATGTCTGTTCTAGACTGTCTACAGGAGTTGGAAGATAGGGGCACTGAGTTGAATGGTTCTGCTTCTCCCTCAGTGGACAAGTCCAATCAGTGTTTGGAGCTGGGTGGAAATAAGAGGTCGGCTGAGTGTAATGCAGTGTAAAGTTTGGTCCTCTGTAACATCTATGTGAAGCTCCTAAGAGAGAACATCTGAAGGTTTTGGCTTCAGATCTCATCAATAGGCTGATGACACCCAAGTGTACATTGCTACTGTTTTGTGATTTGTGGCTATGAAGATCTCGGTGGGGCAGAACAGTCTGAGGGAGAATTATTGCTTGTTAATTGTGAATTCTCAAAATCTCCAGCTGAGATATTGGAACATTGCTATCTATCATGTCCCCCCTCGTCCTTCTCTTCATTAGACTAAGGTAAAGGTTCCCCCGCACGTGCGTGTTAGTCGTTTCTGACTCTAGGGGCCAGTGCTCATCTCTGTTTCAAAGCCGAAGAGCCAGCGCTTGTCTGAGGACGTCTCTGTGGTCATGTCGGGCATGACTAGACGCCAAAGGCGCAAGGAACGTTGTTACCTTCCCACCGTAGTGGTCCCTATTTTTCTACTTGCATTTTTACGTGCTTTTGAAGTGCTAGGTTGGCAGAAGCTGGGACGAGTAACAGGCGCTCACTCTGTTACGCGGCACTCGGGATTCGACCCCCGAAACTGCCGACCTTCTGATCAACAAGCTCAGCATCCTAACCCACTGAGCCACTACGTCCCTGACTTCATTAGACTAGACATACCCAATTTGTATAATCCAACAGGGCTATAGAAGTTCAGAGAAGTTAGTCTGCTGGAGTTCCCTAGAGAAGAATCTTTGTCCTGACAAAGTGCTGGGCTGGGTTGGGCTCCTCCATGTGAAGAAGGTGGGAACACATCACAAAGCTTTTTTCTTCTTTACTGTTTCTCTCTCTCTCTCTTTAGGCTTCCCTCTGCCCTGCTTTGCTCTGAGACCTGAAATTTGAGGAAATGAAGCAAAACCCACCTTCCTCTCCTATCAAAGGGCATAATACCTAATGTAAATATTGGGAATTGAGAGAGAAAAAATATATTCAACTTCTCACGCTTCCTGGGAAAAAATTAACAATACAAGTAGTCCTCAACTTACAATTGAGCCCAAAATTTCTGTTGCTAAGTGAGACATTGGTTAAGTGAGTTTTGCCCCATTTTATGACCTTTCTTGCCACATTGTTAAGTGAATCACTGCAGTTGTTAGGTTAGTATCACGGTTGTTAAGTGAATCTGGCTTCCCAATTGACTTTGCTTATTAGAAGGTCGCAAAAGGTGATCACACCACCCTGAGACACTGCACCTATCATTAATACGAGGCAGTTGCCAAGTGAATGAATTTTGATCGCTTGAATGTGGGGGTCCTGCAATGGTTGTAAATATAAAAACGGTTATGTCGTTATTTTTAGTGGCGTTGTTAACTCCGAATGGTCACTAAACAAATGGTTGTAAGTCAACTTGTAAGTGTTGTACTAACAAAACACTTGGTCGCTTTTTGGTAATTTTCTGAAGTGCCTCCTTACTCTTATATCTGATGGATGGACCTCCTTGGGTAACCTGTCTTAATTTTATTCAATTTTTTCTCCCCAGTCTCAGGCCACACACATTTGTTAGTTCCAACATCAATCAGTTCCCTGGTTATCCAATACAAGTCCGGGATGGAAGAGGGGAAGAATGTTGGCTGACCTGAGCTTTAAATTTTTGAAGGGAGGGCCGTCTTCTTTTTTTTATTTATTTATTTATTTATTTAATTTTATTTCTATACCGCCCTTCTCCCAAAGGACTCAGGGCAGTGTACAGGGCAAATACATACAAAAATACAAAAATTAAAAAGGATTA
>JAKJMR010000462.1:768689-788441 GCA_024449315.1 Daboia siamensis
GCCGCTGAGAGGTCTAATAGGACTAGGACAGAGGAATATCCCCTGTCCCGAGCCCTCCAGAGATCATTCACCAGAGCGACCAATGCCGTCTCCGTGCTGTACCCGGGCCTGAAACCCGATTGGTACAGGTCTAGATAATCCGCTTCATCCAGGGCCAGAGGGAGCTGATGTGCCACCACACTCTCAACAACCTTCGCAAGAAAGCGAAGGTTGGAGACCGGTCGAAAGTTATTCAACAAAGCTGGATCCAAGGCAGGCTTCTTGAGGAGGGGTCTCACCACCGCCTCTTTCAGGACGGCGGGGAAACTACCCTCACTCAAAGAAGCAGATATAACCGCCTGGAGCCAGCCTCGTGTCCCTTCCCGAGCCGCATAAACCAGCCAAGAAGGGCACGGATCCAATAAACATGTGGTGGCACTCAGCTTCCCCATGATCCTGTCCACTTCCTCCGGAGTAACAGAGTCAAACTCCTCCCAAACGACAAGATTGCCCGTGTCCTGCTCGTCAGACTCCGCCCAGTCAGAGTCCAAACCGGTCCGGATCCGAGCGATTTTGTCCGACAGATACTGATTAAACTCCTCGGCACGACCCTGCAAGGGTTCTTCCCTCACCTCCTGATTGAGGAGGGAGCGAGTCACCCTAAACAAGGCGGCCGGGCGATTATCTGCGGACGCGATAAGGGTGGCGAAGTAATTAGACCTCGCCTCCCCTATCGCAGCGAGGTAAGACCTAATATAAAGTCTTAGTCGCAATCGGTCGGATTCGGATCGGCTGGATCTCCAACAGCTCTCTAGGCCCCATCTCCGACACTTCATCTCCCTGAGCTCCGCGGAAAACCATGGAGCTCGATGGGATCTGCACCGGGTCAGGGGCCGCAAGGGTGCAACTCGGTCCAGAGCCCCAGTGGCTGCCTTTTCCCAGGCTTCCACTAGGGAATCTGCCGAGTTGTAAGCAGAGGAGGCAGGTGGGGACCCCAGCGCAGCCTGGAACCTCACAGGGTCCATTAAGCGTCTGGGGCGGTACCATTTAATTGGTTCCGCACTCCCACGGTGGGGAGTGGCAAAACGGAAGACCAACCGCAGGAGATGATGATCGGTCCATGACAGGGGTATAAGAATTGGAGAGCCCCCACCAAGATCATCTAACCACCGTCTAGATAAGAAAATCAGGTCAAGGGTGTGGCCTCCCTCATGAGTCGGTCCAGCAATTACTTGCGTCAGGTCCATGGCCGTCATGGAAGCCATGAACTCCCGAGCTAACTCAGATGATCCTCCCAGGGATGGTAGGTTGAAGTCACCCAAAACTATAAGTTTGGGGAACTCAACCACCAACCCAGAGAGAGCATCGAGAAGCTCGGGCAGAGCTGCTGCTGTGTGCCTAGGCGAAATATACACCAGCAGCAAGCCCAACTGCGCACCCGGACCACATCTCAAAAAGAGAGACTCACACCCGACTATCTGAGGACCGGTGGTCTCCCGCGGACACAAGGTCTCCCTCATAACAACCGCCACTCCACCACCCGTACCCTGAGCCCGAGGTCGGTGTAGCACCCGGAAACCTGGCGGGCAAATATCAACCAGAGGAATACCACCCTCTGGGCCCAACCAAGTTTCCGTGATGCAAGCCAGGTCCACATGCTCACCCTCGATTAAGTCGCAGACAAGAGGAGCCTTATTAACGACGGACCTGGCATTCAAATACACCAACCGGAGCTCAGGAGGCTGCACATCCTCGCTCCCGGGACCTCGGGGAAAAGACAGAGGGTCGGAATGCCTCACCGCTTGCAAACAGCGGAGAGGCCTTCCCAAAGATCGATACGGCCCTCTGCTTATACACCTGCTGCCATTCCCTAACGTCGTGGGAATGGGTAATCCCACGACCCGCTCTGGATCCCCAGAGGCAACCGACCTCCGCTCCCCCCCCCGGTAATCTGTCCCGGCCCTGGCCTGAACAATGGTTGACGTAATACCCCCTATATCCGTACAACCAGAAAATCCCACCCCCCTCCCTAACCCCACAAAAAACCTAGCTAAAAATTTTACCAGGGGCCTCCTATTAGGTCTATATCGGAGGCCCCTACCCGTGCTCAGCCATCTCTCAGGATCCCAACAATCGGGCCCTTCATCGAGATTATAAATAGCTAAAAAGGCGGGTCGCACCCAGGAGGGGGGGACACCCCTGAGGGCGAACAAGTCTCTGCACGAATAACAAAAACGAGGCATAAAACAAACCAAGTTAGAGAAAGGCAATCCCATATTAAATAATAATACTACTTAGGAGGATCTAAAAAAGCGGAGGGTAAATAAATATCCAGACAGATCGTCCAACCACGCTGCCACCAAAGCTGGGCGGACCCCCAATACAGATTCGGATTTTTTAGCATTCCTTTTAAAATTTTGCTTACAGTGTTCTCGACATCACTGTGCAAGCTGCATAATTTTAACTGCAATTTAAACACAGCACCTAGTACCGAAATGTATTATGTTCCAAAACAGCATTAAAATATTAATATAAAATAAAATGTGTATTATAAAATAATATTAAAAATTAACTTTTATTATTACAATTAATAAATATTAATGTTTTTTTGAGTCTTGCAACAGGTTCCCAAAAACTGATACGCACTTTTGCATCTTTCTCCAGAACACGAAAATCCATACGTGTACGGTTTATTTATTCCCATTTAGCCTACCAGTAAAACTACTCCTCCCAAAATGCAGTTCTCCGCTCCACCCACCCCACCCCACCCCGTTTTGCCTTTGCTGGACACGTTGAGGCTTGCCATTTGCTGGCGCATAGCCCTATGGAAGTTGCGGTCCTTCCTCTTAACACTATTTATCACAAAGGACGAGGTAGGAACTACAGTTACCGTCATGCATCACTCCTTCCCCAGCCACGCTTGGAACTGTGTGATCTATCCCGGGACCGGTAGCCTCTCCCCTTTTTTCTTGGGGGGCGGAGGACTACAACTCCCGGCGTGCACCGCCCCCCCCGTCCTTTGATGTTTACCCCCCTCGGCCCTTAGGAAGGGGATTCTCCCCAAGATGGCGGCTCCTGCTTCAAGGGGTTCGGGGGGTGGAGCCTGCACCCCCACTGGCTCCCTAGATTATTGCCTGGCCCAGCTGCAGAGGGGGACCGAGCCCGGGCTGGGCAAGGCCTTGTTGGCCCTCCGGACCCAGCACATCAAGGAGACGGGAGGCATCGCCCGTTTCCGGACCCATGGGGGGCTGGCGCCACTTTTGGGGATCCTCTCCGGCTCCCCGCGACCGCGCCGCACTTTGGACCTGGCCCTCAGCATCCTGGGCAACTGCTGCACCGAAGGGGGCAGCCGCACCCAGGTGCGCGAACTTGGAGGGATCCCGCCGCTAGGTGAGTGCAAAAAGTGTTTGGGGGGGGCAGAATGGGGGTACGGCTAAGGAAGAGCCCCTCTTCACCCCCCCTTCCAGGTATTTCTGGAGTGGGCGGGGCTGTTTCCACCCCTCCCGTCCCAGCCTGATGCCTGATCACGTCTTGGACTTCAACTCCCATGATTCCCAGCCAGCTAGGCCGATGGGGGAGCTGCAACGGGATAATGGGAGTTGAAGTCGGTGGCATCGGCAGGGGCTCCGGGAAGGGCATCTTGTCTTGCTAAGGAGTGAAGATGCAGCCTTGGTGGGGAGGGGGAGACCGCTGTTCCCATCAAGCCGAACCCCCCCCCCCTTATGGGTGGGGCTTCTCAAATCAGGGTGCCCACTGGGGGCAGAGTGGGGGGGGGAAATCAGTTTTATGCTCCCTTAAATCCGATGGTGTGAGTGCAAAAGGATGATAACCCTTAACAAGGGCTTCCGGCTGTTGGAAGTGGTCAAGGTGAAACCTCAGGCTTTCCCAATGTCAGCTAGAAGCAGTGCTTTTTTTGTAAAAGAAAAAGATGCCGGAACTCACACGTCATACAACCCGGCTTGCCTACCCTACAAGGTTCCATCCAAAAAAGGTGCCGGAACTCCGTTCTGAGCGTTCTATGAGAAAAAAAGCCCTGGCTAGAAATAACTCATCTCTTAAATGTTGTATCTTGCAATCTTAAGGATTTTAAACCATGCCAGTCTGAGCCTTGTGCATGGGCCCCGACTGTAGAACATCCCTAAAACTGGGAACATCTCAAGTTAGATTTGTGATGGTGTCCTGGGCTAAAATGATTGTCCCGGTCCTTAAAACAACAATAAAAAACACCACACAGCTAAATTATGCCTAGATGTGTAACTTGGGTCTGCGGTTGCTTTACTTGGCACGCCATCTGCCTGTTAATGCTGTGAATATCACAGCTTCGTCCTTTAAAATGGATGGACGGGGAAAATGGAAAGCTATTCATAGTTTCAAGCCAGCAAAAACAAGTTTAGGTACTATTAATATTTACCTTTTGATTTTATCAGACCCTCTTTGATGCCAAGTTAGGAGGCTATGCCAAGTACTTTGTGTTTAGATAACTAAATGCATGGAAGAATTGACTAATAGATGTTTTGTGAATTGGAGCTTATAACAGTGCATGCCCTAGCACTGAAAAGATCTCATAAGTACATGTATGCCCAGCATGCAAGGGACTTGCAACTTTTTCAGAAATCTCTCTCATTACATGGTGTAATTATGTAATATGTAAAATGTAGGAAGCTTGTATTTATCTCTAAATTAGACGCATAGCCTGCTTTTATTTTTTTTACAGCTTAAGCCAGCATACATAATGCTATTTTGTCCTGTGTTCCCCATGATTAACAACCCTGTGAAACGAGGGAGTGGCCAAGAGTTGCCCAGCTGATTTCTTTACCTAAGATTCCCTCACAATCTCTCAGTTTCTAATCTGGCCACTACACCAAACTGTTGTCTATCCTGGAAATGCCTACCTCTTAGCAGAAAGTGATAAAAAAGCTAAATGTAGTTTGAAGTGCCACAAAACTCTTCTCTCCTCCCCCGCCCCCCCAATGCAACTAGCCAAGACAGCTACTTCTCTTAAAAGATGTTGTGGTTTTACAACTGGATTATCAGATTGCTACCTTTCCCCATTTTCTCTTTCTAGTTATTATCCTGAAGTCACTTGCTGTGGAAAGTATCCTGAATCGGACAGCACGGGCACTCGGCAACTTGGCTGTAGACTTAGAAAATTGCCAGGCCATCCATGAAGCAGGTTGAACAGGGGTTGGGTGGGCAAAAGGGTAGGATCTATGTAAGTGTAGAACTGAGATGTGTAGTATGTGTATGTATTTACACACACACACACACACACACACACACACACACACATCCTCTTTTACCAGCCACTCATGCAGTGAGTTTGAAGTTATGACAATGTTGAAAAAGGAGACTCTTGTGGCCAGTCCTCAAAGCTGTGGCCATCTCCACTTCCTTGAGGTCACATGATTGCAATTTGGGTGTTTGACAACTGGTGAACATTTACAATGGTTGCCACATCTCACAGTCGTGTGATCACCCTTTGCAACCTTCACAGCTGGCTTCCAACAAGCAAGGTCAATGGGGAGGCCATCAGGAAGTTGTTAAATTGTGTTTAATCACTGCAGGTATGACTTCCTTAGTGACTGCAGCTGAAATTGATGTAAGTTGATGTGGTCACATAATGTCATACTTAATGACCGTGCCACTTAGCAACAGTTGCTGGTCCTGATTGTGGTTGGTCAGTGCGGAGGTACAGCTGTCTTTCTTACTTTTTCACCATCAAAGGGCAGCTCAAGTTTATTTTCCAACATTGTTAGTTGGACTTTTTCCTCCTCCCTCTCCCCGTCATGAACACACACACACAAACACACACACACAGAGGTTAAGAGCTATTAATTGCTTGGAGTCAATATGGCGTGGTGGATAAAGATTCTGTGTTAGCAGCATCAGCACCCTGAGACAAATTTATGTCCCGCCATTCTCAACTCCCCCTTACAAATATGCAGATAATTATCAATTCTGTTGTATACCTTTAGCATATATAATATGCTTGGCTATTCTGAGGGCTTGAAATAGTAAAAAAAATACATTTCATATATTCTCTTAATAATATTTGGTGCAAACTCTGAAGGGCATCGTACAATTCCTTAGGGGAATTCATTTAATATAGTAAAACCTTTGCAATAATAGGGTAGTCAGATGTGACGCTCTACGGACAGGTTGTAAATTAAAAGCGGGGATATGTTAAGCATCTCTGCTTAACTGTGATGAATCCAGAGCTCTTCGTTCTTCTAATATAAGAATCTGCAGGATGGGGAGTTTGTGGTGGTGTCACTTCATTGGTAACTTGGAAGGAATTTGAGTGGCTTTCCACAATTGGGCATCAAATTCCAAATTACTCTTGTCAAAGTTCCACTGCAAACCTTCATATTATTCTCCATATCCCAGGGCGGGGGATGGGAATGATGTCAATGGAAACCAGAGCAGAAATTATTTATTTATTTAAAAGGCTTACGTAACTGCCCATCTTGCGGTACTGAAATCCTGGAACTAGAATACTAAAATCGAAAGCATCTCACAGGCACCGCATGGACGATATTTTCCCCCGTGTGTTCGCTGGCCTCTTCACTCAAGGCCAGCACTTGGGGAGACGTCAGCTCTTCAGAGCCTCCCAGAAGGCTAAAATGGTGGAGGCCTGACAGATCCCAAGTAGATCTCGTCACGGAAGACTTTCTTTTTTTTTTGCTGTGCTTTATTTTAAAATGGAGAATAAACTTCGTATCCGTAGTTAGTGCAATTGGCCTGACAGGTAGACGGGAGCAAGGGGGTTAATATGGTGCGTTTGAATGCTGCTTGATTATAGGGGTCAATAAAACGTTGAGTCCCTAAAAATAAACCGAGATGTATGCTAATTGAGGCATCTGGAAATGTATCTGGCTGACTCACCGTTTAGCCGATGTAGGATCTTGTGACTGGACTTCCTTTTCTTGCCATATTCTCACTTCCTGAATATTTGCCTCACAGGAGCTGTGCCCCAGCTAATCCAGGTGCTCACCACCTCCCAGGACAGTGAATGTTTGCAGAGCGTGATCAGGGCCATCCGCTACCTGGCCAATACACCTGCTCATCGTCTTTCACTGGCCCAACAGGGGGCAGTCCGCCCCATAGCGGAGCGCTTGGTTTCCTCCGTGGAGGATGGGCCCTTGATTGCAGCCGTGGTGCGCGCCCTTGTGGAGCTGACAAAGGGCTGCAGTCGTGACTGTGCGGAACAGCTGAGCTTGGGAGGTGGGGTGGTGCCCCTCGTAACCTTAGCTGGCCACGAGAAACGGATGGTGCAGGAGTCGGCCCTTGCGGTCCTCGCCAACCTCTGTCTTCAGGGCATGCTGAGGCCAGCTATAGGCAACGCTGGCGGGGTGGAGTTGCTAGTGCGGGAGATCCAACGGCGGAGGGGAGCCGGGGCGCCCGGAGCATCCCTCCATCCGCTGGTCAAAGCTTTGTGCCTCCTGTGCCGGGAGGCTGTTAATCGGAGCCGGGTGCGGGAGACCGGAGGATTAGAGTTACTGCTCTCCCTCTTGCGGGACCGATGTCACAGCTATTCGCACGCTCGGGTGGTGATGGCTTTTGTGGCCTTTTTCTACGACGAGGAAGCCCTGGAGATGCTACAGGCCGGAGGACTGGTGCCCTTGCTGGTTGGCAGGCTGGCAGCCCAGGGCCAGTGGGCCGGCCGGGAACAAGCGGAGGAGGAGGAGGAGGAAGAACATGAAGACGAGAAAGATGCGGCATCGTTTGACTTCCCTGCTGAGGGGCGGCGAGGAGAACAGGCCTTGCCCGGAGCAGAGAGTTCCAGCTTTCAGAGCCTGAGGTAAATATGGTTTTGCCTGCAGGCCATCTGGGTGGGTGCAGGGACTATTGCAACAGCTTCAGATGGGTTGGACTACAACTTATTGAGATCGGTCGGGTCCACTGCCTCATGGTAATTGGCCATGTTGGGCTTGGCTTCCAATAAGAAGCATTGTACAGGTAGTCCTCGACTTAACGACCGCAGTAGAGCTCAACATTTCTGTTATAAAGTGAGATGTCTATGGGGATTCTCAGTTATCCAGGTCACAGTTGCCCCAGTGGTGCCTTTTTCACCAGGCAACTGGAATTTCTTATCTTTCTTTGGGGACGTTTCACTTCTCATCCCTTAGAAGCTTCTTCAGCTCTGACCGGATGGTGGGGAATGCGAAGGATAGTGGGGAACGTTAAGTGAGATATTTCTTAAGTGAATTTTGCCCCATTTTTACGACCTTTCTTGCCACAGTCATTAAATGGAATTACTGCAGTTGTTGAGTTACTTCACTTGACACCATTGTTAAGGGAATCTGGCTTCCCTGTTGACTTTGCTGGTCAGAAGATCACAAAAGGTGATCACACGGCCCCCTGGGGAGACTGGAAATGTCATAAATATGAGTCAGCTGTCCAGCACCTGAATTGTGATCACATGACCAATAGTCATACTGATGCAATGGTCACTTTTTTCAATGCCATTGTAACTAAATGAACTGTTGCAAGTCGAGGGCTACCTGCATTCCAATGCTCTTAGTAGATATTGCAGTGGAAAAGGTAGGTTTATACGTCAGAGAAAGATGGGGTAAGTTTGAAAAGCTGCCAAATAAAAGGTGTTTTTACATTCTAAAGCCCATTTGGGAAATGGATGGTGTGTAGACAATAAAAAAAGGAAATCTCTGCACCGATCCTTTGCATATATATGCAAGTGGAAGACAGTTGTTTACCTTGCGTGTCTGATTCTGGGATTTCCTAGATTGGGAATTCTAGGAAAGACCTGGCAAATTGAAAAAGACAAAAACATCACAGTGGGGTGTTGGGTGGGCAGTGGAGCAGCTGACCTCTTCTGATTGGTGCCAGCTTTGCACAGCCCCTTCTGCCTTCCTCCTATAAAATCCGTGTGGTTTAAAGATTCAGCTGTTCGTTTTTTTTTTTAATGGGAAGTTGAATTTCTCCGAATTTGGGGGCCTCCTATTTGATTTATAGAGGGACACGGTGGCTCAGTGGGTTAAGACGCTGAGCTTGTCGATCAGAAGGTCAGTAGTTTGGCGGGTCGAATCCCGAGTGCCGCGTAGCAGAGTGAGCGCCTGTTACTCGTCCCAGCTTCTGCCAACCTAGCAGTTCGAAAGCACATAAAAATGCAAGTAGAAAAATAGGGACCACTACACTAGGAAGGTAACAGCGTTCCGTGCACCTTTGGCATCTAGTCATGTTGGTCACATGACCATGGAGACATCCTCAGACAAGCGCTGGCTCTTCGGCTTTGAAATGGAGATGAGCACCGGCCCCTAGAGTCGGAAACGACTAGCACGCATGTGCGGGGGAACCTTTACCTTTATTTGATTTATGCTCTAAAAACTCTTCAGCAGATGAAAATGCCTAGCTGACCAGGTGAAGTTAAGCAGAATCAGGCCTGCTTGATAATTGGATGGTAGACCTGCAGAAAATAGCCAGGCCTATAAGTAATTGGAAATTTTCACAAAAAAAAAATAACCACAGAAGCCCTTGAGTTGTCCAGGAGTCGACTTCAGTTTGAAGGGGTTAGCCCTTGGCTTATTATACAAATACATTTGGCGATCCTTCTGAGTTGTAATGGCACTGAAAAAAAGTGACTTGCAACAACTGGTCCTAGCGGTTGTGACTGTCACAATGCCCCTGGGGTCCCATGATCAGTTTTTGGATACCTGGCATCCTTCATGTATTTACGATGGTTGCAGCATCCTGCAATATTGTGACTTGATATCTGCCACCTTCCCCACTGGGGTGGGGGTGGGGGAAGCTGGACTTGCTTAACAACGCATGTGATTCCTTTAACAGTTGCGATGATTTGCTTGGCGACTGTGGCAAAAAAAATATAAAAATAAATTTTTTTTGTAAAACTGTGCATGACTCGCATAACAAGCATCGGAATGTCTGGTTCCAAATGGCTGGCTGGGGAATTCTGGGAGCCTGAAGTCCTCATGTCTTAAAAGTTGCCGAGCTTGAAAAACACCGCATTTATAATAAGATGGAAAATTCAGTGAAGGGCGCAGCTACTATAAACAAGGGGGCTTTGCGCCCTGCATGGCTTGGCGCATCTTGCATTGCTTTCCCACCAGGTATGGCTTCCTGTGACAGCATCGCTCTGAAGATTAGATTAGATTAGATTAGATTAGATTAGATTAGATTAGATTAGATTTATTGAATTTATATGCCGCCCTTCTCCCTAAGGACTCAGGGCGGCTCACAACAAAAAATTTAAGAAACATGGAATACAAAATTTAAAAAAGAATTAAACAATAAATAATAATAATAATAAAGTTGGAAGGGACCTTGGAGGTCATCTAGTCCAACCCCCTGCTCAGGCAGGAAACCTTATACCATTTCAGGCAAATGGCTGTCCAGTCTCTTCTTAAAAACTTCCAGTGTTGGAACATTCACAGCTTCTGGAGGCAGGTTGTTCCACTGGTTAATTGTTCTAACTGTCAGGAAGTTTCTCCTTAGTTGTAGGTTGCTTCTCTCCTTGACTAGTTTCCACCCGTTGATACATGACAGTTTAACTCAATAAAAGCCAAATTTAAAAAACATAGTCAGTCCAGACCCGCTTGTTGGAATAACCAAGTCTTCAGGTCACGACAGAAAGACCGAAGGTCAGGGGCCGTCCGCAGCTCTGGAGGCAGTTCATTCCAGAGGGTCAGCGCACCCACAGAAAAGGCTCTCCCCCTGGGGGCCGCCAGCCAGCATTGCCTGGCCGACGGCACCCTGAGGAGGCCGACTCTGTGGGAGCGAACCGGGTGATGGGAGGTCGATAATGGCAGCAGGTGGTCTCGCAAGTACCCCGGGCCTAAACAATATAGGGCTTTAAAGGTTATTACCAGCACCTTGAATCGCACCCAGAGGGCAGCCGGGACCCAATGCAGCTCGCGGAGGAGTGGTGTAACATGGGAGTCTCGAGATACTCCCATAAGCACCCGCACGGCCGCATTTTGCACCAGCTGAAGCCTCCGGGTGCACTTCAAGGGCAGCCCCATGTAGAAAGCATTGTAGTAATCCAGGCGAGAAGTGACGCTGGCGTGGGTAACCGTGCATATGGCATCTCGGTCCAGAAAGGGGCGCACTAGGCGAACCTGTGCGAAGGCCCCCCTGGTCACGGCCGTTAGATTATCTTCCAAATTAAGCCGTGAATCCAGGAGGACACCCAAGTTGCGGGCCCTTTCTGAGATGGAGCATCGTCTGACTTAACTAATTCAGATCGCTGAAAAATTTGCAGAGGGAAGACGTCAAGCTGCGCAGTCCGTGCGGAGTTTTTTTTCTCAGTGTTTCTAGCCGAATGTGCTCCCGTTCTGTTCTTGAGATCCCTCCTCTCCAGATCTTCCCCCATGTATATACGCCAAAGCTTATCCTTTCGTGTCTCTCTCTTTCTTCTTTGTCCCCAACGCAGATCCTGGCTTGTCTCGGAAGGTTATATTTCCAGCCCAGGAGACCTTTCTCCTCAGTGGTCTCCTGACGCCACCCTTTCCGAGCTGGAGACCCAAGGAGATCTGAGTCCCGGCCAAGAACTGCAAGATGAATCTCTAGGACCTTGCCACAGCACATCTGGGATGAAAACCCATTCCAGAGCCGAATCTCCTGATTTTTTACATTCCCCTTTCTTGGATTTGCCTCTTGGGGGGCAGCCCGGCCTTTCGGAGACTTTAAGCTCAGCAACGAAAGGTGGAGGAATCCTTCCGGATCACAGCCTCAGTCCTACAGCGTTACCTTTGTCGGCTGAATCGGGAAATGTCCGCCCAGAAGCTGTTTTAGAGGGAAACCCACATTCAGAGGGAAATGAGGAAGAGAATAAAGATGGGGCCAACAAGCCGCAAAAGGAGCCGGTGATGGTGTCAGAGCTGGCAAATTTAGACGGCGATCTCTCTGCAGATGATGGCTCAGAGTTGCCTTGTTCATCCACCTCGGAGGAAAGGCGACATTCTGGAAACATCGACGGGCGAGCCGAACAATCCTCTTGGCTTGCTTTGGTAGCCGGCCAGAACAGCCCTGGGCCCAGTAACTCCACCTCCATTCCATTGATCGTGATTCCCAGCAAGGGTGACCAAAGCCAGCTGTCACCCGGGCCTCTTGCCAAATCCCTGGTCACGGAGGAAGCGGTCCCGGTCCCTCCGAAGCCGAACGTTCAGACTCTCCCAACTTCTCCGGAGGAATACAAGACGCCTACCTCTTACTGGAAACGGCGTGCCAAGCTGCGCTGCTCCTCGGAGCAAAGCACACCACCACTCCAGGGCTTGCGCTCGGCCTCGGAAGCTTCGTCTTCCTGGCTCTCCTTGACCTTGCCGCTCTCTTTCTCTTCTCACGTGGGCGACCCAGACCTCCATGCTCCCGAAGCGCCAGCCCTGCTCCTCCTCTCCCGTTTTTCTCAAGCTGAGGATCCTAGTCGCAGTTTGGTGACGCCGGACACGCTGCACGGACTCTTGCGTTACATCACCGGCAGTCCTTCCCCTTCCTCTCGCTGCCTTCGGCTGCTGCATCGTCTCACCTGCAACCCAGCTTGCCTGGAGCCCTTCGTGCGCTCCCATGGGCCCTCACTCATCAGGGCTTGGTTGATCCTGGGTGTATCCCCTGAGCAAGCCGCCACCGCCATCATCGGTGAAGCAGAAGAGGGGGAGACCAGCGGTTCAGATGATCCCAGGAGATTCAAGGAACTTGGTGTGTGTTTGTGTGTGTGTGTGTGTGTGTGTTGCGTTATCCCCGTAGTTTAGGACATTCTTCTTCTTAGGACATTCTTCACCTGTGGCCGATGTATGACTCCCTTCATCCTAGCCAACATGCTTCCTTGGGTTTACAGGAAGTCCTCGGCTTAACAACCAGAACTAAGCCCAAAATTTCCGTTGCTAAGCTTGGCAGTTGTTAAATGGGTTTTTTGCCCCATTTTGCAAACTTTCTTGCCACCGCCGTTTAGCAAACCGCTGCAGTTGTTAAGTTAGTAACACGGCCGTTAAGCGAATCTGGCTTCCCCATTGACTTTGTTTGTGGGAAGGTCGCAAAAAGAGGATCACACTGACCCTGGGACACAGCAGCCGTCATAAGTATGAGCCGGTTGCCAAGCACCCCAATTTTGATCGCGTGACCGTGGGGATGCTGCAGGGGTCGTGAGGGTCAGAAGTCCCTAAGTCATTTCTCCCAGTGCTGTTACAACTTTGAACGGTCATTAAACGAATGGTTGTAAGTTGAGGACTACCTGTATAGGAGTTGGACATGTCAGACTACATCCCTAGGTTGCCAAGGCTGTCCAGAATACTCAACATTGGTCCGATTGCTAAGCGTGACAGTTACTAAGTGAGTTGTGTCAATTTAACAACCTTTTTGCTGTGGCTGTTAAGTGAATCCCTGAATTTGTTAAGTGAAACGTGGTCGTTAAGCGAATCTGGCTCCTCCCCCCCCCATTTGACTTTACTTGTCAGAAACTGCCTAGAAAAGTTACCAGGGACAGTCCCGAGAGCATCGTAAATGGATGCTGGTTGCCAGGCACCTGGAGTTTGATCACGCGCCTGGGGAATGCTGCAACGGTCATAAGTGTGAGAACTGGTCCTAGGTTGCTTTTTCCAGTGCCGTTGTAGCTTTGAATGGTCATTAAAGGAATGGCTGTAAGTCGAGGTCTCCTGACGTCGGCGAGTCTCACATTGGGGGAATCTCCTAATCCCGTGGTGGCGAACCTATGGCACGCGTGCCACAGGTGGCACGCAGAGTTCTCT
Organism: Daboia siamensis; assembly: GCA_024449315.1. Classification (NCBI taxonomy): domain Eukaryota; kingdom Metazoa; phylum Chordata; class Lepidosauria; order Squamata; family Viperidae; genus Daboia; species Daboia siamensis. The sequence continues at coordinate 782,384 of JAKJMR010000462.1, forward strand.
CTGTGGGCACATGAGCCGTCACCCCAGTCCTAGCCCCTCAGCTGGGTTTTATTAAAACTTTTCACTTTAGGCCTCCGCTGTCGTGTGCCAAAAAAAAAAATCAATCAAAATTAATAAATAAATCAATTTCAACTTCTCGCTGGAAAAAAAAAAGATCTCGCAAAGTTGGAATTGATTGATTGAACTTTTTAGTCCCGCCCAGTCTGCTGTTACCACCGTAGCCACGCCTACCCATTTGGCCACACCCACCCAATGGGCCATGCCCACCCGGCACCCAACGATACATAAGTGGGTTTTGGGTTGCAGTTTGGGCCCTCGGTCTCTAAAAGGTTCACCATTGCTGTCCTACTCTCTGTTTTCTACCCTCATGTCCCACCTCGCTGGGTCTTGGATATGGGGCAGCCGCTGATAGAGACTGTCTCCAAACTGGGCAACGTTAAGCCAGGCGGTGGCTTTGCTGGGGAATTCTGGGAGTTAGCCTCATTGCTTGTCAAGTCAAGAGGTTGCCTGTGCATATCTGTAAAAATAGGCCTCTTGAGCTGCGAGCGGAGCAGGAAGAGAAATGGGGAAAATTGCCTATAAAGGTGGGAGGAACATACCGATTTGCCCAAGCGATGGTTTGCCGCCATTCTTCCCGGCACACTTTACCATTTTAGATGGCGACGCTGCCTCTAACCCGCTGCCTTTTCCCCCGCTCCGCAGGAGAGGCGCTGCTGATGAACCTCTGCGTGCAGGCAGAGTCCCCCTTTGGCATGGGGGTTCTCACTCACATGCTGCTGTCGGGCTGCGAATCGGACCAGGCAGCCTCCGCCCTGGCGCTGCCCCTCATCTGCCGGTGAGTCGGGCATCCCTTTTTGCACACCATCGAAGCTGGACTCGGCGGGCTGGACTCGGCGGGCAAAACATTTTATTCCTCGGCTGGCTGTCGAAACGGCAGCAACCTTTTTGGCGTGAGACCCAAGGGTCTGTCTTCGTTCCCTGGGCTTGCTTCAAGGCCCAGCAGAGAGATCTTAACCTGGGTGGTCTTGTTTGCGTCCCAGTATTGTGTGAATGCAATCTGTTGTGCTTAGGGTGTAGTTCAGTGTAACGGGGGGGGAAGGGGGGGGAAGGGGAACACAAATAACATGCAAACACATCCATTGCATGCGGTTGTCTCAGACCTGCTATTTAAACCAGAGGTTTAAAGATTGGGTGGTGGTGGTGGGGTGTTGTTAGTGGCTCTGGAACCTCCAAGCGATATCCAGGCTGCTTATCTTCAACTGGATGAGATGGCTAAACGGTGGGAGACTGTGATGTGGGAGGCAACCGGTTAACGGTGGTGGTACGATCCCACAGATCTGGAAGATGAGGGGAGAAGGGTGCATAAATAAAATAAAGGTAAAGGTAAAGGTTCCCCCGCACATGCGTGCTAGTCGTTTCCGATTCTAGGGGCCGGTGCTCATCTCCGTTTCAAAGCGGAAGAGCAAGCGCTTGTCCGAGGACGTCTCCGTGGTCGTGTGGCCGGCATGACTAGACGCCAAAGGCACACGGAACGCTGTTACCTTCCCACCGTAGTGATCCCTATTTTTCTACTTCCTTTCGAACTGCTAGGTTGGCAGAAGCTGGGACAAGTAACTCACTCTGTTACACGGCACTCGGGATTCGACCCGCCAAACTGCCGACCTTCTGATCGACAAACTCAGCATCTTAACCCACTGAGCCACTGTGTCCCTATGCATAACACCTGAGGTTGCCCCAAATTTGGGGAGAAATATTGCCAGGAGTGTGGGGCTGGGGAGGTGGGGGAGAGAGGGAAATGTGGTTGATTTGCAACAAGCGGCAATGCTCATTGTTGTGTCTTCTCTCTGCTGCAGGAAGGATTCTGCTTGCCGGAAGCTGTTGCTGGGCCTCTCTGGCCTGCGGATCTTGCTGGGGGTCCTGGTGCGGGACCCTGACCCCTATTTGGTCTTCTGTACCTCAGACGTTCTTTCTCTCCTTGTGAGCTCCCAAGCTCTGTCTCCTGCTTCTGTGTCGTCTCCTGCCGCGAAGCGGCCTCGCCTGGATTCCCCACCGCCTTGTCCTTATTCTCGCGTGGTGGAGGAGGGCGGTGGGGCTGACCTGTTCTTTCAGCTGGACTCTGGCTGCAGGGTGCCGGCCGTGCGACAGGCGGTCAGCGAGGCCTCTGAGGTCTTCCGGGCCATGCTGAGCGGAGGCTTCGCAGAGTCGTCCCACACTACCGTGACGCTTCACGACGTGTTGCCAGAGCCTTTCCTGGCTGTCGCCCATTTCCTCCACGGCTGTCGTGGCAAGCCTTGCCGGATCTTGGGAAAGCCGTTCCCCCTCGCTTTAGCCGAAGGAATCTTAGTGGTGGCCGAACAGTATCTCCTCCCTGACCTCCAGGCCTTGGTGGATGAGAAATTGTGCCAAGACTCTCTCTGCCCTGGGACTTTTGGGGATGTGTACCGGCTGGCTGAGCAGCAGAACCGGCCTCGTCTCCTTCAGAATTGTGTGGCATCCGTTTTCATCCGGGAGGGCTCAACCCCCACCCGCCGAGCTGCTGCCCTGGCAGAGCTGCTCCGATCGGCTGCAGATCCCAGCGGTTTAGCCGCCAAGCTGCTCGGAGTGGTGTTGGAGTCTCCGTGGGGCAGCGGCTCGGAGGGCCAGCTGAGCTGACGGATGGGTGCCTTCTGTCCTCTCCCCCGGTTCTTACACACAACTGAAGCACTGACGTTGTGGATGGGGCGAGGGAGAGGATGGTTGGAGTTCAAAGAGAATAAACGGCAAAATGCTCAAAGAAGGGGAGTCTGGGTCAGTGGATGGTCCTCTAATGGTCAGGGCTTCAACCTAGCACTGGGACCAAGCACTGTTTGATCAGTTGCGGTGTGTGTGTGGGGGGGTGGTGAGGCTGTCGGTGGGGCGGGAGCGGGAAAGAGAGATGCCTGATAACAGAACTAGGGTTTGCCCTGCCAGCTGCTACACCAGTGTTTCTTAATCTCTGTGACTTTAAGAGGGCTGGACTTCAACTCCCAGAATTCTGGCTGGGGAATTCACAGAGGTTCGAGAAACACCGTCCTAGACAAACCGACACGGGTAGAAGCCGTAGGACAGACATGTCAAACACAAGGCCCGGGGGCTGGATGCGGCCCGCGAAGTGGTTTCATGCGGCCCGTGAAGCCATCCTGGAAACAGTGAGGGAACAGCCCCCACTGCCTTGGCCCTGGCCCAGAGACCCTCCTTCTGCCAGAGACCCTCAGATCTGTCCCAATCTTGCCCAGGCCCCCATAGGCACCCTTGATGGCCACGCCCACCTAGTAGGCCATACGCACTCTAGTCACGCCCACCCAGTAGGCCACGCCCACCCAGGCCATACCCACCTGGCCCCCTGAGGGCAACCGCAATGCTGATGCGGCCCTCAATGAAATTGAGTTTGACACCCCTGCCGTAGGACGTCTATTCGGGAGCTTCAGGAATCCTTCCTGTCAGAAAGGGACTCTTTGCTTTTTTTGATTGGCCGAAACTCAAAAGTAGGAGGAGTCTCCTTTTGGTCCGGGCCAGCTGTAAAAAGGGTCAGCTTTGAATATGTACGTAGCCTGTGGGGCAGCTCTGTTCTGGTGCTAGTTAGTTCAGAAATGAACCCCGATCCGGAGGTATTTCTTCTCCACCCCGCATAGAAAGGACACAGTGAAAGGGTGTGACTGTAACAGAAGGAAACTTGAGTCAGCAGGAGCCCATTGGATGCCCCCAGGCACCTGAAGGAACCTGCAGAGGTGGAGGTGTTGTCTCCTCACGAGGAGGCCCAGGAAACGGTTACCCAGAGAAGCTGGGTTGAAGAGGAGACCAGTCCTCGTCGTGAAGTTGGAACGATAATGTGTGTGAACTGTTGTACATAGAGAAATACAGAGAAGCCATGAAATGCTCAGAAGGGCTGTGTGGCTCGCCCTTATTTTCTTAACAGGGCAGCTCTTCACACTTTCACCCTGGGGGGACACTCGCACCCCTGTGGATAGCCTGCAGGATCGAAATGGGAAAAAAAAAACGGGTCGAGAGGTCACGCTCTGCAAATCCAGCAAGGGGTTCATCCCTCTTTCATAAACCTCCTTTTGACAGGGTGGGCGGGCTGAATGCTGACCGCTTTGGGACTTTCGGCCTGAAGTCCCCTGGGGCACCCCACTTCTCCCATCAGCTGAGTGAGCTGAGAGTTGGCAGGGTTTGCCTGCCCTCTTAATGCCAGTTACGTCTCGCCTCTCCGCATTGAATCGTGAGGCCTCCTGGCCCTGCTCCCCTCCCCTCCCCTCCCCTCCGCCTTCCCATGCTGAGAACAGGAAACGCCTGTTTCTAACTGCATCCAGATGGTCTGCAGCCTGCTGGAAAGGAGAAGGGGGCGAGAAACCCATTTCCTAAGAGCCTGGCTTCTATAGGCCGCATTCGTGGGGAATGGGGCAGGAAAGGGATCCACATTTTGACACCCCCCCTTTTTGAGGGTGGGCTGTCATTTGACTGTTCCACTCTTTTTTTTTTTCCCGTGGGCACATCCGGCAAGAGCCAAGATGTGCAGCTTTTCCCCCCACTGAGATAACGAGAACATATATTCTTACGTTAGCTACCTTTTTCCCCTCTTCCAGCTTCAAAGTAAGTGAGAAACTGGTCCTGTTGATTATCCGTCTGGCTGCTTGTTATGGAAAGCCATGGGAGTCAGCCTCAGCGCTGGCAGCTGATTTATCACAGTGCTGTCAGCTTGGGTGCTGAAGCAAGCCAGGTCTGATGTTCTGGCATATAACCTCTTTGTTTCTGAACGCACCTCTTTTGCCCAAAATTGGGATATGGTGCACATCTTTGCTTGGGTAATTGCAGTCCACACTGAGTGTACTCGGCCCTTATGTCTTACGTAAGCCCTTGCTGTAGCCGGAGTGTTGTTTTTTTATGTTAGCTCCCCGAACGCCTTATGACATTTTCCCTCTGGATTAATTCTTACCCCCTAGAACAGTGTCAGCAAGTTTTCAGATGTGTAGACTTCAATCCCAGAATTCCCCAGCCGACATACCTGTTAGGAAATTCTAGGAGTTAAAAAAGTCCACGCATCTTAAAAGTTGCTGAGGTTCCAAAACCAGTGTGGTAAGGACATTCGGGAAGTTGTTACCATGATATACCAATAGGTAGTCCTCAACTTATGACCATTTATTTACTGACCAAAGGTACAACGGCACTGAAAAATGTGACAATCGGTCCTTGCATTTTTGTAGGGCGCCCAGGGTCACATGATCGCCAGCCACAGCCTTCTCAGCCAGCTTCCCACAAGCAAAATCAATCAGGGAAAGCGGATTCATTTGAATGATCCTGTGATTCACTTAACGGGTGCTACAAAAAAAAAAAAATGCAGGATAATAAGATTTGGGAAATCTATTCAGATTAAATCTTCCCTTGCCTTTAGGAACGCAACTGGGACCGGATATTCTGTTGCCAAGTTGTCACTAAGCGAATATGGTTTCTCCCATTGACTTTGCTTGTGAGAAACTGGCTGGAAAGTCAGAAATGGCGATCAGGTTACACCCCCCCAGCCCCCTCAGGACATGGCAACTGTCATAAATACATAGGTAAAGGTAAAGATTCCCCTGTACATGCGTACTAGTCGTTTCCAACTCTTAAGGGCCGGTGCTCATCTCCATTTCAAAACCGAAGAGCCAGCGCTTGTCCGAGGACGTCTCCGTGGTCATGTGGCCGGCACGACTAGACGCCAAAGGTGCACGGAACGCTGTTAACTTCCCACCGGAGTGGTCCCTATTTTTCTACTTGCATTTTTACGTGCTTTCAAACTTCTAGGTTGGCAGAAGCTGGGACGAGTAACAGGCGCTCACTCTGTTACACGGCACTCGGGATTCGACCTGCCAAACTGCCGACCATCTGATCGACAAGCTCAGTTTCCTAACCCACTGAGCCACCGCATCCCTGTAAATACATAATTGGTTGCCAAGTGCTCAAATTTTGGATTAGAATAGGAATAAGAATAGAATAGGAATAAAAATAGAACAGGAATTAGAATAGAATAGAATAACTTTATTGTCATTTTAAAGATACACCAATC
>JAKJMR010000462.1:801424-828332 GCA_024449315.1 Daboia siamensis
TTCCTGAGTCAGCTGCTGACTCAGGAATTCTGGGAGTTGAAGTCCACGAGTCATAAAAGAGCCGAGGTTGCCTACCTTTTATTTTTAGCCTTTTTTTTAAAAAAAAAAATTGCTTTGAAGTTAGTATTGACTCCTGGCAAGTGCCTGGACTACTCCTGGCAATATTTTGGCAAGATTGCAGAAACAGTTTGCTATTGCCTACTTCCTAGGGCTGAGAGAGAGTGGCTGGCCCAAGGTCGTCAAACTGGCTTCGTGCCTAAAGTGGGGTTAGAATTCAGTCTCTCAGTGCTTTAACCACTACACCACACTGATTCTCTTTTTTTTAGCCCAGTCCTTCTTTGTTTTTCTTATTTGGTCCTCATCTGGATCAATATGATAAAAAATATAACTGACTAAAGTTGATTTTAGAGGATTTGTTTTGGCAAAGTGAGATTTATGGCAAAGTGTTTTTGAGCGAGGACTTATTGGAAAGGGCTTGGCATCACAAGAGTGGAATTTCCTGTTGTGTGACTAGTGAGGACTAGTGTCTTGGACAAGCCTCTGCTTTGGTTAAGTGCTTCAAGTTAAGACACTTGGGGGCGAGGCCCAAACTATGCAAGTTTCTACACACTTCCTTGTATCCGAACACAGTTTTTGATTATTCAGAAGAAATGAGTTTTATGCTTCAGTTAGCCATTATTGATTTCAGTGGGACTGAAGTATGTAATATTTCAAAATTCCACCAAGATCTGAAATACAGTGTTGTGGCCAAATAGAGATAGTCCTTGAGTTACAACGGTTCGCTTCGTGACCGTTCAAAGTTACGACGTCAGGGAAAAAGAGACTTGTGACCGCTTCTCACACTTAGGGCCCAGGGTCACGTGATCAAAATTTGGATGCTCAGCTACTGGCTCATATATCTGACGGCTGCAGTGTCCCGGGTTCATGCGGTCCCCTTTTGCGACCTTCTGACAAGCAAAGTCAATGGGGGAGACCAGATTCACTTAGCAACCGTGTGACGGACTTATCAGCCGCACTGATTCACTTTAACAACTGTGGCAAGAAAGGCCGTAAAAATGGGGCGAAATTCACTTAACTGTCTCACTTAGCGACAGAAATCTGGGGCTCAATTTGTGGTCGTAAGTCGAGGATTACCTATAGAACAAGCATTTCTCTCTTTTGTTGGAAGTCCCACTTTAAAAATTGTTCTAAATCCTCGAGAGATTAGAAGGAAGAAAGAACAGTTTCATGAACGTGTGTTTGTTTTAGTTTTGTCACACTCTTTATCTTGCCATTACGGGTGCCAGGAATATTTTGAGATTGTTGTGCAAGGTGTGTGCCTTATTTATTTATTTATTTGATTTGATTCTATTCGACTCAATTCAATTCATTTTTTTGGCTTTCTGTTCAACAAAGACCGTTAAGACAGTTCATGAAACAACAGAAACAAACGAAGAAAAAAAGGGGATGGGACCCTGTATTAAATACAGTCGGCAGTCCTGGAATTTGGGTGTTTCTGGAGAGGCAGAATTATTTTTAAAAAATAAAAAGCACAAATTTTCCAGTGGGGGGGGGGGGACTTTTGGTGTTGCCTGGATGACAAAACTGAATTTCTGCTTTAGGATGGGAACGACGAACCCTGCAGGTAGTCCTCAAATTATGGCCACTGTGGAACTCAAAATGTCTGTTGCTAAGTGGGACATTTGTTGAACGACTTTTACAACTTTTCTTGCCACAGTTGCTAAGTGAATCACTGAAGCTGTTAAGTTAGTCACATGGTTGTTGAGTGAAGCTGGCTTCCCCCCATTGACATTGCTTGTCAGAAGGTCGCAAAAGGGGATCGCGTGAGCTCCGGGACACAGCAGCCGTCATAAATATGAAGCAGTTGCCAAGCGTCTTGAGTTTTGATCATGTGACCATGGGGATGTTGCAGTGAAGTGTGAAGTGTGAAAAATGATCATGAGTCATGAGTTTTCGGTGCTGTTGTAACTTTGAACGGTCACTAAATGAACTGTTGTACATTGAGGACTACCTATATTTCTCTGCCACATTTCCTCTGCTGTTCACAAGACTTTTCCTCTGTTCTCTCCCCTCAGTATTTGGCTTCTGCTGCCTCTGTTTCTTCCGGTGTCTCATTCTCAGCGATTTGGTCTTTCCCCCCACAGATGCTCTCCTGGCTGATCTGGAGACCACCACATCTCATATCTCCAAACGTCCAGTTCTACTCACCGATTCCGGGGGACCCCACAGTCAAGACAGGGCTCCAGTTTCCAAGCCGACAGCTTCATCTTACAACTCTCAGGTAGTTTGGAAGTAATGGAAAACAACTGTATAAGCTCCCTTGTTCAGTCTAGCGGCCCAATAATTTTTCAAACTCTGCAACTTTAAGATGCGTGGACTTCAACTCCCAGAATTCCCCAACCAGCATTTCTGTCTGGGGAATTCTGGGAGTTGGCTACACATCTTAAAGTTGCTGAATTTGAAAAACCCTCAGCTACCCCTGTAAAGTGCTGGAACAGAGGTGAAACAAATTCTGGGAGCGATTAAAAGCATCATGCTGGCATCTTTCTTTCTTTCTTTCTTTCTTTCTTTCTTTCTTTCTTTCTTTCTTTCTTTCTGTTCTTTCTTTCTTCTTTCAGCAATTAAAAGCATCATGCTGGCATCTTCCTTCCTTCCTTCCTTCCTTCCTTCCTTCCTTCCTTCCTTCCTTCCTTCCTTCCTTCCTTCCTTCCTTCTTTCCTTCCTTCCTTCCTTCCTTCTTTTCCATCTTTCCACTTTCTTTCTTTCTCCACCTATCTCATTTGTTCCTAGTTTGGCGATGCAGTGGGTTATCCTGTCTTCCTACCTAGACCGAAAGTGACTTTGTAAAAGGCAGAAATCCACTGGCGAAGCTTTCCGAGACCTGAACGTGAAGTTGCAAAATGTTTTCCCTTTTATCCTTTCCAACTGCCGGCATCTTTTCATGGCATCAGGCTTTCTTCTATTAAAAGAAAGGACGGTCACTATGATTTCACTGCGGTCACCAATCCTTTTCTAACTAAACGCTCCCTCAGCACTGATATCACAATATCTGGAGAAATAAATAGCTCCTGCTGCTTACTTCAGCATTAATCTGGGTGTAAAACCATCCTGGGAGGTTGCAGAAAGACAATAGATTTGTGGTTAAATGTGTGAAATAAGAACCTTGGGTTTTTTGTGTTTTTTTTTAAATTTTCCCTCAGTTCAGACGGGGCTGCTTGGCTCTTTGCAATTGATAGGCATTGTGGTTAGTGATTTCAATGTTATTCCAGTAATTTTCGATCTCATTCCTTTTCGTTTCTCTCAAGTAGCTTTTTTTTTTTAAAAAAAAAATCTGTTTATTCTGGGCCTGGGATTTTTTTTTTCTCATTCTAAAGGACAGCGGCACACATGGTTTCCCCAAAACATGTAAAACTACATTTGGAAGAAGATAGATTAATTGTACAGATAGTTCTCTACTTACAACCATTTTTTTAGTGACCATTTGAAATTACAGTGGCACTGAAAAAAGTGCTCAATGACTGTTGTTCATGCTTATGACTGTTGCAGCCTCATGTGATCAAAGTTCAGGTGCTAAGCAACTGGCCTGTACTTATGACGGTTAGTGTCCTGGGGTCATGTGATCACCTTTTGCAACCTCCTGACAAGTAAAAGATTCACTTGGCACCAACTTAAACAACTGAGGTGATTCAGTTAAAACCATGGCGAGAAATGTGTGTAAAACGGGACAAAACTCACTTAACTCTTGCTTAACAACAGAAATTTGGGTCGTGGTCGTAAGCCGAGAACTAATCCTCGGTTCCCGGCCTTGTGCCTCCATAGTAAAATCAGTTTCTGCATTAACTCAGCAGATTTGTTTTCTCTCCATAGGAAAGAGAGTAATTTCTCTAACAAAATGCAGAGAACACAACCCCATTTGTGGTGTCTTGTCTGTACTTCCCCAAATCCAAATGGGATTTGAGCCCAGTTTTCGTTTCTATAATGTGGGTGTGTCTCCATTTTGCTCCAGCTGCCCCTTTATGAGCAAATTTTTCCATAAACCTATAAAACCTTTACATTTTACAGAAACCTACAAAAACTTTGAGACGTTTCCAGCCTCCAGGGGCAAAGAACATAATGTTCTGCTCTTGGAATACTTGGATTTTTTTCCCCCCCAAGTGTTGGTTGGAATTTTACTGCAAGCCTCATGGGTGCCTGGCAGAAGCTCCAATGACGTCATGAGGTCATCGCACAAGTTATGTCATGATACAGCTGACATCACTCATACCCACAGCACTTGTGGCAATTCTGCTAATGGAACAAAGTGCGACTGCAATTAAGGGGGCAGCCTGCTTAGGTTAGTGGGTCTACGGTGTGGCTCTCTTCATTTCAGGAGAAGAAAGCAGCTGGAGATTTTAGAGCAGTGGTGGGCAATGAATTTACTCAAGGAGCCGCATGAGAAACTGGGGCTGTTGTGCAGGACCATGTAGAGGTGCATGGGCATGCACGCACGCACACGCCTAAATTGAAAAATATTAGCAGCGGCCTTCAAAAAAAAAAAAGCAATCCATGCAGGCTGGACAAGGAGAGCCACAGGGTCAGATGTGGCCCAGGTCTGTTTTAGATTGATGTTTTTCAACCTGGGCAACTATAAAATGCGCAGGCTTCAATTTTCCAAGCTTTCTGCTGTTCTTTGCTATTATTCAGGCACACCAAGGTTGAAATTCTGATTTACCTTCAGAGTCCAGTTCTGTTCGAACTCTTCCTTCTGCTTTATAAGTTGCATCACCTCATTTCTTTCAGGCTGGAAAAGCAGCCATGCCGGCTGATCCAGTCCCAACATCAACCCTGCAAGGCGGGAGCGACAAGGAGCATCTCTATAGGTCAGTGATGGCAAACCTTTTAGAGACCGAGTGCCCAAACTGCAACCCAAAACCCACATGTATCATCAGGTGCCGGGCGGGCGTGGCCCATTGGGTGGGCGTCGCTGCGGTGGTAATGGCAGACTGGGTGAGACTAAAAAATTCAATCAATCATTTCCAACTTTGCGAGATCTTTTTTTTTCCTGCCAGAAGTTGAAATTGATTGATTGATTGAACCTGTTTTTGGTTTTTTTTGCACACAGCGGCAGAGGCCTAAAGTGAAAAGGTTTTATAAAACCCAGCTGAAGGCCTAGGACTGGGGCGATGGTGCGCGTGCCCACAGACAGGGCTCTGCATGCCACCTGTGGCACGTGTGCCATAGGTTCGCCACCACAGCTATAGGTAAACCGTAGGGCATTCTGCAAATGGAGGAAGGGGTAGGCGTGCTGGTGGGTTTCTTTACCGCGTGTAGGCAGCGTTCTTTTAATTTTATTTTGCTTACTATTGCAGGGGGGGGAAAAAAAATCCCTGAAATATAAAAGGACAGAAATAACTGCATCAAACAGACCTTGATTAATCCCCAGGAATCTAAGCAAACTTGTTCATCTCCAGATGGGAGACCACTATGAGATCCCAACACTAAGCTAGTTGTAGAAGTAGGAAAGCCTTTTTAAAAGAAAAACCACACTATTTCCATGCTGTTGTCAAGATCAGCCTAAGGTCCCCAGGGCTCAAGCTTGTTAAATGGGATCCTTTTATTTTTCTACACAGAGGAGAAGCATCTGGGCAAGAATAGGGGGCAGAAAGAATAGAGTGGAACAGGAAACCAGGGGGAGGAAAAGACATGGTGATGGTGATAATGTGCTTGGGGAAAGAGCCAGAATTGGAAGTCACTCCACTGCTCTGCAGGGACACGGTGGCTCAATGGGTTAGGACGCTGAGTTTGTCGATCGGAAGGTCGGCAGTTTGGCGGGTCGAATCCCGAGTGCCGCGTAGCAGAGTGAGTGCCTGTTACTCGTCCCAGCTTCTGCCAACCTAGCAGTTCGAAAGCACGTAAAAATGCAAGTAGAAAAATAGGGACCACTACGGTGGGAAGGTAACAGCGTTCCGTGTGCCTTTGGTGTCTAGTCATGCCGGCCACATGACCACGGAGACGTCCTCGGACAAGCGCTGGCTCTTCGGCTTTGAAACGGAGATAAGCACCGGCCCCTAGAGTCGGAAACGACTAGCATGCATGTGCGGGGGAACCTTTACCTTTACCTTTACCATTGCTCTGCAGGGCTGGTGTGCCTGTGTTTAGAGTTTGTGTTGTCCCTGATGGAAACGGTGTAAGCAGCTGCTGTTTCTGCTTACTGGGCAACTGTTAGGTAGCACAACCACTGCCGGAAATATCCCTCTGCCCTCTTGGCAAGGCAGAAGCCTCATATCCAACATCCTGGAGGAGAGCACGCAGTCCCCCCCACCCCACCCCCCCCGGCTGGCCTTTAAGCTAGCAGGATACAGGGGTAGTGGACATTGCCCAGGGGATGGAGAAGAATGAGGGAGGAAGAGAAAGGAGTCTGGAGGCATTTGGCCTCGCTGGGAGCTTTGCCCAGATCCTCTGGCCTCCGTCCAGAGCTTCCATTAAGCGGAGGGATCCTATAAATAGCTGCCACCCTTTCTTCTCCATCTTCTCCGAAGAGGCAGGCGCCGCAATCGCTCTCTTCAAGGTGTGGTGTGTATTCAACCTCCCTTGCCTCCTGCCCCCAAACCCTCTTCATCCGCTCATCCTCACCTCTTTTGCCTCCCACCACAGTACAGTCTGCAAGCCTCTCTCGCCCAAGACGAAGGAAGCCACCCCTCCACCCTTCTCTTCCTCCAGCGGGGTGCTCGGAGCTGGGCTTTGCGAACTGGACCGGCTTCTCCAAGAACTCAACGCAACCCAATTCAACATCACTGGTATGTCTGTGTGTGTGTGTGTGTGTGTGTGTGTGTGTGTGTGTGTGTGTGTAGAGGGGGTGTAGTGCTTTGGATGGCTTTTCAACATCCAGAAACGCTGGGCCTTGGAGTAGTTCTTTTGTGATGTACACATACCTACATTTCTCCTGGCACTTAGAATTCACTAACCTAGACGGCTTTAGGGGGGGGAAAAATTGCTCCGGTTATAGAGGAGTTGTGGGCCACTAACTTTAAAATAGAGCTTCCATGGACGGAGGCATTTTACCTCGGAGAATTAGATATCGCATGCCCAACATCAGGGGGCACCTTTTGGTCAACCTCCTGCCAAACTCCGCAGAAGCCTCTCTTCTCTTATCATCCTTTGCAGGATCAGAAGTGGGTATCCAACTGGACTCTGCCGCATCACACCAAGCCAGAATGCCTACTGTTTTTGGCTTGGTGTGATGCGTGAACCCAACTATTATCATTTGTTAACCGCGATTTATGGCTTGGCGTCTTGTGTGAACCCAGCCAACCCAGCGGTGGTTTTTCAGTAAACCATCGCTAAACTAATCATGACTTTGAGTGCCAATGTTTGCTGTTGTCCTGAAAAGTAATTCTAAAAGGGTGAAATCATACATTACATCTCTCTCTTGCCAAGACTGGTGTCCTCTGGGTGTGCTGGGCTACAACCCTCATAATTTTTAGCCAGCCTAGGAACAAAATGGGCCATGAGTTCTAGGAGACTTAGTCCAATACATCTGGAGAACATCTGGTTTGCAGTGGGCGGGGGATAAGCATCATTTTCTCCCAAGGCTGCTTCAGATCCTGAAACAGGCTGGACTAGCTGTGACCCAGTAGGAATTCAGAATAAGGTGCTCTCCATGGTCTTTAGGATAATCTTCTCGTTTGGCATCCCTTCTCTCCCTCTTAGTTCTTAATTTTAGCCATTACAGGTAGTCCTCAATTTAACGACCACAACTGAGCCCCAAATTTCTGTTAAGTGAGACATTTGTTAAGTGAATTTTGCCCCATTTTTACGACTTTTCTTGCCAATGTTGTTATAAGTGGATCATTGCAGTTGATCAGTTGGTAACCTGGTCGTTAAGTGAATCTGGCTTTCCCATTGGCTTTGCTTGTCAGAAGGTCACAAAAGCGGATCACGTGACCCCCGGGGACACACCAGTTGCCAATCATCTGAATTTTGATTTGGTTGTTAAATTACATTTTCCAGTGCTGTCGTAACTTTGAACGGTCGCTAAACGAACTGTTGTTCAGTCGGGGACTGCCTGTAGCTCTTAATTTACACGTTATATGTATGCTCTGCCTTTTCTCTGATGCTCAACTTGGTGTGAGTGTGATGTCACCTTCTTTTATTGTTATCACGACAATCCTGCGGGTTAGGTCAGGCTGAGAGGACCGGATCCAAAGACATTCGATAAGCTCTGTGGTCAAATGAGAACTGAGATGGGATCTTTTCTGACAAACCCCTCCCCCCCCCCCACTCCAGCCTCTAGATCTTCTCAAACATTCAGTACCAGATAAATGAAGCTGGGTGGTCCTCAAACTCCCATAAATACAAGTGTTGGCTTGAGTGAAACGGCTGTCAAAACTGGCCCCAGGCTTTGCTCTTTGCTGTAATGTCGGTAGGGTTTATTTGGGAATTCTGGGAGTTGAAGTCCACAGGTTTTACAGTTTATTTATTTTATTTATTTAATTTTATTTATATACCGCCCTTCTCCCGAAGGACTCAGGGCGGTGTACAGGGCAAATATAAATATACAAAAATACAAAAGTTAAAAAAAGAATTAAACATGCCCAAGTAAAAATACAGACATTAAAAAACACCCACCCCTCATCAGGCCAGGCCGGCTTGTACAAATAAAAACGTCTTCAAATCGCGACGGAAGGAGCGAAGGTCGGGCGCCGTCCGGAGCTCAACCGGCAGCTGATTCCATAGCTCCGGGGCCCCCACAGAGAAGGATCTCCCCCTGGGGGCCACCAATCGACATTCTCTGATCGGTGGCACCCTGAGGAGACCCTCTCTGTGGGAACGCACAGGGCGGAGGGAAGTTGATGCCGGTAAGTTGCCAAGTTTGGAAAACTTACTGCTGTAAATCGCTCTGGGCTGACATAAAAGTAGAAGCACCCGAGGCTGCTTCGTTTCCCAGTCAAAGTCTGTAATTTCCAAAAACAGCCTAAGGCTGCCTCTCTCAGCCGGCAGCCGCCCTCGTCTGCCGGACAGAGTCCCCTCGAACATCTCTAGGGGCGCTTCCCTTGGGCCAGCAGATTTGCCCCGCCCGCTGCAGATATATCCCCTGAGGCTTGACCTTTCCTTGCCATGGAGCATTTTATTCCTTCCTCCATCAGCTTCTTATGCTTTGTACTTTCCCAAATGAGGGAGGTTTGAATTAAGAGTGGAAGTTCCTTCTCTGCCCTGGGTGAAGTTGCCAGATATCAACGCAGCAGGAGGAAATTGCTTCTTCCTTTGAATGCCGTCTGCCCAATTTTCCAAGTTTTTTTTTTACCATGTACTTTGTGTGTGTGTGTGTGTGTGTGTGTTTGTGTGTGTATGTGTTCTCCAGATGTTCTGTCATGCTTAGAAGTATGGCAGTGCTGCCCTCTGATGGCAGCACATGACTCAAAGATTTCTCCTTTCCTTTCCTTTCCTTTCCTTTCCTTTCCTTTCCTTTCCTTTCCTTTCCTTTCCTTTCCTTTCCTTTCCTTTCCTTTCCTTTCCTTTCCTTTCCTTTCCTTTCTCCCCAGATGAAATAATGTCCCAATTCCCATCCAGCAAAAGTCCTGCTGCAGACAAGGACAAAGAGAGATTAGACGATTCGGCGGACGGTACTTCTCTATCCCGGTAAGTGGCACATACATGGGAGAAACTGAGGTAGAATTTGCCACTCTTCCTAAAGTGGTCTGAAAAACATTGTTTTTGATGCACCAAATCCAAATGCGAACTAAAGTTCTTTGTCAGGATAGGTAATTAGCATTCCCATTTTATAACCTGGGAATACGGCCACTTTAAGATTTCCCCATGCTGGCTGGGGGATTCTGGGAATTGGAGTCCACCCATCTTAATAGTCAAGCTTGAGAAACCCTGGCTTAGAGAATCAAGAGATCAAAATATCCACTGCTGAAGCAGAATACATTACCAGACCCAGCATATTAGAAATGTTCCTTCTTTGAGATTATAAAAAGGATATTTTTTTCAAGGACAGGTTTTTCTCTCATAGGAAATAGGATGGAAAGGTTCTTCTCCATTAGAGAGATTCATAAGATTCGGTCATTTACAGTAGGATTTGCAATTAATTACCAGAGTGAGGATGTAGACATGTAAGCCCATCTATTTTACACTTTTTCATGGCTGTTCTTATCGCAGGTCAACAGTATCTCCATCTGTCAAGCCAACGGCCACCTCAGCAACTCTGGAGCTCGATAAGCTCATGGCTTCCCTGTCGGATTTCCGCGTCCAGAGCAATGTAAGCCTGCTGGTCAGGAAGTCCTAGGGCTGAAGACGAAGGGGACCCAGAGGCTTTCAGTGTTGTTTGGGGTTTGATCACAGTATTGTGATGTAAGTGTAGATATTTGAGTACTCAGTGGGTTAAGACACTGAGCTTGTCGATCAGAAGGTCGGCAGTTTGGCGGGTCGAATCCCGAGTGCCGCATAACAGAGTGAGTGCCTGTTACTCCTCCCAGCTTCTGCCAACCTAGCAGTTCGAAAGCACGTAAAAATGCAAGTAGAAAAATAGGGACCACTCCAGTGGGAAGGTAACAGCGTTCCGTGCGCCTTTGGCCTCTAGTCATGCTGGCCACATGACCACAGAGACGTCCTCGGACAAGCGCTGGCTCTTGAAACGGAGATGAGCACCGGCCCCTAGAGTCGGAAACGACTAGCACGCATGTGCGGGGGAAACTTTACCTTTACCTTTTAACAAGAAAATATTTGCAGGTCAAGGTCGAACCCTGGGGTCCTTGGTACTGTCTGAGCCTGGTGGTTTACTTGCAGATGTTTCATTACCAAACTAAGTAGCATCATCAGTGCCATTAGAGAGTGGCAGAGAGAGAGAGAGTACAGAGAAAATCCCACACCCTACTAGCACTGAGGATGTTATCTAGTACGGTAATGAAACGTCTACAAGAAAACCACTGATCTCAGAGAGGACCAAGGACCCCACAGATATTTGTCTGAAATGGTATAGGGTTCCCTGCCTGAGCAGGGGGTTGGACTAGATGACCTCCAAGGTCCCTTCCATCATCCATCATCATCATCATTTTATTTTATTTATTTGAGTATATTCTGAAAACCATGGGTTTGCTTTTTAAAAAGTAGGACCTTAGTCTTAGTTGCAAGGAAAGGCAGAACAGTGGGATAAACTATAGAAGCTTTGTGTGCACAATTGCATGTGTGTGTGCATGCATGTGTCTTTCCCTACAGATAGAAATTTTGGGAAGGGTTCAATATCCTGCACTGTTTCCTCCACATACACCTAATTTCTACAGATAAGGCAGAAATATTAGGTTTGCCTAAATTAAACTAAACGGCATGAATAGTTGGATTGAACAAAAGTCAGCCTCTCTCTATATCCATATGCGCGCACACACAAACAAACACACACCAGGTTTATTTCCAGCTGCCTCCTCAGAATGTAATGGCTCTCAATCCCCTCAGAATCTTTTTTTCCTGAAGTGTAACTACTGAAAATTCTTTTTTCTTTAAAAAAAAAAACCTTGATGATTCTCTGGCCAATTTTTGAGCCGCGGGTTTACTCAGAGAACTTAGATGTTCGTATCCTTTTATTTCTTTTTTCAGCCATGCTGGGCACCATCCTAACTTTATTTGATCAGACTATACAAGTAGTTCTCAACTTGTGACTACAATTGAGCCCCCAGTTTCTGTCTTTAAGTGAGAAATTTGTTAAGTGAGTTTTATTACCTTTCTTGCCAGAGTTGTTAAGTGTATCACTGCACCTGTTAAGTTAGTCTCACGGTTGTTAAGTGAATCTGGCTTCCCCATTGACTTTGGTGGCCTGAAGGTCACAAAAGGGAATCGCATGACTCCCGGGATACTGCAACCGTCATAAATATGAACCAGCTGCCAAGCATCTGAATTTTGATCACGTGACCGTGGGGTTGCTGCAACGACCGTAAGCGTGAAAAACGGTCAGAAGTCACTTTTTTCAGTGCCGTTGTAACTTCGAGCGGTCACTAAACGAACTGCTGTAAGTCGAGGACTACCTGTATTGTAAATTCACAGCAGATCCTTTTCACCCAACCCAGAAGAAAGCAATTCTCTTCATGTTTCTGGAGATCGGCTCTGAAGCCTTGCTTCAAATGAAAGAAATGGATGACATTCTTCACAGGTGATTCATAACTACTTTTTGTTTTCCTAAATCTTTAGCTTCCGGGAGTCTCTGTCCCCACCACGACTACCACGACCACCAGCACGGTCCCACCGGCACCTGCTCCCACCCAAGTGCCCTCAGCTCAGCAGCCGGTGGTGTCATCTGTCTGCCCAGGCTCCACCGCTGTGTCTCCCCAGATGTCCCCCGGCCAGCCCAGCGGCAACCTGGATAGCATGCTGGTGATGCTGGAGTCGGACCTCAGCCGCCAAGGCATTTCCACCACAGCCAAGGGCCTGTGTGCGTCCTGTCAGAAACCCATCGCTGGGCAGGTCAGCGCCGTCTTCTCTGTGGGTCAGCTACATCCGGATAGATCTGGTGGGAAACCAGGATGAATCAACACCACATCTGGAATTAAGTAGACATCTGTCTGCCAAACTTTTTCCCTTCTTTTTTTCTTCTTTTTTCCAATTTGTGACATCGTATTAAATTATAGAACAGTGATGGCGAACCTTTTAGAGACCGAGTGCCCAAACTGCAACCCAAAACCCACTTACGTATTGTCAGGTGCTGGGTGGGTGTGGCCCATTGGGTGGGCGTGGCTATGGTGGTAACAGCAGACTGGGGTGGGACTAAAAAGTTCAATCAATCAATTTCAACTTTGCGAGATCTTTTTTTTCCCCGCGAGTTGAAATTGATTGATTGATTGAACCTTTTTTTTTTTTTGGCACATGGTGGCGGTGGCCTAAAATGTTTTATAAAACCCAGCTGAAGGCACAGGACTCGTGTGATGGCGCGTGTGCCCATAGAGAGGGCTCTGCATGCCACCTGTGGCACGCGTGCCATAGGTTCGCCATCACAGTTATAGAGTAAAATACAAAAAAGAGAGAAATGAGAGAGAGAGAGAGAGAGAGAGGGACGCAGTGGCTCAGTGGGTTAGGACGCTGAGCTTGTCGATCAGAAGGTCGGCAGTTTGGCGGGTCGAATCCCGAGTGCCGCGTAGCAGAGTGAGCGCCTGTTACTCGTCCCAGCTTCTGCCAACCTAGCAGTTCGAAAGCACATAAAAATGCAAGTAGAAAAATAGGGACCGCTACGGTGGGAAGGTAACAGCGTTCCGTGCGCCTTTGGCGTCTAGTCATGCCAGCCACATGACCACGGAGACATCAGTTTCCCTCAGGTTCGAATCTCAGAAGGGTATGGCTGACTCACGAAAACAAATAAGTTTGAAATGCATATCAGTCTCCCTTTAATTCTTTGTTAGCAAAACCAATTTACACAAATATGAGCTGTCACCAGTGGTGACTACTGCCTGTCGATGGCCTTTGGTTAGGCTGAAACAGGAAATAAAGATTTGTCCCATGTTTGGGGCCTAGCAAGGTAATCTAAAAATAGTTAACAAAGCATTTGACACATATCCCCCTTGCTTCTCAGCTAACAAAGTGAGAGAGATCCTGTGGCCTAGAGGTGAAAACAACTGCCTTAATGTGCAATCAGCCCAGGTTCGAATCTCAGAAGGGTATGGCTGACTCACGAAAACAAATAAGTTTGAAATGCATATCAGTCTCCCTTTAATTCTTTGTTAGCAAAACCAATTTACACACACACACACACACACATATAACATAATCACCTTACTATTTTGTAAACATCATGTTGTCTGGGTTTATATTTAAAAACCAAAAACAATTAGTTTCTATAATTCTATAGTCCACATAATAACTGCTTGATGTTCTCTTCTTCCAAAAATGTTCAATTTTGCCATCCTTGAATTAATACAGTTCTTATTATTTGGATAAATAACAGTTAAATATAGACATTTTTCTAATATTTCTGCAAAGAGAATAACCACATTAATAGAAAACTTCTGATCCTTTTGATTGCCTTATCATAGATCCAGATTAAAATTCTTATTTAAATTTGTTTTCCCCACAATATTCAAAGCATTCTTACTGGTTTAAGATTTTCATTACACATAAGTATTTAAGACATACAGGCCATCTCAACACTTTTACATTTCTCATATCTTAAAAGAAGAAAAAAAAAGTTTTTTTAAAAAAGAAAATATTCTGAGTTTTAACCATTTAATCTTTGTTCATTTTAATATTTAATGTTTTGTACTTTCGTTTTTGTGATGTAAGCCACCCAGAGTTGCCTGACAGTGGGGCAAGTGGCATATAAATTTAATAATTAAAATAAAAAACAAACTGCCGTCTGTGGAAGAACAGAGGAGCAAGAGACTTTTGGGAGCAGAGGTCTTTCACATAGAGCCAGTTTGATCTAGTGGTTAAGGTGCTGGCCTAGAAACCAGGAGATAGCGAATTCTAGTCCCGCTTTAACTGTGAAAGCCAGCTGGGTGACTTTGGGCCAGTCTCCAGGAGACGGTGAGTTCTAGTCCACCTCGGGCTTGAAAGCGAGCTGTGTGTCTTCAGGCCAGTCAGTTTCCCTCAGCTCAGCCTACCTCACAGAGTTATTGTGGGGCAAATAGGAGGAGGAAGGTATTTTGGATATGTTCACTGCCTTGAATGATTTGTAAAAATAATAAAAGTGGGATATTAAATTTTTTTTTAAAAAAAAATAAATACAGGTAGTCCTCGACTTACAACCACAATTGAGCCCAAAATTTCCAGTGAGGTATTTGTTCAGTGAGTTTCCCCCCCCCCATTTTACGACTTTTCTTGCCACGGTTGTTAAGTGAATCACTGTCGTCGTTAAATTAGTACCACGGCTGTGAAGTGAATCTGGCTTCCTCACTGACTTTGCTCGTCAGAAGGTCGCAAAAGGGGAACACACGATCTTGGGACACTGCGACCGTCATAAATATGAGTGAGTGGCCAAGCTTCCGAATTTTGATCATGTCCAAAATGGGGAGGCCGCAATGGTCGTAAGTGTGGAAAAACGGTCATCAGTTGCGCTTTCCGATGCCGTTGTAACTTCGGATAGTCACCAAATGAACCGTTGTGAGTCTAGGACGACCTGTAATGTCGCCGCCCTATGGCAGAATATGCCGGTTGTTGACGCAGCCACCTTTCTTCCATTTTTTCCTCGTTCAGGTGGTCACCGCGCTGGGGAGCACCTGGCACCCGGAGCACTTTGTCTGCACCTACTGCCAAAAGGAGATGGGGGGCAGCAACTTTTTCGAGAAGGATGGCGCCCCTTACTGTGAGAGAGATTACTTCCAGCTCTTCTCTCCCCGTTGTGGATTCTGCAACGAACCCATCCTGGATGTGAGGTTTTGTTTTGTTTTTTCCTCCTGCCTTATGTGGTTTTGAACCACTGCTGTGTGATCTGTGTGGTTTTTCTGAGAGTCCAGTCCTGAATGTGAATTTGGGGGGATCTGTTCATTCCTTTCACCATTTTTCTACTCAACAGCCTGAGCGCCGGATAGCGGACGAGGCGCCCTCAATACAGTTTCCCTTCTTATTTCAGACCACAAAGCTGTTATAAGGGCCTTTCCTGTCTTTCATGTTCTGATAGGGTTAGAAATCAAATTAGGAGCATTGGGCGTTGTGTTATTTTCAGTGCCTGAATCACAGCATGAAACGGGTGGTACAGCGGTCCTTGGCCTACGACCATAACTGAGCCCAGAATGAGTTGTTAAATTGTCGTGATCATTCAATGGGTCACCACCTGATTGTCGAACGGGACAACTCGCCACAGCCAACGTATCACGAGACAACTCACCGCGGGGCAATTTAACAATTCAATTCAATAATTTAAAATGATTAAAAACTATTTTAATTGGTTGTCGGTCACATTTTATTTTGTCCCTCTCTTGGCATCCTTTCTTTAATGATTCTATTCCACCATTTTTTGATATTAGTCTAACTCTTGTTCCATGGCGAGTTGTCTTGCGTCCAGTTGGCTGCCGTGATTTGTCCTCGGCCCACCTGACTGGGCCTGATTTTTCCATCTTTTTTTGTGACGTTAAGCCAGCTCTGTGGCATTAAACAAGCACCACAGGTTTTTGAGCAAACTCATTTTCTTCCACGGGCATTTTTGCCAGAAACTGGAAGTTAAAACGCCAGCAACCAGCGAACAATTGTTGTTGTTAGCTGTGAAGTCGTGTCCAACCCATCGCGACCCCATGGACAACGTTCCTCCAGGCCTTCCTGTCCTCTACCATCTTCTGGAGTCCATTTAAGCTCACGCCTCCTGCTTCAGTGACTCCATCCAGCCACCTCATTCTCCGTCGTCCCCTTCTTCTCTTGCCCTCAACCTTTCCCAGCATGAGGCTCTTCTCCAGTGAGTCCAGAGAACAATAGGACTGCAATTAAAAAACTTTGCTGGAATAAATCACAGGGAGCTATTATAGAATAGGAATTGGTTGAAACGCGGGAGGCCAAAAAAGAGGGTCGAGCAACTTAAGAAACCCTGGGAAATGCAGAGCAGCCATAACCACGTTTAGTGCATTTTTGACAAAATGGTGTTTTCCCCCCCTGCCCCCTTTTCGTTCTTCGGCCTTCCTGTGGTCCATTCAGAAAATGGTAACAGCGCTGGATAAGAATTGGCACCCGGAGCACTTTTGCTGCGTCCAGTGTGGGCGGCCGTTCGGGGAGGAAGGTCAGTACAGCAGTAATTTTCACCAGTTCCATCCTGTTTGGGACTCTTCAGATGTACCTTTCAATGGGGTTCAAACTTTTTTGACCTCACGTGAGTTACAGGTAGTCCTCGACGTACAACGTGTCGCTTAGCGACTGTTCGAAGTTACCTCCAACCTAAGGAAGAGTCCCTTCTGTGGTCACGTGACCAAGCTTCGGGAGCTCATTGGCGCGGCTTTGACAACTTTCTGCAGCCTCCCGCAGGTCATGCGGATTGTGTTTTACAGTGGTTTTGGTGAAAACTGGTACTTAAATGCTGGTTCCTGGCAAAACTTTGCGCCATAACGAACCCTTGGTTCGCTTAGGGACTGCGCATTCGGTTCAGTTTGCATAACGGTCGGCTGAGGACTGCCTGAGGTAGTTCTCGACTTACGACCACAATCGAACTACAAAATGTATGTTGCTCACCAAGACAGTTGTTAAGTGAGTTTGGCCCCATTTTATGACCTTTCTTGCCACGGTCGTTAAGTGAATCACTGCAGTTGTTAAGTAAGTAAACAACAGTGGCAATGTGAATCTGGCTTCCCCCCAGGTGGTAAAAGGTGATCCCATGAGCCCGGGACACTGCGACCGTCCTAAATATGAACCAGTTGCCAAGCATCCGAATTTTGATCAGGTGACCATGGGGGATGCCTCAATGGTCGTAAGTGTGAAAAGCAGTGCTAAGTCACTTTTTTCAGTGCCGTTGTAACTTCGAACAGTCATTAAATGAATGGCTGTAAGTCGAGGAGTACCTGGAACGGCACGTGGGAATGACCTTTGCCTTGGGAATGAACAGATAAGAAAGATGGAGCTGCGTAACAGACAGGGAAAGAAAATGGTGTAAAAAGAAACAGTGAGAAGTTTGTAGTCTTCAGACTGGCAAGATTCTATTAGTGTGGTCTTGCGATGATGTAGAACAGACATGTCAAACACAAGACCCGGGGGCCAGATCCGGCCCGCAAAGTGGTTTCATGTGACCTGCAAAGCCATCCTGGAAACAGTGAGGGAACGGCCCCCGCTGCCTTGGCCCTGGCCTAGAGACCCTCCTCCTGCCAGAGACCCTCAGATCTGTCCCACTCCTGCCCAGGCCCCCATAGGCACCCTTGATGCGAACGATGTAGAGCTGGCCACGCCCACCCAGTAGGCCATACGCACTCTAGCCACGCCCACCCAGTAGGCCACGCCCATCCTGGCCATACCCACCCGGCCCCCTGAGGGCAACCGCAATGCTGATGCGGCGCTCAGTGAAATTGAGTTTGACACCCCTGATGTAGAATCAGCTTCTTTGGTTGTGTTTCCTGTCTTGATCTCATCTCAGAAGGCTGAGATAAGGTGGATGTGTCCACTGAATCAGGGATATGGCAGCATCCGAGTACCACCAGTCGCCTCGCCAGGTGTCAAAAACTTGATGACCAAAAAAAAAAAAGGAAAAAAGTGACGAAGTACTGGTAGTCCTTGACTTACAACAGTTCGCTTAGTGACTGTTTGAAGTTACAATGGCACTGAAAAAAGTGCCCCCCCAAGCCACAGCCGAGCAAGACACCTGCCTGCCCGCCCAGCGGCGCTCTTCCTCCTGTCCGAGGTTTTCATTATTGTGAGCATTTCTGTTGAGGATTGGCAGGATTGGGTGGGGTGGGGGGGGTGTTTGGTTTTTATTCCCCCCGTCTGCTGGGTGGTTGCAGCAGGTTTTAGTCACTTCACATGACCTTGGGACACTGTGACCGTCATAAATATGAATCAGTTGCCAAGCATCTGAATGTAAATCACAAGACCCTGGAGATGCTGCAAAATTCCCATCTGATCGGCACTTCTTCTGGGCTCAGCAGAAGCGCCAGGATTAGCGCCGAGCTCCAGCTGGAGCGTGGCGCTGATCCTGGTGCTTCTGCTGAGCCCTGACAGCCCTGCAGCTCCAGCCATCTCTCGCTCAGGCTTGTGTGGTGCTGCCACTGGTTCAGCTCATTCCCCTCCCCCACTATCACTTTTCTAGGAAGGTTGCGTACCAATGCCAGATGCAATGTACCACAGGTGGTACCCGTACCACTGGTTGAAAAGCCCTGCACTAAATTATGGCCAAGTCTTTTTTTTTTTATCCAGAGGATAAAGTTTATTGTTTTTATGCTCCAAAGGTCATAGGGAGAATGGTACAGATGGGATGATGTCATGGAGAAGGTTTGGTACAATGCACGACTGGGTAACCATCTTTTTCACATGCAACACAAATGTGCAATTGAGCAGCGTGGTGCTTGTTGGCGTTCATGGACTGCTGGTTGCCCACAAAACCAGTCTTTCCAATCAGGGTCTCCTCAAAATTTTTGAATTTCACTTCCTGTGGTCCGCACCTGACAGGCTGCTGTCCATTATATGGCTTGAGGTCCGGCTCTGTTGGAGGGCTCCAGCTTGGAGAAAGTTGTGGCATCCTTAACTAAATTTTCACAGCTTCCTTAATGCAAAAGAATTCTGAATTAGGCCTCCTGTAGTACCACTGATTCACCTTAGGTGGCTGCTGAGCTGCTCCATTTTTGGTCCCTTCCATATTGACTCTCTGTCTCACCCTGCAGGCTTTCACGAGAAAGACGGGAAGCAGTATTGTCGCCAGGACTTTTATGAGCTCTTCTCCACTCGCTGTCAAGGTTGCAGCCAGGCCATCTTGGAGAATTACATCTCGGCTCTCAATGCCTTGTGGCACCCAGAATGTTTTGTTTGCAGGGTAAGCACCAGCTCTGGGCCAGGGTTGTGTTGTGTGTGGTCTTGTCAGGAGGGCCGGAAAGCCAATGAAGAGAAATGGCTTTTCTAAAGGAGAAAATTAAGAAAACCAAGATCATGGCATCTGGCCCTCTCAATTCCTGGCAAATAGATGGGGAAGAAATGGAGGTAGTGACAGATTTTATTTTCCTGGGCTCCAAGATCACTGCAGATGGGGACTGTAGCCAAGAAATTAAAAGACGCTTGCTCCTCGGGAGGAAAGCCATGGCAAATCTAGACAGCACACTAAAAAGCAGAGACATCACCCTGACAACAAAAGTGCGTATAGTCAAGGCTATGGTCTTCCCAGTTGCAATGTATGGCAGTGAAAGCTGGACCATAAGAAAGGCTGAGCGCCAAACAATTGAGGCCTTTAAACTATGGTGCTGGAGAAGACTCCTGCAAGTCCCTTGGACTGCAAGGCAATCAAACCGGTCAGTCCTAGAGGAGATCAACCCTGACTGCTCTTTAGAAGGCCAGATCCTGAAGCTAAAACTCAAATACTTTGGCCACCTAATGAGAAAGAAGGACTCACTGGAGAAGAGCCTAATGCTGGGAAAGGTTGAGGGCAAGAGAAGAATGTGACGACAGAGAATGAGGTGCCTGGATGGAGTCACTGAAGCAGTAGGTGTGAGCCTAAATGGACTCCAGAAGATGGTAGAGGACAGGAAGGCCTGAAAGAACGTTGTCCATGGGGTCACAATGGGTCGGACCCGACTTCACAGTTAACAACAACAACAACAAAGGAGAAAATACAGTTCTTTTGCTGAAAATAAAACTGCTAGGTTGCCGTTCTCCTCTTAAGTCTTAATTGCCTTAGTTTTAATTTTGCCTTAGTCACAACCAAGAGGGAAATTCTCCATGGGGGAGAATTGGTATCTCTACCTATGGCTTTCCGTAGCAAGGGTGATGGATGTGGCTGAGGAGAAGAACAGTGTTACATCGATGACCCAACTTGCATTTGCAAGATGAAGAAGACAACAGATCACCGTTAGCTCCTGAATGCCACTTAACAGAACAAAAGTTGGAAGGGACCTTGGAGGTCTTTTAGTCCACCCTTTTGCTCAAGCAGGAAACCCTATATCATTTCAGACAAATGGCTATCCGGTCTCTTTTTAAAAATCTCCAGTGTTGAAGCTCCCACAATTTCTGGAGGCAACCTAGGATTTTATTTATTATATTTCTTTTAACTTAGCAAAATAACTCAACCCCTTTGTGCCAACTTTGAAACTGGGGGAATATGGTACCTTCAAGGACCTTCCCTTTGGGACTCATATGCCTGTTAAAGGCAGGACAGAGACCTAGCACATCTGGATCTTCTCAATGTCAGAGCCTTGAGACAGCGGTGATTCTAAATCTTGATACCTAATGCCATCTAAACCAGAATGCACGGCACAATTTTTTTTTAAAAAAAAATGCCATCGGGCAGAAGTGAACTCTTAGTAAGAGGTTTCTAGGCTGAATTAAGGAAGGCTGAAATGCAAGGAAGTTTTCCTGTAATAGATGGAAGATCTACCCAAATTAGGAAAACCAGTTAAGATGTTTACTGCATTAACAGAGGGATAGAATCATGATCACTTTACAATGTCTTGGTAAGGCCACACCTGGAATACTGCATCCAGTTTTGGTCACCACGATGTAAAAAAGATGTTGAGACTCTAGAAAGAGTACAGAGAAGAACAACAAAGATGATTGGGGGACTGGAGGCTAAAATATATAGGGAACGGTTGCTGGAATTGGGTATGTCTAGTTTAATGAAGAGAAGGGCGAGGGGGTGACATGATAGCAGTGTTCCAGTATCTCAGGGGCTGCCACAAAGAAGAGGGAGTCAAGCTATTCTCCAAAGCACCTGAAGGCAGGACAAGGATGGAAACTAGTCAAGGAGAGAAGCAACCTAGAACTAAGGAGAAACTTCCTGACAGTTAGAACAATTAACCAGTGGAACAACCTGCCTCCAGAAGCGGTGAATGCTTCAACACTGGAAGTTTTTAAGAAGAGACTGGACAGCTATTTGTCCGAGGTGGTATAGGGTTTCCTGCCTGAGCAGGGGGTTGGACTAGATGACCTCCAAGGTCCCTTCCAACTTTATTATTATTATTATTATTATTATTATTATTATTATTATTATTATTATTATTTAAAAACAAATAAGGAGTTTCATATGGGTCTACTTGGCAGGATCCAGGGATTCTTGACCAATTCCAGCATTTCTCATCTTCTAAAAAATTCAGCCTGAAAAACAACTTCTGATCAAACCTTGCTTGGAGACAATTTGAATCCCATAGAGTGTGAACCAGTTCAGCCTGATTGCATGGTTTTCCCATCTGCTACCTGACAGAGGGGCCAGACTTCAAGCCTCCCCTGGCTGGGGAAATGAATTGTATGCCAAGAAGACCCAGATGGGGAGAGGTGGATGCAAGAAAAACATGTGCACTGAGTCAGGATTGTGTGCGATTTTGGCCAGAGTACAGGAATACTATTGGAAGGAGATGGGAGTTTTGTAGATCCCCATGGAATTACAGTTTGTCTTTGACTTATGACCACCATTAGGCAGTTGTTAAGTGAGCCACGCCCAATTTTACAACTTTTGCCACGGTTGCTAAGTGAATCACTGCAGCTTTTAAGTGAACTGGACGGCTGTTAAGTGGGCCAGCCGCTCCCACTGTCTCTGTAGGTTGGAAGTCAGCTGGAATGGTGACCCAGGGGTGCTGCTGCAACCCTCCTCTTTATACAAGTGCACAAATTTTGATCCTGTGAGCATGGAGATGCTGTGATGGTCCTAAGGGCGAGGACTGATTGTAAGTCCCTTTATTTTTCAGGGGGTTGCTTTTAACTTCAGCCACTAAACGAATGGTTGTAAGTTGAGGAGGACTACCTTGTCTAGGTGGCCATCTTTAAATCTCTCCTGGTTTGTTCTCTGTTCTAGGAATGCTACACCCCATTCATGAATGGCAGCTTCTTCGAGCACAGCGGGCGCCCGTTCTGCGAAATCCATTACCACAAGCAACGCGGCTCGCTCTGTTCTGGCTGCGAGAAACCCATCACTGGCCGTTGCATTACCGCCATGGGCCGGAAATTCCACCCGGAGCATTTTGTCTGCGCCTTCTGTCTCAAGCAGCTGAACAAAGGCACCTTCAAGGAGCAGAATGAGAAGCCCTATTGCCACCCTTGCTTCATCAAGCTCTTCGGGTGACTGGGAGGGGCCCTGGCCTTGCTGCGCTCAGGCCACGCCTCCTGCGGGCGTGGGAAAGGGGGAGGGACCACTGTCGGCTTTTGAACAAGCCACGCCCACTACCACCCATGGAGAAAAAAAAAAAACACCTGTGCCTTAAGGGGCTCCACCCCCCTCATCCTGGGAGCCCATCCACCATTGCCAAAAGCCACGCCTGTAGATCAGAGCTACTCGCAAACAAGCAATGAAGGAAGCAAGTGGGAATCTGCTCCTCCCACTCTTTTCAGGAGCCAGTCCTCTGTTCCCTCACAAGCAGCCAAGAGTTATCTCCCACCCCATTCCAGGCCACTTTTAAGCCACCTCCCCCCACCCCACCCCGCCACCAGCACCAGCACCTCTGACAGGAGGCATTGCCTTAAGCCACATCCCCAAGATCAGCTGGTGAGGCCCTATGGAGACCAGAATGTGATGCAACCACACCTTTGTCTATGGAGATTCTCAGTCATCCAGGTGATGAAAAAGGCACCTTTGGGACAACCACATCTCTGGTGTCTTTACCTGTAGATCCAGGTTGGGGGCCCTGCCTTACAAATCAAGTCCAATGTTCTTTGGAACATCTGGATATTCCTTTCCTGATATTTAATTTCTGGAGAGCTATGGCTCCATCCAGATCTGCCTAAAAGTCCTCCTAATCTCCGCCTCCAAATTCATTCTGTTGTAACCAAAGATCAACGGTGACTTTTTAGCCGACCTCTCTTTTGATCGTGTACGAATACAGAACTGCGACCATCCAAACATTGCTAAAAACTACAACTCCCAGAAGTGCCTGCCAATGGAAAGAGATGCTACGGAGACACTTAGGAGCACCTGGGCCTTTCCATCTTAGTTTAGGGTTGAGCTTTGATGGGTTGAGTGGGTCCTTTGTGAGTCTGGATAAGGGGGGGACAGGGATGCCAACATTTCTAAGGAAGTTGATGGCACGAGGGCCTTTATCAACGGTGGGGAGAACAACAAAACAAACATGGTTGTGGGGTGCTGCCGTTTATGGATTTGCATCAGATACCAGGATGCAAGTTTTGCATTGACCCTGGGTGTGTTATTTTTGTCTTCCTGTGGCATGCTGTGGAGGTCTGTGATTTAAGCCTGCTGGAGTTCTTGAAGGAGCTTTTGATAAGGGACCAGCTAATATGGAAAAACAAGATGCAACATCTTGTACCACGCCCCCCCCCCACTTTGTGTCTTCAGGTTTTTTTCTTGAAAAAAATGCCACAAATGATGACAATCTTTCTTTTATTTAAAATAAATTACCATGGAGAAAGCAGGGACAGAAGATATGTCAAAGCTTGTCATTAGGCCGCCTCAGGGCCATTTTTTAAAATCTGTGTAAACCCCCGTGGCAGCTTTTTATGATAATGCGTCTTGGCCGGGATTAAGGGGCATGGGCTCTTCCTTCTGCCACTCAGTTTTTTTATGCCAACTTTTTACCTGCTCACTGCTGTATTATATAATAAAATTCACTTAATTAAAAAAAAAAAGACATTAGGTCACTTGCTTTTGTGGAGAGACCAACATTTGGATCCCCTCCCCCCCGCCCAAGTATCTCAGCAAGCTGAAGTAAGGTTTACTGTGTTTTGAGGTGACAATCTCTTTTTAAGCGTTGGAAAGCTGAAGGATCTTATTTTCACTTTAGTCCCTTATTTAATCTGCAGTGATTTGACTAACACTACCTAAAAGTACCTATTAGGCTGTTGTGTGGGCAACTTTTTGATCACCAGGTGCCATTCGGGGAAGTTGCAGGGTGCATATTTATGACACAAAGTGTGTGGGGTAGAGAGTCAAAGAGATGGGCAAATCATATATTCAAATATTACACAGAAAAAATATTAGCCATTTATTTCTGCAGTTCGCTAGTACTGCACCTGAATAATAATATTAGCTTGTGGTGTGGACAATAGTTTGTTCATCAGGGACCCGCGTTTATCAACCATGGCAATTTTAAGCCATGTGGACTTCAATTCCCAGAATTCCTCAGTGCTGACGGGGAATTTCTGGGAATCAAAAGTTCAAACAGCTTGAGAAACACTGTCAGGCGTTAACTGGAGGATGTGCAGAGCATGTGATTATAACAGCGTGTGGGCAGAATCAAAGGGATGGGCAAATTGTATATTCCTCTAATATTAAGAGAAAGACTAAAGAGCATCTATTTCTGCAAAGATTTCGTTGCATTTGTGTCCCGTGTTTTGCAACCTTGTCTGCCTTCCCATCTGACTTGTTTCACTAGCCTCAAACATCCCTGCTACTTAAGAATGAAGGGGAAACTGCCTTCCTCGTGGAAATGCCAAATGTGGGAATCATTCTGAATTCCCAGCTTCAAAAAGACGTATCTGCATTGGCTATCATTCCAGCAGCCATGTGCATCCCAGGCCCAACTGCTTCCCCTCATGGTAAGGCCATGGATGAAGGCCACAACGCTAACCAACATTGGAACTACATGATTAAGAATGAAGAATCAAGAATAGCTCTACAGAGGTGGTCAATGGATGTCCCAAATTTTCAACCTCCATGTAAGGTTCTAGGCAAGGCCTTGGCCAGTTGTTAACCTTGATAACTTTAAGGTGGGTAGATTTCAACTCCCAGAATTCCCTCATAAGAAGAGTGTGCTGGCTAGGGAATTCTGGAAGCTGAAGTCCATCCATCTTAAATTTATCAGGGTTATCAAAACACTGGCCTACAGGATAGCCCTTGTTGACATCTTTTCTCCATGGAATGCCTAATGTTCCCGAAGCTAGATCCAAAGCTCAAGCCACAATCCTTGCACATATTCACTTTCTCTCCAGTGAGGCATCTCTTGTGTTTTGTCAGGGTAGAGGTATCACAAAACCCTTTGTCACAATAAGGACATTTGTAAGGTTGCTGTCCTGTATGGGGTCTCTAGACCACTGGTGGAAAGACCAGCTACAACTGGGAACACCCAAAGTGTGAGTCCGGTGAGGGTTCAAATAAACAGAGCTTAGAACAAACCCCTTTCCATGCACTTCACACATGTAGGTTTCTCTCCATATGGCTTTGTCGGTGGATAATGGATGATGTATCTCTGAATCCTTTGCCACAATCTATAGTCTATACCAGGGGTAGGCAACCTTGGCTCTTTTATGACTCGTGGACTTCAACTCCCAGAATTCCTGAGCCAGCATGGCTCAGCTTGGAAACCTCTCTCTTTCCCCTCAGCATAGGTGGCTCAGGAATTCTGGGAGTTGAAGTCCATGAGTCATAAAAGAGCCAAGGTTGCCTACCCCTGGTCTATACAGTCTGTCTCCTGAGTGACTTCCCTGGTGTGTCACCAGGTGGGAGTTGAGACTAAATTTTTTCCATCATCCCAGACACTGGAGTGTTTCTTCTCAAGTGTGGACTTACTGGTGCTTTTTCAGAGCTGAGTTCTCAATGAAGTTCTTCCCACAATCTGGGCATCTGGGAGGGTTAGGGTTAGGGTTAGCCTATTGGAGAAAAGGTGGTGGCGGCGGGGGAAACATACTAATTGTTTTCCAGTACTTTAGGGGCTGTCAAAAGAAGAGGGGATTGACTTATTTTCTAGGGCACCAATGGACAGAACAAGAACAGGTGGAAGCTTGTTAATGAGAGATACAACCTAGAAGTAAGGACATTTTTTCCGTCAGCTGTGCATCGTGAGTGCTCCATCACTGGAGGTTTTCAAGATTAGACTGGACAACCATTTGACTGGGATGGTTTGAAGCTTGAGGAGGGGGCTAGACGAGAAGACTTCTGAGATCCAGCCTTATGATTCTATGATGATTCTATGGTTGTATAAATATATTATTATTGCAGATGTTTCATAACCCAACTAGGTCACATCACCAGTGCTGACGATGCGACTAAACCCTGGTTTATGATTCTGCTTGTGAGAAGAGCAACACCACAGTGATTTCTTTTGCAAGGATTTTCACTTGTTTTTAAACTTTGTCTTCCCTTATTTCTTTTATTTAGGGTTAAGCTGCCTTGCTTGATAATGATGGGCAGTGCTTTTTTTGTAAAAGAAAAAGGTGTCGGAACTCACACATGTCATATAACCCACCTTGCCGACCCTACAAGGTTCCATCCAAAAAAAGGTGCCGGAACTCCGTTCTGAGCGTTCTATGACAAAAAAAGCCCTGATGATGGGTAACCATAAAAATCAGCTAAAAATGTTAAAGTAAGCAAAGTTTGTGAAAGTGTTGCAATGGCATTCTCATAAAATTAAGACTGCATACAGCAGGGGTGTCAAACTCACAATGTCACATGACGTATCGTGATTTCCCC
>JAKJMR010000462.1:838757-859712 GCA_024449315.1 Daboia siamensis
TCTATCTATCTATCTATCTATCTATCTATCTATCTATCTATCTATCTTTATCTCTCTATTCTCAATCTATCATCTATCATCTATCATCTAACTATATCTGCCTGCCTGCCTGTCTCTGTCTCTGTGTTTCTCTCCTACATCCATTTCTGTCTGTCTGTCTGTCTTTCTATTAACTTCTTTCTTTCCTCTTCTCTCTTGCTAGAAACCACTACTCCTGCATATGGTGCATTGTCAAGAGCCAACTACTGTATGTTAAAGGGGTTGTGAAAATATTAATCATCCTTCTGCTTTCTACTCCCAGGGTGCTCGTTGCAGCCCCCTTCGAGACGGGACAGGTGAATGAAACGGGCAAACTCTACCAATGCGCCTACCCTTCGGGTGAATGTCAAGAGATTAGCATCCAAAGTAGGTTTGAAGAGCCCTTCCGTTTCCCATCTGTACGGTTGGTCTGAAGGGAAAGAACAGGGTTGGGAATTCCAATTCTGCCCCTTTGTAAGGACTGGAGGAGGATCTGGCCAGGGAGGAACATTCCTGGGTATCTTTCAGAGGAAAGAAATCCCATCTACCTCTGCGAAGATCTGACCTGGAAAGTTAATACAACCCAGGTGGCTAGAAAGGCCCAACAGAGACTCCACTTCCTCAGGGTCTTGCAGAAGTACAGGGTAGAACAACAGCTAATGACCCTCTTTTACCGGTCTACTATAGAGAGTGTCCTCTCGTATGGTATTGTGGTTTGGTATGCTGGTCTGACAGCCGCAGATAGGAAGGCATTGCAGAGGGTAGTGAGCACAGCACAAGACATTGTGGGCTGTCCCCTGACACCACTGGATGACCTCGCCAGGGCTCGCTGCCTTGGAAGAATGAGGAAAATTCTCAGGGATGACCCACACCCTGGACGGTATCTCTTTACTCTCCTACCATCGGGTAGGAGATATAGGAGTATAGCCAGCCGCACCAACAAGCTGAAAAACAGCTTTTATTCATGGGCTGTTAGGCATTTGGACGGGAAATAATTT
This sequence comes from Daboia siamensis, assembly GCA_024449315.1. NCBI lineage: Eukaryota > Metazoa > Chordata > Lepidosauria > Squamata > Viperidae > Daboia > Daboia siamensis. Next base: position 839,774 of record JAKJMR010000462.1, read on the forward strand.
TTATAAACTTTATGCATAATTGACTTGCGAGGCTGGTGTGTTGTGCAATTAGTTCACATGGTGTAATAAGATGGAGGGTTTGTTGTCACTGTGAGTTGGGGGTGGGGGCACGAAGGGAGGCTCAGCCAATCTCAATGTATACATGGTTGTACTTTGACAATAAAGATTCATTCATTCATTCATTCAAATTCAGAAGAACAGGGGGTGAGACCAAAGGGCAGTGTCAGAAGAATAATTTGGGGTTCCAACACGAGCTGAGGCTGCGCAAGAATAAATAAAAATGACATCCAGACAGCTGTGAGGATGGGAGAAATATTTATTCCCCAAAGCTGAGGGATTTGCTTTGGGGGCAGCAGCAGAGTTTTATAGGAGAGTTTGCCTTGGGTGTGGAAGTGTCTACGTGCTGATTCTAGGGGGACACTTGAGGTGTGTGTGTGTGTGTGTGTGTGTGTGTGTGTGTGTGTGTGTGTAGAGAGGTAGGTAGGTAGGTCACTTAAGATGTTTATTCTTGTGAATATGCAGTTCTGCTGAGAGTCCTAATTTAATTAACTCTTTTTTTTTTACAGACCTTATCCTTTAATATGTGGATTAGGTCAAGGTAACTTATTTGGGGGTTGAGGAAGTTTGAGTAAAAGAATTCCCCCCCCCCATTTGCTATTTTTACTTGATTAACATAGTTTCAGTTTGATTGTCAATTATCTAGTGGAGATGCTGATTTTCAGTTCATTGTGGATTCTATTAATGTTTTAAGGGAAGATGGAAACAGAATAAAATATATTTTGATATTAAACTTCTCACAGCAACGTGTTGTGGTCAGCAGCTGAGCTTAGTTACAGCAAAGACTTTGAACTTTGGCTGAGCTACACAAGGTTCTGGATTGTAGAAATGAGTCCTTCCTGGATTTGTTTTTTAAAATTTGTACACTCCTAGCAGAAAAGGATTTATGCTTTTCTGGCTAATCTTCATCTTTTCTGGGTATATTTCTTACAGGACCAAGAGATGCTTTCAATATGTCCTTTGGTTTGACCTTGGTTGCCCAGAATGATCAGGTCCTGGTAGGTATATAAATACACAATGTTCCCAAACTGTGAAATGAAGTAGCGTATATTATTCCTTCCACCAAATTATTTCTTTAGTAGTGCAGAACACAGGATGGAAACTCCTGGTGTCTTCCTTTCCATCTCTGCTACTGTTATGTACGTTAAAGGATTAAAGTTGAAATAAACAAGATTGTTCCCTTTGAAACTGTATGTAGCAAAAGTACTTAGACTAATATAGCGCTTCACAGTGCTTTACAACCCCCTCTAAGCAGATTGCCCCCAGCAATCTGGGTTCTTATTTTACCAACCTCGGAAGGATGAAAGGCTGAGTCAACCTTGATCTAGTCAGGATCGAACTGCTGGCAGTCGGCAGAATCAGCCTGCAATACCGCATTCTAACTACGGCGCCACCACAGCACTATTATACCGTATCATTTTTTCTAATATTTTCTTCTCTTCTGTAATGTTCTCATCATAATAATTGTTTCCAAAGTCTCTGAGAAGGTTGTGCCTTTTGCTAAATTCGATAGATGATAGATGATAGAGAGAAAGGGGGGAGGGGGGGGAGAGAGAGAGAGAGGGAGAGAAGGAGAGAGAGAGAGAGAGAGAGAGAGATATGATCTTGTATTTCTTCCTCTCCCTGTCTGCCTGCCTTTGTCTTCTTTCTCCAAGTAACATTTTTTTTAGGTTTGCTGGAGTTTAAATATCAAGCCATGTTTTTACTAGCTAGAGTCTAAACTACATGGTGTGTATGCTTGCTTTGTTCTGGAAATAGGGGCCGAATGAGAGTTTGATGGCAGTAAACTAACCCAGAAATTACTATAATTTGCGAAGACTGTTAAAATATTTCCAGCTAGGCTTTTTAAGTTGGATGAAGCACTGTATGAAGATGTTTAACTACTGTTTTGTATTATTTAAGGGGAGGTAAAGTCTTCAGTGCTTGAGAGAAAGGAAGGAAGGAAGGAAGGAAGGAAGGGAGGGAGGGAGGGAGGGAGGGAGGGGGGGGGAGGGAGGATAATAATATTGTCGCTGGACCCTGAAAGATAAATATTATCAAGACAGCTAACAACAGATATGTTTCATAATAAAGTAATGGCTTTTAAATATTACCTAAAAGCAAAGCACCAGATGAAAATTTTTAAACCTAAATTTCAAAATTCACAGCTGTGAAAACGCATTGCCCCTTGCAGAAAATATTCTACCAATAGGCCCCCCACAATGAAAATGTCCCCCCCCCATTTTTTTTTACAGAAGTGTTGTGTTTTAAACCCAGGTCAGGAATAATAAAATTCTAATCAGGGATGTATGTGTGTATGTATCTACAGTATTATTTTTAATTTGCCTTTTGGCAAGGAAAGGGATATTAATATGACATACCATTCAATAAGCCTGAAAAAAACCTTCCAAAAATGTTATTCATAATGCCAAAATAAGAGACTATGAAGCCATAATTTAGAAACAGGAAGCAGAGTTAAAATTAGAGTTAATGTACTTTCTCAGATAATCAGTCAAGGGCTGACATGGTGTTTTGTTGACTTCTGCTGTGCTTGTAACATGCCACCTGACACAAAGACGTTGCTCAAGGGACAGTTTTGCTATAGGCCAGGGGTAGGCAACCTCGGCTCTTTTATGACTCGTGGACTTCAACTCCCAGAATTCCTGAGTCAGCATGGCTCAGCTTGGAAACCTCTCCCTTTCCCCTCAGCGTGGCTGGCTCAGGAATTCTGGGAGTTGAAGTCCGCGAGTCATAAAGCGGCCTAAGGCCTAGGCCAGGGGTAGGCAACCTTGGCTCTTTTATGACTCGTGGACTTCAACTCCCAGAATTCCTGAGCCAGCATGGTTTAGCTTGGAAACCTCTCCCTTTCCCCTCAGTGTGGCTGGCTCAGGAATTCTGGGAGTTGAAGTCCACAAGTCATAAAAGAGCCGAGGTTGTTTACCCCTGCTATAAGCTAAAGTGTGAAGACTCACATCCTTGAAGAAGACACTTCTGCTGTTGCCCAGAAAATGAATTTGCCAGGAAGGGATCAAGCTCGACTTGGAGACATCTTTATTTCTCTCTCCCCCTCCCTCCCCTCCCTCCCCTTTCCTCCCTCCCTCTCTCCTTCTCCCCCTCCTTCCCTCCCTGCTTCACTCCCTTCCTGCTTCACTCCCCTCCTTTCCCCCCTTTCTCTCCCTCCTCCCTCTTCCTCCCCTCCCTCCCTCTCCCCCACCTCCCCTTCTTCCTTCTTCCTCCCTCCATTCCCCCTCTCTCCCTCTCCCTCCTTCTCTCCTTCCTTCTCTCTCCTTTTCCCTTTCTTTTTCCCTTTCCCTCTCCCTCTCTCTCTCTCCCTCCCCTCCCCATCCTTTCCCCTCCATCTCCCTCTTCCTCTCACTCTATCTCCAATTTTTATTTCTAAAGGTTATTTGGATCAGGGCTTTTCAACCTTTTCACCCATTGTACCACTTTTAGGATACGGCAACATCCAAGCACCACCAGTCAGTCGCCTAGCAAGGGGTCAAAAACTTGATGACCAAAAAAAAAAAAAAGGAAAAAAGTGACGAAGTACTGGTAGTCCTCAACTTACAGCAGTTCGCTTAGTGACTGTTCAAAGTGACAATGGAACTGAAAAAAGTGCCCGCCAAGCCACGGCCGAGCAAGATACCTGCCGGCCTGCCTGGTGGCGCTCTTCCTCTTGTCCGAGGTTGTCATTGTTGTGACCATTTCTGTTGAGGATTGGCAGCGGGGGTGGGGTGGGAGGTGTTTGGTTTTTATTCCCCCCGTCTGCTGGGTGGTTGCAGCAGGTTTTGGTCACTTCACATGACCCTGGAACACTGACCGTCATAAGTATGAATCAGTTGCCAAGCATCTGAATGTAAATCACAAGACCCTGGAGAAGCTGCAACATTCCAGCTGATCGGCGCTTCTTCTGGGCTCAGAAGCACCAAAATCAGCGCTGAGCTTCAGCTGGAGCCTGGCGCTGATCCTGGCGCTTCCGCTGAGCCCTGACAGCCCTGCAGCTCCAGCCGTCTCTCGCTCAGGCTCGTGCGATGCTGCCACCAGTTCAGCTCATTCCCCTCCCCCGCTACCACTTTTGTAGGATGGTCATGTACCACTTGCCAGGTGCCAATGTACCACAGGTGGTACCTGTACCACTGGTTGAAAAGCCCTGATTTGGATGACTGGAATCCTGGCCTCATAAGTGACCCTGATCTACAATATCCACATGTCCTCCACATTTTGGCTCCAAGTTGTCACTATCAACTTTAAGGAAATTTCCACACACCTCGTTCTTCATTTCTGTTAAATAGCGGGTTCTTTGGCGCAAGAATGAAGACGCGAAGCTGAGTACAAGGTAACTCATAGTTTATTTCATGCAGAAACTGTACTGAGGAAAAGGCTGCAACTAGCCGCAATATATAGTCTAGCCCCTAGGTGGCAGCCAATAAGTTTGAATCAACCATTGCCGCCTGGAGATAGCCAATTGCAGCACAGGAGACTTGTAGTCTGGGTTGCTGGAGAGCCGTTAGCTGCTCCAGCAACCCACGTGGTATTCTTTAAGAACCCAGTACATAACACTTTCATCCTTTGCCCATAGCCAGGAAGCGGCTGGTGGATGTTTCTCCCAAAGTCAGGAAATCTTCCCACTTATCTTTGTGCCTCAACTGGTCTCCCATATGCCGTTAGGATCCTGCCTATCTTCTTTGCCAAGGCTGAGTGAGACCCATGTGTACCGATGTCCATGATGCCACCTCATAGCTGGAGGGTTACAACCTGGCCAGATGTGCCTTGATTTGCAATATTAGAACAGGACAGAAAATAACTTTAACTTCTAGTTGTTGAATTTCTATTGCCAAGGAGAAGCTCTGACTGTTTGTATAAAATAACAAAATAACCAAGCTAGCTTTGAGAGAGGAAACTGACTGTCGCTTTCTATTTGCCCTCCACTTCCCACTGTCCTGCCTTACAGAGGCCAGGTATGGAGAATACAGTTTCCATCTGGTCTTTCCATCTCTGTTTATTTAAGGTGTGCGGGCCCACGGTGCACCGGGCCTGTGGGGAAAATATGTATGTCAATGGCTATTGCTTTCTGTTGGACCAAAATCTTCAAGAAAAGGAACATTTTCCAGAATCATTGCCAGGTAAGATCTGGAGAAAAGGGGAAGGAAAGAAGAAAGGGAGGGAGGGAGGGAGGGAGGGAGGGAGGGAGGGAGGGAGGGAGGAAGGAAGGAAGGAAGGAAGGAAGGAAGGAAGGAAGGAAGGAAGGAAGGAAGGAAGGGCCATGCAAGTCTAAATCTGGACTTGGATTCTATCTGAGGCATATGAGCCAAAATATGCCAAAGTAGATCAGTAGTGTTTTTATAATTATTAGGTTTGGTAATTACGTCTGTTCTTTCCTTTTCATAATAAAAAGGATCATGTGAAAGTTTTAACTGATCAGCACCATGATGGGCAATGGGAGTTGATACTCACAGGCTTGGAATGGGAATAGCATGATGGGTCCTATAAATATATTTCTGCTTTTCTCTCCATATATCTACCATCAGAATGCATCCATCATCCAACTGACATTGCCTTCCTGATTGATGGCTCTTCCAGCATTGGGAAAGAAGACTTTGAAAAGATGAAGCAATTTGTTTCACAGATCATCAGGAATCTCTCTGGCAGAGACACATTGGTAAGGGCCATGGAGAGAGGGCCATGCAGAGGATCCACCTTGCCAAATTCTCCAGTGATCTGGGCCAAGTCACGTCCTGATCCAATGCTAGCCAAGTGCCACTTGTTCTGCTTGTTCCTATCGTTTGCAATACTTGCTAACATCCTTTTCTATAAAATAGCAATAGCATTAGACTTATATACCGCTTCATAGTGCTTTAAAGCACTCTCTAAGCCAGTGATGGCAAACCTTTTAGACACCGAGTGCCCAAACTGCAACCCAAAACCCAGTTATGTATTGTCGGGTGCTGGGTGGGCGTGGCCCATTGCATGGGTGTGGCCCATTGGTGGGCGTGGCTGCAGTGGTAACAGCAGACTGGGTGAGACTAAAAAGTTCAATCAATCAATTCCAACTTTGCGAGATTTCTTTTTTCCCACCAGAAGTTGAAATTAATTGATTGATGAAACCTTTTTTTTTTTGCACATGGCGGCGGCCTAAAGCGAAAAGTTTTTATAAAACCCAACTGAAGCCCTAGAACTGGGGCGATGGTGCGCGTGCCCGCAGAGAGGGCTCTGCGTGCCACCTCTGGTACCCATCTAAGTCTAAGTGCTATTGCCAGGGTTTTTTTTCTCATAGAACGCTCAGAACGGAGTTCCGGCACCTTTTTTGGATGGAACCTTGTAGGGTAGGCAAGGCGGGTTGTATGATGTGTGAGTTCTGGCACCTTTTTCCTTTACAAAAAAAGCACTGGCTATTGCTATTGTTAAACTAAAGGGTTAGGGTAAAATGGTTGTCTTTGGCTATTCTGGGAAGCATTGGGGAAAATTTGATATATTTATACCATTTATAATACAGAAGGGGCAGGATGGCTGAGGGCTTAGTGAAGCTGAGCTTGTCAGTTGGAAAGCTGACAGCCCAGATTTGAAACCTAAGTGGTGTTTGATGGTGTGAGCTCCTGTTCCTTGCTCCAGCTCTTGCCAACCTAGCCGTTTGAAAAGCATGCAAGTAGATAAATAGGTACCACTTTGGTGGGTTGCTAACAATGTTCTGTGCGCCTCAGGGTATAGCCACACCAGCCTCATGACCACAGAAATTGAATTTGAACAACACTGGCTCCCTTGGCTAACATATAGAGATGAGCATCGGACATAATAAAAATGGCAGGGCTTCAGTCAGGTTTAGGGTGACATTTGCTCACAATAACTGTAAAATATTGTTTTATCTTGCTTTTTTAAAGCCTTAGATGATAGGCCTTTTAGAACAGCAAGGAGGGCAATGCTGAATTGGCCCAGTCAATATAATTTCCTTTAAGCATCGAGAAGGCATAAGAGGTTTTTTTTTACTCCAAAGGATCCTCTTATGCTTCCATTTATATCTAAATTTAATATTCAAGTTTGGATTTTGGAGAAGATGGCTAAGAGTGCTTGTGACCTGGGTTGCCCTGCCCTAGTCAAAAGAACAGTGCTCCAAGACAGTAGGTTTCCATACCACCATGCAGGCAGAACACAACATAACAACTCTGTGTTTCTTGTCTTGCGCAGTTTGCTCTCATGCAATTTTCAGGGAACTTCAGGGAGCATTTTAATTTCAAAAGCCAGGACCCTGCACGTCTTGTAATGGAAGTGAAGCAGCTGCAAGGATGGACCAAAACAGCCACAGCCATCCACAAAGTTGTGTATGTAATTCTTCTTCTTCTTCTTCTTCTTCTTCTTCTTCTTCTTCTTCTTCTTCTTCTTCTTCTTCTTCTTCTTCTCCTCCTCCTCCTCCTCCTCCTCCTCCTCCTCCTCCTCCTCCTCCTCCTCCTCCTCCTCCTTCTTCTTCTTCTTCTTCTTCTTCTTCTTCTTCTCCTTCTCCTTCTCCTTCTCCTCCTCCCCCTCCCCCCTCCTCCTCCTCCTCTGCTCTCTTTTCTTTTCCTCTCCTTCCTTTCCACTGGTCAATATTCTTGGAAAAAATATCAAGTAGCCGAATCGCTGTTCCTTCTTCCTTCCCATTTCTTCTTCTCCAGGAGGGAACTGTTTATCGCAGAAAAAGGATCTCGGATTGAGGCTACAAAGATCCTTATCGTGATAACTGATGGAAGCAAGATGAAAGACGATGCTGAGTATTGGCAGGTGATACCAGAGGCCGAACAAGCTGGGATCATCCGTTATGCCATCGGGGTAAGATTCTTCTTAGGAGCCCCAGTGACCAAATTTGATTAGTTTTGTATTTCAGACCAACAAGAGGCACCATGTTACTAGCATCATCCTTATTGGGAACAGTCACATGCAGCTGGCCAGATGTCATTCTCTAGGGTTCAAACCGTCTACTCAAAATTCAACCCACAGCTCTCTGGTTATTACGCTGACACAGCCAGAAAATTCTGTTATGGAATTGATGGAGTTAATACTGCAATATGGGAAAGTTTCTGGATTTAAGGTTAATATACAAAAAACTAAAATGCTATCTAAAAATATGACAGCATTACAAAAGGTAGCTTTAGAAAGGTTGACTGGATTTGAAATTGTTGAAAGGGTCAAATATTTGGGGGTATACTTGACACCCTCAAACGTAAAATTATATAAAAATAACTACGAAAAGTTATGGAACAAAGTGCAAAAAGAATTGGATAGTTGGAAAAAATTACAATTGTCATTATTGGGAAGAATTGCAGCAGTGAAAATGAATGTTTTGCCAAAATTTTTATTTTTGTTTCAAATGATACCCATTCTTAAAAAGGACTTAAACTTGGAGGAATGGCAGAAGGGTATTAATAAATTTGTTTGGGCAGGGAAAAGGCCACGGGTTAAATTTAAAATTATGCAGGATACGTGTGAAAGAGGTGGTCTAAAAATGCCCAATCTTAAATTATATTATGAAGCTGCTGCATTATCAGCCATAAGTGATTGGATTAATTTAACACAAGGGAGACTATTAAATCTTGAAAGGCATGATTTGCTATTTGGTTGGCATGCATATTTATTGTATGACAAAAAGGTAGACAATGTGTTTAAAATGCATATTTTGAGACATGCTTTGTTGCGAGTTTGGAAAAAGCATAGACATAAGTTAAACTACAAGATACCTTTATGGGCAATACCCAAACACGCAATAGAGAATATAAATGTTGGATTCAAACATGATGTGACTACATATAAGGAAATCTTGAGTTTGGAGAGGAATGTATGGTGTTTGAAGCCATATAATTTTTTACGAGGAAAAAAGATTGTTCAAACCTGGTTTCAGTATGGGCAATTACAAGCCAGGTGGAAAGAGGATCAGAAAATTGGTTTTCTAATGGATGATGAAAATTTGGTAAAGCAAATTAGAAATCAGGGCCCAGCACATATCAAACGGATATATCTTGCATTGATAGAGATTGACTCAGAAACAGAAATTGTTAAGGACTGTATGATAAAATGGGCACAGAATATTCAGGAAGTTATTACAATGGACACTTGGGAAAAGATCTGGGTGAGAAATGTAAAATTTACGCAAGCTCAAAACTTAAGAGAGAACTTTTATAAAATGTTTTATAGGTGGCATTTAGATCCTAAAATATTAGCAAGTATGTATCCGAATTATCAGCCTAAATGTTGGAGATGTGGTGGCGAAGATGCAACGTACTTTCATATATGGTGGACTTGTAAAAAGATCAAAGCATTTTGGATTAAAATTTGGTGGAATATGCAGAAGATATTCAAGAAAAGGATAAAGTTTTGTCCGCAATTGTTTTTACTGGGTATTATTACTGATACTACTGTTGTGGACATTAATCTGATGCTGAACTTAATTACGGCAGCGAGACTTTTAATAGGGCAATACTGGAAGAAGGAAGAACTGCCGACTATAGAGGAATGGACCTTAAAAGTTTCCAACCTGGCGGAAATGGCGAAGATTTCAGCATATTTGAAAGACCATTCGCAACAACGATATATTGTGGAGTGGAAAAAATGGATTGATTACATCCAGAATAAATATGGGACTAAAAAGTTTCATTTAGCATTTGAATAAGTATATTGCTTGTAGTCATCTTATAAGAGCTAAAGCGCAAGAGACTTAATAGTTTATTGTTATTAGTATATGGTAGTTTATGACTGTTTTTTTTTTACTTTTATACCTTGTATTCAGCTCTGGGAAGTCGGGGAGGGGGGACGGGGGAAGGGGAGGGTGAGAGGGTGGGATAGGGTTGGGAAGGGAGGGAGGGGGTGGGGGATGGGATGTTAAAGATAGGTAAAGGTAAAGGTTCCCCCGCACATGCGTGCTAGTCGTTTCCGACTCTAGGGGCCGGTGCTCATCTCCGTTTCAAAGCCGAAGAGCCAGCGCTTGTCCGAGGACGTCTCCGTGGTCATGTGGCCGGCATGACTAGACGCCAAAGGCGCACAGAACGCTGTTACCTTCCCACCGTAGTGGTCCCTATTTTTCTACTTGCATTTTTACGTGCTTTCGAACTGCTAGGTTGGCAGAAGCTGGGACGAGTAACAGGCGCTCACTCTGTTACGCGGCACTCGGGATTCGACCCGCCAAACTGCCGACCTTCTGATCGACAAGCTCAGCGTCCTAACCCACTGAGCCACCACGATAAAATGTATTGAAAAACTTTTCAATAAAAAAAAAAAAAATTCAACCCACAGCTCCTTGCCCTTTAGATTACAGTTTATTAACAGTCCATAAGATTTAGGAGCTATCCAAATCCTGGAGTGACTACCAAAATGAATATGGTGCACATCATTTCTCTGCCATGTCGATTGTTTGCTAAATGCAACAAGTGTGTTTGAAATGCCTTTCTCCTTCTTCCCGCATGTTAAGGTTGGCAACGCGTTTTCAACAATCAAAGTCCAGCAGGAACTGAAAGACATAGCTTCGGAGCCAGACGATGAGCACGTTTTCAAAGTCAATAATTTTAATGCTTTGAAAAGCATCCAGGACCAGTTACAGAACAAAATCTTTGCAATTGAAGGTAACTTTGGGGTTACGTCATAAATATGAACCAGTTGCCAAGCATCTGAATTTTGATCATGTGACCGTGGGGGAAGCTGTAACGACTGTGTGAAAAATGGTCATAAGTCACTTTTTCCGGTGCCGTTGCAACTTTGAATGGTCACTAAACAATGTTGTGAGTCAGGGGCTACCTGTACATTCAAACCATTGTGCCACCAGGGCTCAGATATATAATCTACTAGTCATCTACTAGTCATTCTTCCCCTTTTATGCACAGGGAGTGGTTAAATGATACAGCCCAACAAATGGGTAGTCCTCATTTAGTGACTGCAATTGGCACCAGTAACTCAGTCAGTAAATGATGTGGTCACATCATCGCAATGGTGCCTATGATTTTATATCAAGTTTTCCTTTGCTTTTTGCTACTTCATTCAGCTGAGCTGGAAATCTTTTTCTTTGCGGCTATCCTACTATGGAGTAAGCCAGCAAGTGAAAATACGAGCAGAGATGCTATGAAGGTCTTACATGTGGGGAGTGGTCACTAAGTTATTTATCTTAGCACCACTGTAACTTTGAACGGTCACTAAATGAGGCAGTCACCAAGCAAGGACCACCTATAGTGCAGACATACTTAATGTTCCAGAAAAAAGAATAATTACAGACAGTGCTTTTTTTGTAAAAGAAAAAGGTGCCAGAACTCACAAATGTCATAAAACCCGCCTTGCCTATCCTACAAGGTTCCATCCAAAAGAGGTGCCGGAACTCCGTTCTGAGCGTTCTACGAGAAAAAAAGCCCTGATTAGAGACATAGCATGCAATGGACTCCTCTTGAGATTGGCTAATTGGGTTTCATACTTTATTTAATTACCCCTATCCTAATATTGTTTGGGTAGAGTAGCAAATTCTTTCTAAACAGAATTTTGCATTTTGTATTTTTGGTATTCATTTCGTGCAATAGTAGAGAATATTGGAAATCGAGACACAAAATGGCTTACACTTTGGCCAGCTGATTTCTGATGGAAAATGTTGTGGATGTAGTTACATGTTGAGGCGTAGCTGCTACACAGATAGTTTTGCTCAAGGGCAGTGTTTTTTCAACATTGGCAACTTGAAGATGGGTGGGACTTTAACTCCCAGAATTCCTCAGCCAGCATGGCTGGCTGGGAAATTCTGGGAGTTGCAGGTCAACCATCTTCAAATTGCCAAGGTTGGGGAAAAAAAAACTGCTCTAGGAGGATGTATTCCCAACATGTCCTTCAGGTCAACAATGTTCCCATTGCTACCATATAATTAAATCTACCTTGTTTCTAGTTATCCTGTTCTCTTTCCTTCTGCCTTTCCTGGTGCTATAGATTTCTCCAAAAAGCTCAGCCTTTGCATAATATGTCCAAACTAGGATTGTTTGTGTAATGTATTGGACCTATTTTCTTGAATTGTTCCACGTGTCTGAATGCTGCTTGAGACTGCTTAATCAGGGAGTCTGTGTAACGGTTGCTGGCTCTCAGACATGCAGTCTCCAGGACGATCATTGGTTGGCTCTAGGGCGGCAATAGGTTCCTTCAAACCTATTGGCTGCCGCCTAGTGGCCAGCAGTATAAGTTAGCTGTGTAGAAGCCTTGGCTACTAGTTCAGTTCCTGTTATTCAATAAAGCAATGTTCCTGCCTGAACTCTCTCGCTTCATCTCCTGCTTGCAAAGAACCCAGTACACAACAGTTTGAGTCTAGCCATTTGTTCCTGGAGTGACAACTCTGCATTGACTTGTTCAATTATCCATTTAGTCGGTTTTCCTGACTAAAGCAAGAACATGCAATTTTTCCATATCCTTACTGATGACATCCTCTCCTGTCTGCCTGCTGTCATTGTCTCCCCCATAGGCACCCAGTTCCAAAGTAGCAGTTCCTTCCAGATAGAAATGTCCCAGGAAGGTTTAAGTGGCCTGCTGACGCCGGTGAGTGTTTTGGGGCCCAGCCTAGAGTCATAGAATCGGAAGACCAGAAAGGACCTTGGGGATTTTCTAGCCCAACTCTTTGCCCGAGGCAGGAATCCTTAAACCATCCCCCACAAATGGTTGTCTGAGCTTTTCTTGAACACCTCCAGAGATGGAGCACCCAGAACTTTAGGAGACAAGCTGTCTTCCTGATTAATCCTGCTCACTGTCAGGAAATCCCTCCTTATTTCCATATTGAATCTCCCTCTGATGAGCTTCCCCCCACTGCATTCTTGGAGACAATCTGTTAGAATCGTGGTGATGAAGCTATGGCACGGGTGCCACAGGTGGCACGCAGAGCCCTCTCTGTGGGCACATGTACCGTCGACCCAGTCCTAGGCCTTCAGCTGGGTTCTATAAAACCTTTTCCCTTTAGGCCTCTGCCGCCGTGTGCAAAGAACAAAAAAAAGGTTCAATCAATCAATTAATTTCAACTTCTCACGGGAGAAAAAAAGATCTCGCAAAGTTGGAATTGATTGATTGAACTTTTTAGTCCCACCCAGTTTGCCATTACCACTGTAGCCACACCCACCCCATGGGCCACACCCACCCAAAGGGCCACACCCATCCAGCACCCAATGATACATAAGTGGGTTTTGGGTTGCAGCTTGGGCACTCGGTCTCTAAAAGGTTCACCATCACTGTGTTAGAAGATCCTTAGTGATGGAGAATGAATGTCTCCCTTTTTCTCCTTTCCTCTCATACCCTCAATACCGCAACGTTTTCTGTCTTCTCCAAGAGCCCTCGAAATCTTAAACTAAAAAGTTCTATATTGGAACATTGCTCAAAATGACCAGTACTCAGATTAAACTATGCTGCTGAAATGGCCAGAGATAGCTTAGCTTTGCAGGAATGTCCTATGAAAATGCGTATTTTTCCAAAGTTTTCAATGGGTTTTTTTGGGGGTGGGGGGGAAGGTATGTGAGAAAGCAATGGATGGATATTAGAACAAGCTTGGTCTAGGGCAGGGGCAGTCAACCTTGGCTCTTTTATGACTCATGGACTTCAACTCCCAGAATTCCTAAGCCAGCTATGCTGGCTATGCTGGCTTAGGAATTCTGGGAGTTGAAGTCAATGAGTCATAAAAGAGCCAAGGTTGCCTACCCTATGAAGCTAGAAAGTGGGAGACAGGGAATTCAAGTCCTGCTTTAGCCATGAAAGGGTGACTTTAGGCCAGTCATGATGGTCATAAATGTGTCACCATGTGACTGGTCTCTTTTACAACCTTTTTTGCAGTGGTCGTTAAGCAAACACAGCAATTGTTAAGTGAACCCATCGTTCGCTATGGGGTGATTTTTTGTCACAAACCTGCAAGTAAATATAGGTTTGTAACAAAAACATTGTAAATTGCACCCCATGACCGTGAGGTGTTGCAAATAGTCATAAATGCAAATCTTTTGCCAAGTGCCCAAAATATAATCACATGATTCTGGGAGAAGGTCTGGATGTCAGGACTGCAAATCCAGGTCATAAGTCCATTTTGGGGGATCTGTCATAAATAAGCTAAGCCACTGGTCATAAACTGAAGATGATCTGTACCAACTTGCAACAATAGGTAGTTAACCTTTTCTGAACTGTTGTTTTTATTTTTATTTTTATCAGTTGATCTTGTATTCCTATTCTAACTGTTTGCTGTGATTTAGCAAGGCCCTGTCCTTGGAGCTGTGGGAGCCTACGACTGGTCTGGAGGACTGACTCTATATAAAACCAGTAACCGAGATCCAGAATTTATCAATATATCCAGCACCCTCAAAGATATGAATAATTCCTATCTTGGTAAGAAATAAAACCCCTCCATCATGTTCTATCATTGTGCATCTCCCTCAGAGACAACTGATTGGTTGACAAAGCCCTCTTTTTCCAATAAGGCCTTCTTCTGAAATTATTATAATTAGACTCTTTTGCTTGTATCTTATGATTTATATTACTTTTTTTATTTAATACCCTAGTATGATCTATGTTGATTGCTTATTTAGTATCCTATGACTATACTGAGTGTTTTATCTTACGATTTATGATGAATGTATTTTTTAGGATGATTATGATCATGATTTATCACTTTGTTGCTTGTATGTACACTGAGAGTTTTTGCACCGGAAACAAATTCCTTGTATGTCCATTCACACTTGGCCAATAAAGAATTCTACTTCCACTTCCACTTCCACTTATTCTAATTATTCTAATTCTAATATTTCTAATTCTAATTCTAATAATTCTAATTCTAATCATTATCTCTATTATTTTGGACTATACAAGGCTTTCTAACCAGATTTGACGATTTTCCATTCAGTTCAATGTTAGAAAGCAAGTTACTACAGGTAGTCCTAACTTATGACCACAGCTGAGACCAGAATTTTTTGTTGATGATAGGTGGCTGTTAAGTGAGAAATGCCAATTTTACTACCCTCTGTTACCACAGATATTAAGAAAACCGCTGCAGTTGTTAAGTGAATTATGTGGTCCTTAAGTGAATCTGTTTCCTCCCATTGACCTTAGTTGTCAGAAGCCAGCTGGGAAGGCCACCAAGGGCAATCATGTGATCCATGTCTGACTTTTGATCACAGTCATGTGATCAAGCAGTCCTTGCATTTGCGATCAGAGCAGCACCTCTACAGTCATGTGATCAAAAGTCAGACATGGATCACATGACTGTGGAGGTGCTGCTCTGATCGCAAATGCAAGGACTGCTTGTCAGTCATTTTTTCCAGCGCTGTTGTAACTTCAGACAGTTGCTAAATGGATGGTTGCAAAGTCGAGGATGACCTGCAGTTTGCCTTTAAACATGGCCCATGCCTGGTAGTCGATCCTGCCCATCATAACTGTTGTGAACTGGGTTCTTTGCTGCAAGCAGGAGACAAGGCAGGAGAGTTCAGGTAGGAAGATACTTTTATTGAATGCTGGAACTGAACTGTTAACCAAGGCTTCTATGCAGCTATTTTTATTGCTGGCCACTAGGCAGCGGCCAATAGATTTGAAGGAGCCTGTTGCCACCCTAGAGCCCACCAATGATGGTCTTGGAGACTGCTTGTCTGAGGAGCCAGCGACCATTACCCAACTCCCTGATTAAACAATCTCAAACAACATTCAAAGACAGGTGGTACACTTCAAGTAAAACAGGCCCAATATATTACAAAAACTATTTTTAGAGAGTGTCTAAAACCATTCAAAGCATGCCTATAACATGCTATCAAAATTCTGAATTCATTTCGTGGTCCCCCAAAATGCGGGATCCTGCTAGCAAAACGATGCTCTAAAATTCTCTCTAATTTTAATGTCAGTCAGAAAAGTTACTCGGGTTTGCAACCTCAGCTCTTTGATGTATTATGACTTTTCGTGTCTTCTTTTTTGTCTACGATCTCAAATATCTAAACCGGGGTAGGCAACCTTGGCTCTTTTATGACTCGTGGACTTCAACTCCCAGAATTCCTGAGCCAGCCATGCTGAGGGGAAAGGGAGAGGTTTCCAAGCTGACTCAGGAATTCTGGGAGTTGAAGTCCACGAGTCATAAAAGAGCCAAGGTTGCCTACCCCTGATATAGAACATAGAAGCTGCAATTTTAATGAATAGTCAGTAATTAGATTTTGACAAATTTTACTTTTCATGTCTAAAAAAAAATGACGCAATCCTGAATTGAGACACTACAGGGAGCTCTTCACCTACAACCATTTGTTTAGCAACCATTCAAAGTTGCAACAGCACTACATCCAGAATAAATATGGGACTAAAAAGTTTCATTTAGCATTTGAATAAGTATTGATGGGATATTTATATTGCTTGTAGTCATCTTATAAGAGCTAAAGTGCGGTAGACCTAATAGTTTATTGTTATTAGCATATGGTAGTTTATGATTGTTTTTTACTTTTATACCTTGTATTTAGCTCTGGGAAGTCGGGGAGGGGGGAGGGGGGAAGGGGAGGGTGGGAGAGTGGGGTTGGGTTGGGAAGGGAGAGAGGGGGTGGGGAGGGGATGTTTTGTTAAAGATAAAATGTATCGAAAAACTTTTCAATAAAAAAAAAAAAGTTGCAACAGCACTGAAAAAAGTCTTCACTCCTATGGTTACCATAGCATCAGTGGTGGGATTCAGCCGGCTCGCACCACTTCGGCAGAACCGGTAGCTAATTTTTGGTTTCCCAGGCCCAGAATGGACTTCCAGAAGTGACATCCACACAGAGAACCGTTTGTTCACATATTTGAATCCCGCCACTGCATGACATCCCTTGTAGTCACATGATCAAAATTTGAGCAATTGGCAACCAGTATGCATTTATGATCACTGTGTCATCCTAGGGTCACGTGATCACCATTTGAGACCTTTCCAGCTAGTTTCTGACAAGCAAAATCAATGGGGGAAATCAGATTCACTTAATGACCACATTATTCACTTAACAACTGCAGTGATTTGCTTAAAAGCCAAAAAAAAAAAAAAGGTCTTAAAATTGGACACGACTCAATTTTAACAACTGCCTTCCTTAGCAATGCAAAGTTCGGTCCCAAATGTGGTCAGAATTCAAGGAGTGCCTCCAAAATAACGCATCCCAGGCTTGACTATAAGTTTAAAGGTTCTTGACTTCCGGTTTGCTGAGGCAGTCACTATGGACAACGGGAAGGCGAGCTCCGTCTTTTTTTTTTTTTTTTATTAAAAAGTTTTTCAATACATTTTAATTATAACATCCCATTCCCCACCCCTCCCCCACCCTCTCCCACCCTCTTACCCTCCCTCTCCCCCCTCCCCCCCCCGGACTTCCCAGAGCTAGATACAAGGTATAAAAAATAAGATAACCAATCATAAACACCCATATGCTAACAATAATAACCTGTTAATTCTCTCGCGCTTTAGCTCTTATAAATTGACTACAAGCAATATACTTATTCAAATGCTAAATAAAACTTTTTAGTCCCATATTTATTCTGGATGTAATCAATCCATTTCTTCCACTCCACAATATATCGTTGTTGAGTATGGTCTTTCAAATATGCTGAAATCTTTGCCATCTCCGCCAGGTTGGAAACTTTTAAAGTCCATTCCTCTATAGTCGGCAGTTCTTGCTTCTTCCAATATTGGCCTATTAAAAGTCTCGCTGCCGTAATTAAGTTCAACATCAAATTAATATCCAACACAATAGTATCAGTAATAATACCCAGTAAAAACAATTGCGGACAAAACTTTATCCTTTTCTTAAATATCTTCTGCATATTCCACCAAATTTTAATCCAAAATGGTTTGATCTTTTTGCAAGTCCACCATATATGAAAATACGTTGCGTCTTCGCCACCACATCTCCAACATTTAGGCTGATAGTTTGGATACATACTTGCTAACTTTCTAGGATCTAAATGCCATCTGTAAAACATTTTATAAAAGTTCTCTCTTAAATTTTGAGCTTGCGTAAATTTCACATTTCTCACCCAGATCTTTTCCCAAGTGTCCATTGTGATGACTTCCTGAATGTTCTGTGCCCATTTTATCATACAGTCCTTAACAATTTCTGTTTCTGAGTCAATCTCTATCAATGCAAGATATATCCGTTTGATATGCGCTGGTCCCTGATTTCTAATTTGTTTTACCAGATTTTCATCATCCCTCAAAAAACCAATCTTCTGATCTTCTTTCCACCTGGCTTGTAATTGTCCATATTGAAACCAAGTTTGTACAATCTTTTTTTCTCGTAGAAGATTGTATGACTTCAAACACCACACATTCCTCTCCAAAGTCAAGATTTCCTTATATGTAATCACATCATGTTTAAATCCAACATTTATATTCTCTATTGCGTGTTTGGGTATTGCCCATAACGGTATCTTATAATTTAATTTTTGTCTGTGCTTTTTCCAAACTCTCAACAAAGCATACCTCAAAATATGCATTTTAAAAACATTATCTACCTTTTTGTCATATAGTAAATATGCGTGCCAACCAAATAACAAGTCATGCCCTTCAAGATTTAAGAGTCTCGCCTGTGTCAAATTAATCCAATCACTTATAGCTGATAATGCAGCAGCTTCATAATATAATTTAAAATTGGGCATTCTTAGGCCACCTCTTTCGCGTGTATCCTGCATAATTTTAAATTTGACCCGTGGCCTTTTCCCTGCCCAAACAAATTTATTGATACCCTTCTGCCACTCCTCCAAATTTGAATCCTTTTTGAGAATGGGTATCATTTGGAACAAAAATAAAAATTTTGGCAAAACATTCATTTTAACTGCTGCAATTCTTCCCAATAATGATAGTTGTAATTTTTTCCAACTATCCAATTCTTTTTGCACTTTATTCCATAACTTTTCATAATTATTTTTATATAATTTAACATTTGAGGGTGCTAGATATACCCCCAAATATTTAACTCTTTCAACAATTTCAAATCCAGTTAAGCTTTCTATAAAAACCTTTTGTGATACTGTCATATTTTTAGATAAAATTTTAGTTTTTTGTATGTTAATCTTAAATCCAGAAACTTTCCCATATTGAAATATTAACTCCATCAATTCCATAACAGAATTTTCTGGGTGTGTCAAAGTAATAACCAGATCATCCGCAAAAGCCCTCAATTTATAGTCCTGATCTCTTATTTGAACTCCCTTAACTATTTCCGAATTCCGTATTTTAATCAGTAATATCTCCAATGTTAAAACAAATAATAAAGGTGATAACGGGCAACCCTGCCTCGTACCCTTTTCAATATTGCATATTTCAGTCAAACTATTATTAACAATTATTCGAGCTGTTTGCTTCTGGTATATTGCCCTAATTGGTTGTAGAAATTCATCCCCAAAATTCATTTTATCTAATACTTTCAACAAAAATTTCCAATCCAATTGATCAAAAGCTTTTTCAGCATCCAAAAAGATCAATGCTGCAGGGATCTGGTTATTCCTTTCCAAAAATTCCAACAAGTCGACTATATGTCTCACATTATTTTTCATTTGTCTACCACTTATAAACCCAGTTTGATCACCATGAATCACCTGTTGCAATACCCTCATAAGTCTACTAGCTAACACCTTAGCAAATATCTTGTAGTCTGTATTCAAAAGTGAAATTGGCCTATAATTTTTTGCTTGAGTAACATCCTGATCTTCTTTAGGAATTAAAGAAATAAAAGCAGTTTTCCAAGACGGGGGTACTCCTCCCCCCTTTTGAATTGTCTGAAACAGTTCCTTTAATGGCTTTATCATCTCAAACTGTAGATTTTTATAATACACAGCAGTCAAACCATCGGTGCCTGGCGCTTTACCTACTTTTAACTGTTTAATTGCCAAATATATTTCTTCCTCAGTTATCAACTGATTCATTTCTTCTTTTTGCTCTTGCGTAAGAACCGGAATATTAAAGTCTTTTAAATATAAATCAATGTCC
>JAKJMR010000462.1:860112-879078 GCA_024449315.1 Daboia siamensis
CCCCCCCCGGACTTCCCAGAGCTAGATACAAGGTATAAAAAATAAGATAACCAATCATAAACACCCATATGCTAACAATAATAACCTGTTAATTCTCTCGCGCTTTAGCTCTTATAAATTGACTACAAGCAATATACTTATTCAAATGCTAAATAAAACTTTTTAGTCCCATATTTATTCTGGATGTAATCAATCCATTTCTTCCACTCCACAATATATCGTTGTTGAGTATGGTCTTTCAAATATGCTGAAATCTTTGCCATCTCCGCCAGGTTGGAAACTTTTAAAGTCCATTCCTCTATAGTCGGCAGTTCTTGCTTCTTCCAATATTGGCCTATTAAAAGTCTCGCTGCCGTAATTAAGTTCAACATCAAATTAATATCCAACACAATAGTATCAGTAATAATACCCAGTAAAAACAATTGCGGACAAAACTTTATCCTTTTCTTAAATATCTTCTGCATATTCCACCAAATTTTAATCCAAAATGGTTTGATCTTTTTGCAAGTCCACCATATATGAAAATACGTTGCGTCTTCGCCACCACATCTCCAACATTTAGGCTGATAGTTTGGATACATACTTGCTAACTTTCTAGGATCTAAATGCCATCTGTAAAACATTTTATAAAAGTTCTCTCTTAAATTTTGAGCTTGCGTAAATTTCACATTTCTCACCCAGATCTTTTCCCAAGTGTCCATTGTGATGACTTCCTGAATGTTCTGTGCCCATTTTATCATACAGTCCTTAACAATTTCTGTTTCTGAGTCAATCTCTATCAATGCAAGATATATCCGTTTGATATGCGCTGGTCCCTGATTTCTAATTTGTTTTACCAGATTTTCATCATCCCTCAAAAAACCAATCTTCTGATCTTCTTTCCACCTGGCTTGTAATTGTCCATATTGAAACCAAGTTTGTACAATCTTTTTTTCTCGTAGAAGATTGTATGACTTCAAACACCACACATTCCTCTCCAAAGTCAAGATTTCCTTATATGTAATCACATCATGTTTAAATCCAACATTTATATTCTCTATTGCGTGTTTGGGTATTGCCCATAACGGTATCTTATAATTTAATTTTTGTCTGTGCTTTTTCCAAACTCTCAACAAAGCATACCTCAAAATATGCATTTTAAAAACATTATCTACCTTTTTGTCATATAGTAAATATGCGTGCCAACCAAATAACAAGTCATGCCCTTCAAGATTTAAGAGTCTCCCCTGTGTCAAATTAATCCAATCACTTATAGCTGATAATGCAGCAGCTTCATAATATAATTTAAAATTGGGCATTCTTAGGCCACCTCTTTCGCGTGTATCCTGCATAATTTTAAATTTGACCCGTGGCCTTTTCCCTGCCCAAACAAATTTATTGATACCCTTCTGCCACTCCTCCAAATTTGAATCCTTTTTGAGAATGGGTATCATTTGGAACAAAAATAAAAATTTTGGCAAAACATTCATTTTAACTGCTGCAATTCTTCCCAATAATGATAGTTGTAATTTTTTCCAACTATCCAATTCTTTTTGCACTTTATTCCATAACTTTTCATAATTATTTTTATATAATTTAACATTTGAGGGTGCTAGATATACCCCCAAATATTTAACTCTTTCAACAATTTCAAATCCAGTTAAGCTTTCTATAAAAACCTTTTGTGATACTGTCATATTTTTAGATAAAATTTTAGTTTTTTGTATGTTAATCTTAAATCCAGAAACTTTCCCATATTGAAATATTAACTCCATCAATTCCATAACAGAATTTTCTGGATGTGTCAAAGTAATAACCAGATCATCCGCAAAAGCCCTCAATTTATAGTCCTGATCTCTTATTTGAACTCCCTTAACTATTTCCGAATTCCGTATTTTAATCAGTAATATCTCCAATGTTAAAACAAATAATAAAGGTGATAACGGGCAACCCTGCCTCGTACCCTTTTCAATATTGCATATTTCAGTCAAACTATTATTAACAATTATTCGAGCTGTTTGCTTCTGGTATATTGCCCTAATTGGTTGTAAAAATTCATCCCCAAAGTTCATTTTATCTAATACTTTCAACAAAAATTTCCAATCCAATTGATCAAAAGCTTTTTCAGCATCCAAAAAGATCAATGCTGCAGGGATCTGGTTATTCCTTTCCAAAAATTCCAACAAGTCGACTATATGTCTCACATTATTTTTCATTTGTCTACCACTTATAAACCCAGTTTGATCACCATGAATCACCTGTTGCAATACCCTCATAAGTCTACTAGCTAACACCTTAGCAAATATCTTGTAGTCTGTATTCAAAAGTGAAATTGGCCTATAATTTTTTGCTTGAGTAACATCCTGATCTTCTTTAGGAATTAAAGAAATAAAAGCAGTTTTCCAAGACGGGGGTACTCCTCCCCCCTTTTGAATTGTCTGAAACAGTTCCTTTAATGGCTTTATCATCTCAAACTGTAGATTTTTATAATACACAGCAGTCAAACCATCGGTGCCTGGTGCTTTACCTACTTTTAACTGTTTAATTGCCAAATATATTTCTTCCTCAGTTATCAACTGATTCATTTCTTCTTTTTGCTCTTGCGTAAGAACCGGAATATTAAAGTCTTTTAAATATAAATCAATGTCCATTTCGTTAATCTTGTCGCTAGCATATAATTTAGAAAAAAAGTCAACAAAAGTTTCCTTAATAAGATTCTGTTGATACACAATCTTTCCCTTATGTTCTATTTTGTCTATATTAGAAACCCTTTGCTTCTTTCTTAACATATATGCTAACCATCTGCCTGGTTTATTGGCATTGCAAAAAGTATTATGCCTTGCAAACCGTAGATTAGTTGCCACCTGATCAGCCATTAACTTATCAAATTGTCCTCTTAATAACTTAATAGTCTCTTTAATCTTCACATCCGATGGGTTCAAAATTAAAGCCTTTTCTTTTTCTTTAATCTCTGTCTCTAATTCTTTCCTCCTAAATTCCAAATTGCGTCTGTATTTGTTATTAAGATATATCAACACTCCTCTCATATATGCCTTACTAGCATCCCATACCATTTCCATAGAAGTACCCTTATGCATATTCATTTCAAAAAAAACCTTCATCTGTTTCTTACACTCTTCCACATTTTTCTGATTTCTAAACAGATTCTCATTTAAACGCCAGGAACGTCGTTCTCTAATGTCGTTTCCAATCTCCAACCAAACTGGACTGTGATCAGACATAGTCTTTGAACAAATCTTTATCCTCTTGGTTCTAAAAAAAAGATCATTAGACAATAATATAAAATCAATCCTGGAAAAAGATTGGTGTCTATCAGAAAAAAAAGTATAGTCTCTTTCTTGTAAATTTCTCTCCCTCCAGACATCACGTAATTCCATATCATCCATCATCTCAAAAAAAGATTTAGGCAATTTAGCATGACTTGGGGTACTTCTGTAGGATCCACTCTTATCCATTTGCACGTCCAAAACACCATTCCAGTCTCCCATAAAAATAAAAGATTTGTAATCCAATTGGGTAATCCTGCTGTGTAATAAACTATAAAAGTCAGCTTGCTGTTGATTAGGTGCATATAATCCAACCAGAAGAATTCTTTTACCTTCTGATAACAAATCCACAATAACATATCTTCCTTGTTGATCAGCTTCAATTAATTCTGCCGTAATTGTATTCTTAACATAAATAACCACTCCATTTTTCTTGTTAACTGCAGACGCGATAAATTGTGTACCTAATCTTGAATTTGATAAATACTTTTGGTCCATAACTCTAATATGTGTTTCTTGTAAACAAATAACGTCAGTCTTAAATTGCTTTAAATATTGAAAAATTTTCTTTCTCTTTTGTGGTGAATTTAATCCATTAACGTTCCAAGTTAAAAACTTAGTCACCATTTCTGGCAACCCGAAGCTTTTGAAGCGCGTCATCCAAAATCCCTTTTACATTTTTAGGTCGCGCTCCTCCCACAGCTTGGCTATAGGTACATTTTGGAAGTTCCACAACAATCTGCTGGTCTAGGTCTTGCTCACGTCTGGCTCGTCTTGAAGCAGCTCGAGTTACCCTCTGGTCCTTTGCTTCCTCTAATGTTGAAATTTGAATCACTCCTGCTGCAGTCTCTTCTATTTGTGTTCCTTCAGCATCATATGACTTTCCCTCCTTTATTGGTTCCAGAAGTGGTATGGGGATTGCTTTTAAAACATTACTATAGAAATCACGTGCCTGCAGGACAGTAGCAAGACGGTATCTAGTATCTTCAAACATTACCACCATACCCACTGGAACCTCCCATCTGAACCTGACATCACGTCGCTTAAGCTCCTGTGCCAGAAATGCAAATTCCTTTCGTTTCCTTAGAATTTTTGGAGGGATCTCTTTCAAAACCAAAACTTCTTGGTCTGCAATCACAAGCTTTGTATTATAAGAAACTTGAATAACTTCATTCCTGATTGCTCTCTTTGTAAAATAAACAACCACATCTCTTGGTAATTTCCTTTGTCTCGCAATCCAGGAGTTAACACGGAAAATTTTGTCTATATCTTCTGCAATTTCTTCAGCTGGCCTTCCCAGCACGTCTTCGAGAGCAACAGAAACCAATTTTTTCAAATCTTCCTTTAAATTCTCCTTAAGGCCCCTTATCCTCACAGCAAACTCCATTTCATGATATTGTACCAATGTCAGGTCATAATCAATTTTATCCACCACATTTTCAGTCTCTAATATCTTTGCATCCAATTTAATATTATTTTGAGTAAGGTCCTCCACTCTTTCGTCAAGGCGCTCAATACATGTCGCCATGCCTTGAAATACATGCAAGATTTCCTCCCTTATTACTGAAAACTTTTCTGTCAGCTTCTCATCCATCTTCTCATCTATCATCACAGCCAAATGCTGTGAGTGTTTTTCCAAAGCATCTTCCAAAACTTTTACTGTTAAGACAGGCGAAGGTAAAGGTGCAGGAGGTGCTAACACTTGCGCTGAAGATTGCGGCAGAGGGGAAGCCCCCGTAGTTTTAGAAAGTTTAGAAGAAGATTTAGCCGCCATCTTTTCCCTCTTTTGCAACTACGCACTTTCACTTTCTAGATCTTCTATGTGGATTGAGCCAAAGTTCAAAAGTTCACTTACTCCTTAATCTCTTGCATCGCTCTGCCTGCATTCATAATGTTCCAAAGTCCATTCTTGTAGGCAGGGATGGTTGCGTTCGCCTTGTTCTGCTCCCGGAAAAACGGAGCAGACACGCTGCGCAGCCCGGAGAAATCCAAGCTTCGGGGGGGGCTCAATCTTCCAGCCGCCAGAACTTTAAGTCCTGGCGGCCCCAGAGAGCCCCTCCCCTACTTGGATACTCACCCCCTCCTCTTCTCCCGAGGAGGGGGCTTCCGAACCGCCGAAACAGCTGATCGGCGCTGTTTTCGGCGGTTCTACAAAGCCGCGAAGCTGACAAGCTAAAATCAGCTGTCGGCGGCGGCGCCTTGCCACCCGGAAGTCACGAGCTCCGTCTTTTATGCCCAGTTTCACTTTGCTGGGGGACCCTGGAAAGGGTCGAAAGTCACCCTGTCGGGGTGACCAAAAGGAGGGGATCCCTGTTGGATCGCGGGAGGGCAGTAGCCCTTCCGCTTGATCCAGGGCAGCCCTCTAAACCGGCGGACGAAAGACCGGCCATGGCAATATGGCTCGTCACTAGGCTGCAGACAGCCGAAGTCACATTTACCACCAGGCAATTTTAAAGCAGCATGGATGAGACTGGGTGAGAGCTACCTCTCTTAAATCCTAACTATTTTCTTTACCTGCATAAGCAGCCTAATGTACTTTCCCCCCTCTGGAGAGGGAAGGGAGATTTTTATCCTTCCCTCCAGAAACAGCGGTGACCGACTATCCAGGGGAGTTTAAAATGTTGACAGAATAACTTGCTCCTCATTGGAACTCTATTTTTTAAAGTTTGTGGACTAAAAATTTAAAGGTTCTTCTACCATCCTATGAGTTATTTTAGCTGTCTCGTCTCCCCTATAGGTTATTCTTCTCAGCCTGTCCATTTCAACGGGAGGAGTGGTCTGGTTGTGGGAGCCCCTCGCTACGATCACATCGGCAAAGTTGTCTACTTTGAGAATGAAGCCCTGAGTGGGGAATGGCAGCTGAAGATGGAGGCAGTAGGGGAGCAGGTACGAACTGAGATAAAAGAACTCCAAAAGGATTGAAGAGTACGGATGAAACTTCTGAAGGAAGCCCCCAAAACATTACTCAGCCATGAGGGCTATTGAGCAAAGGTTCAAAGGCACATACAGGTAATCCTCGACTTATGACCTCAATTGAGCCTGAAATTTCTGTTGCTAATTGAGACGGTTGTTAAGTAAGCTTTGCCCCATTTCACAACCTTTCTTGTCACAGCTGTTTAGTGAATCAGTGCAACTGTTAAGTTATTACACGGTTGTTAAGTGAATCTAGCTTCCCCATTGACTTTGCTTGTCAGAAGATCGCGAAAGGGTGATCACATGATCCCGGGACACTGCAACTGTCATAAATACAGGCCAGTTGCCAAACTTCTGAATTTTGATCACACGCCCACGAGGATACTACAACAGTGGTAAGTGTGAAACGAGGTCAGAAGTCATTTTTTTCAGTGATGTAAATTTGAGCAGTCACTAAACGAATGATTATAAGTCAAGGACTACCTGTATATGAACACATATCTTAAGGTTCAAATCTGACATCTTTTTCCTGCCTCTGTCTTCCAAAGGGCTGAGAGTGGATCAGTTGTCAGAAAAAAGGCAGCTGACAATGTTCAGATGTTATTATGAAATGCATCTGTCTGTCTCAGTCTCTCTCTCTATATATATATATATCTGACCTTGGTTCTCCTAGCTTTCACACCCTGGAGACAGAAGCACAAGTTTTGTCTGATAAATACTCCATAGATATGAAATCTTCCTGGCATGTCTCCTTAGATCGCTCCATTACAGCTTCAAGATGTGTTGAGATAAAAGTTCCATAATTCCAACAAAGATGGAGGTGCTGTGGGGAAGAGAATGGGACTGGTAATTCCAAAATATCAGGACTTAGCAGGCCATTAAATACTTGCCATAGCTTGATTTTAAGTCTCAGATAGAAATGTTCGTCTTTCTGCTGGCTAATCTCTTTCAAGAGAGGCAAAAATCCCTGCTAATGGGAAAAAGAATTTCTCCCAGCTTTGCAGAGAACGTCATAGCCGAAAAATAAAGAAATCTTTACTTTGTTTTCGGTTGAGCTGCCAGACGGTCAGCTGCCAAACACGAACACAGCTGATTTTGGAGGGCTGCAAAGAACCAAGGAGAAGTGCCCTACATTTCTGAAAATGTCCTTGATATTGCCTACTTGCTTCATAACATCTTGTCGCAGGCCTGAAGATTGGACTCTTCGAAAACATAATACTTCATGCCTCAGGCAGTAACGGCTTCTGCAGTTAGAACATAAAATATGCAAATGTTGATGATCTTGCTCCATTTTTCTTAAGGAGAATGAGATTAAGAGGTGATTATTTGATGCCACAGGTTGGTTCTTACTTTGGGGCAACTCTGTGCTCGGTGGACCTCAATCAAGACACAAGCACAGATTTAGTTCTGGTTGGCGCTCCCATGTACTACGATGCCACTGCAGGTGGAAGGGTTCACATCTGTCTTTTTAAGGTAAGAGTCTCCTGGGTCTATGAAGCAGAGAATAAATGATGGTGGAAGACGGACAGCTCAAGTTTCCATGATTTCCAACATCTGCTCAGAAATTCCCAGGTATATATTGTAAATCAGGTTGAGGAGAAACTTTTGCTTTTCTTACAGGTAGTCCTTGCTTTACGACTGGTTGCTTAGTGACCCTTTGGAGTTACTAAGGTTGTTTGTGACCTGGTTCTGAAGTTACCCAGGTTATTTGTGACTTGGTTCTGAAATTTTGGTCTGCATTTGAGCAATTAGCAACCAGTTTGCATTCACAACATCCTGTGTTCATATGAACACGTTTTACAACGTTTTTGCCGAAAACTAGCATTTACTTCTGATTTTTGGCAAAACTGGCCCTTAGCGAACAATTGGCTTCCTTGACATCTGTGACAGTTGCTTTACAACCATGGCATTTGCTTAATGACCACTGCAAAAAAAAAATAAATCATAAAATCAAGCCGGTGACATGGCTAATCCACTTTTCAACTGTCATGATTTATGACCGCACTGGGGAGGCTCCAGTGTAAGTCGAGGACTACCTATATTTCTTGATATTTTTGAAGGCTGATCTCCAATACAGCAAACAAATATTTGAAATGAGGGTGATGCTTGACAAAAAAAACTGTATATGTGCCAGGAGTTGTGAAACTGCAATGTCGCGTGGTTGAACGGAGAGACGGACACTTGAGCTGGGTAGTATTTCTTTATTGAGTCAGAAATCGAGCTGGGGCAAAGGGGTTACCTGGCGTCTCTTTATACCTGCCCAGGTGAATGGTGACCAATAGATTTAAACCTGGGCTTCCCGCCAGTGCAGGTGGCCAATGGATTTAAACCCTGGCTTCCCGCCAGAGCTGCCCATGCCCTGGGGCTGTCAACGACTCGCTCTATTCAGGCTTTCCTGCCAAAGCAGTTATAGCCTGGAGCTGTCCAGTCCCCTGCTGTGCTGACATTTCTGTGTATGCTTTAAAGCAGACATGTCAAACACAAGGCCCGGGGGCCGGATCCGGCCCGTGAAGTGGTTTCGTGCGGCCCGCGAAGCCATCCTGGAAACTGTGAGGGAACGGCCCCCACTGCCTTGGCCCTGGCCCAGAGACCCTCCTTCTGCCAGAGACCCCCAGATCTGTCCCACTCCTGTCCAGGCCCCCATAGGCACCCTTGATGCGAACGATGTAGAGTTGGCCACACCCACCCAGTAGGCCATACGCACTCTAGCCACGCCCACCCAGTAGGCCACGCCTACCCGGCCCCCTGAGGGCAACCGCAATGCTGATGCGGCCCTCGATGAAATTGAGTTTGACACCCCTGCTTTAAAGGCATACACTACACCCCTTCGCCCATAGTGAGGAATTAACCCCTGTCATTCTGTCTCCATAACTATATAGGATCCATTTATGCAGCAAACCCCAAATGGGGGTTATTCTCTCTGGGGAATTGTAGAAATGATGGTTTATGCCAGAGGTCCCCAACTTTTTGGGCACAAGGGACCGGTTCTGTGGAGAGAGGTTTTCCCATGTGTAATTTTGTGTGCTGCCTGCATCTCTCAGATGGGGCTTTGCTTGTTTGTGTGGCCCGGTTGCTGGCTTGCCACGGCCCGGTACTGGTCCACAGACCTGGGGTTGGGGACCCCTGGTTTATGCAATGAAAGGAAAGGCTAGGTGTTCAGAACCTTCACTAAACTATAAGTCCCAGAATTCCTTGGGGATTCCTTGGGGAATTATGGCAGTCCACGATGGAACAAAATTGTATCATAATACAGAGATGTTCAGAGATGTTTAATAAAATATACTGAAGTGTAATCTAGAACTTTTTGAGAAATTTGTAAAGACCATATTACGGGGGCTGCCTTCTGAGAAATCCATTTGCATTCCAGCGTATTTGTCTTACATTTTGCAGGAGGAAACGTTTTCGTGCACAGACAGCAACACAGCTTTAAAAGGAGAGCCAGGACATTTGTTTGGTCGCTTTGGGGCCAGCATGGCAGCAGTAGGTGACATCACTGGGGACAAATGGACAGATGTAGCCATTGGGGCTCCCTTGGAAGATGAGAATGCAGGAGCCGTGTATATCTTTTCAGGGAAAAGGGCATCCATCAAGCGCAGTTATGTTCAGGTAAGCCGATCCTTAGAACTTGCTTGATCAAATGACTCTCTTTCTCCTCTGGAAGCAAGACTTGGAGATGCCATGGAGACATCTAAGAGTGCCTTTGCACAACTCTTCTCAACAATCGCCATCTTTTGTTCACTTCCTCTTTGCAGAACCTCAAAACCACGCCCTTACACACCCTTGCAGTTTTCTGAGTTGTCATTAAAAAACAAAAGCATGAACCACAGAGTGGGGTTCTATCTATCTATCTATCTATCTATCTATCTATCTATCTATCTATCTCTAATCTATCTATCATCTCTCTCTCTCTCTCTCTCTCTCTCTCTCTCATCTCTCTCTCTATCTCGAGTTATGAGCACAATTGAGCCCAAAATTTCTGTTGCTAAGTGAAACCTTTGTTAAGTGAGTTTTGCCCCATTTTATGACTTTTCTTGCCACGGTTGTTAAATGAATCACTGCAGTTGTTAAGTTAGTCACATGGTTGTTAATCTGGCTTCCTCATTGCTGATCAGAAGGTGGCAAAAGGGGACTGCATGAGCCAGGAATGCTACAACCATCATAAATACGAGTTGGATGCCAAGCATCCAAATGTAAATCACGTGACCCTGGGTATGCTGCATTGGTCATAAGTGTGAAAAATGGTCATAAGTCACTTTTTTCAGTGCCGTTGTACCTTTGAACGGTCACTAAGTGAACTGTTGCAAGTCAAGGACTACCTGCATACACACACACACACACACACACACACACACACATAAACACACACAAAAACTTGGAAGTTATGTCTGCCCTGCCATAAGTAAAAAGTTACTTATGACTTGTCCTTATACTTATGACTGTCACAGAATTCCCATGGTCATGTGATCACAATCCTGGCAACTGGCTTGCATTTACAACCGTTGCAGCATCCGTGTCATGTAATAGCCATTTGTGACCATCATGTTTTTATTTGCTTACCTTCCTTGACCTTTCCACAGCGCATTGCGGGACTGAAGTTTTCTGGACAGTTTTCTTATTTTGGCCAAGCCATTGGTGGAGGAAGAGATCTTACAGGGGATGGTCTGAAGGACATCACTGTGGGACAACAAGGAAGAGTTTTGTTGATGAGGTAAGGAAGGAAGACAGCCCCATTTTTCTCCCAGTTCTTCTTAAATGTGCACAATCAGCCTCAGGCCCTCAGTAAATAGAGAAGATTATATTAAGGCATGATTAAAGGTAAAGGTAAAGGTTCCCCCGCACATGCGTGCTAGTCGTTTCCAACTCTAGGGGCCGGTGCTCATCTCCGTTTCAAAGCCGAAGAGCCAGCGCTTGTCCGAGGACGTCTCCGTGGTCATGTGGCTGGAATGACTAGACGCCAAAGGCACACGGAGCGCTGTTTCCTTCCCACCGTAGTGGTCCCTATTTTTCTACTTGCATTTTTATGTGCTTTCGAACTGCTAGGTTGGCAGAAGCTGGGACGAGTAACAGGCGCTCACTCTGTTACGCAGCACTTGGGATTCGACCCGCCAAACTGCCGACCTTCTGTTCGACAAACTCAGCGTCCTAACCCACTGAGCCACTGTGTCCCTCAAGGCATGATTATACTGTATTTATACAGTATATATTTTTACTGTTTACATTTCTTGACTACAAAACGTAGAGACTCAGGATCCCTCCAGTTCCTCCTGTTCCTGTAGTGGATTTAAATCAACTCATAATCTGTTGAGTTGGTGAATGTAATGCTGAGCTGCCACCATTGGAGAAAATGTTATCTTAAACATAAGGGGTCTACAAGTTAGGCAGTTTCCTATTGGCAGGATCTCCCACTTATCCTGCCTTCTGGTTTTAGTTCCATGGTCTGGGACTCTTCTGCAGAAGTTGAAACCTCAAGGCCCTCTGCTTTTGAAACTAGCAAATCTATTGTGGTTGTTTTCTCACCAACCCAACAAGACAACAGTGAAACTGGAGGAGGGGGGGGGGGAAACATTGGCTTAAAGCCAGTTTTTGAACCCTGTCATTGCCGCTGGAGGGAGGATGGTTTGACCCAGTGGAAGAAGTGAGGATAGTAAGGTTGACACCTATGAGGTCACTTGCTACGTGGTAAGAAAATGCTCCTCAGAGATTGGGGAGTGAAGCCAGTGGCCGTGTAATGCACTCTCAGCTTATATCAGTGTTTCTCAACTTTAAGAAGTCTGGACTTCAACGCCCAGAACTGTCCAACCGAAAGGAAGATGGGAATTCTGGGAATTCCAGATGTCTTAAAGTCGCCAAGGTTGAGAAACATCGGCTTAGATGTTTTTTTGCTAGCTCGTTCGTGTTTGATGCTGATTCCTGATTACACAGTATCTTAATTTTATTTTTATTTATTTTATTTTAATTCCATTTATATCCCGCCCTTCTCCGAAGACTCAGGGCGGCTTACAAGCTTAGCAGTAGCCTTCATTCTATGTATATGCCTGCTTATTAGGGCTTTCGGGGGGCCCCCAGCGGCATTTTTACAAAGTCAGCTTATTGCCCCCAACAATCTGGGTTCTTATTAATGAAAATAATTGTTCCTTTTCTTCTGGCTTTCAGGTCTCGTCCTGTTCTGCAAGTGAAGGTCTCCATCGTGTTCCACCCATCTTCCATCCCAACCTTAGTCTTCCAGGGGCAGAGGCCAACATATCAGGAGAATGTGGCCAGCGTAGCAGAAGTGTGCTTTACTGTTTCAAAAGCCACTCAGGATTTCCTAGGTGATGGAAAATGCTGCAGTCTTTCAGGGTCTTACAGCAGTCCGCATCCTTCAGGGCAGACCCTTGGTTAATTTAAATATGCAAAGAGGCATGTGATATGGCCCTCTTATTGGCCCCCTGCTTCCAACGCCATGTTGCTGGTTCATCTTTTCTGGTATTTCTCCATATTTACTGAGAGAAACTCACACGCGCCTTCTCCTGCACTGAAGAATTTAACACAGTGTTTCTCGACCTTAGCAATTGGAAGATGTGTGGACTTCAACTCCCAGAATTCCCCAGCCAGCATGGAATTCTGGGAGTTGAAGTCCATCCATCTTACAGTTGTCAAATTGAAAAAGACTGGCCTAACAGATATCAGTTGCCACTATGTCTAATTTTAACTTTTAATTTAACTTCTTCATTTCGATATTTTCCTTTCCTTTCCCAGCATGGCTCACCTCTCCCTTGTAGATATTGGGTAAAAGTAAAGAAATAATCTGTCAACAATTGTATTTAGCTGAATATTTGCAAGATGGCTTTTGTGTCCTCGGATTATTCATCATTATTAGTACATTAGTACATTTGTAGCCCAGGATTGAACTGTGAAGTCCTTGGTGGTCTCTGAGCTCAGTTATTTTCTTGCAGACGTGATGAAAACTCCTTAACTGCACGGCACAGGGCCAGACTTCGCCTGGGAAACTGTGAGCATCCTAGACAAGCCCCAAAAACATTACAGACTTCCTGGAAACCTCGCATTCAGACAAATTAGCCATCAACAGGCACATAGAAATAAACAACATCTACATGCCATTCAAAAGAGACAACTCAAAAGTTAGAAAAGAAACAAAAAGACCAAAACACCTCCTATCCAGCAATCAACCCAGATAAACAGAGATTAACACTAAGATTAGCACCAGACTAGCAATCAAGCAGTAAACAACACCCCAATCAAGGATAATAATAACAATAACAATAACAACAACAACAACAACAACAACAACAACAACAACAACAACAATAATAATAATAATAATAATAATAATAATAATAATAATAATAATAATAATAATAATGTTGGAAGGGACCTTGGAGGTCATCTAGTCCAACCCCCTGCTCAGGCAGGAAACCCTATATCATTTCAGATAAATGGCTATCCAGTCTCTTCTTAAAAACCTCCAGTGTTGGAGCATTCACTGCTTCTGGAGGCAGGTTGTTCCACTGGTTAATTGTTCTAACTCTCAGGAAATTTCTCCTTAGTTCTAGGTTGCTTCTCTCCTTGATTAGTTTCCATCCATTGCTTCTTATCCTGCCTTCGGGCGCTTTGGAGAATAGCTTGACTCCCTCTTCTTTGGGGCAGCCCCTGAGATATTAGAACAGTGCTATCATGTCCCCCCTCGTCCTTCTCTTCATTAGATTAGACATACCCAATTCCAGCAGCTGTTCCTCATATGTTTTAGCCTCCAGTCCCCTAATCATCTTTGTTGCTCATCTCTGCCCCCTTTCTAGAGTCTCAACATATTTTTTACATCGTGGTGACCAAAACTGGATGCACTATTCCAAGTGTGGCTTTACCAAGGCCTTGTAAAGTGGTATTAACATTCACGTGATCTTGATTCTATCCCTCTGTTAATGTAGCCTAGCACTGTGTTGGCTTTTTTGGCAGCTGCAGCACACGGCTGGTTCATATTGAAGTGACTGTCCACTAGGACTCTGAGTTCCCTCTCACAGTTACCACTATTGAGCAAGGTATTCCCTATACCAGGGTAGGCAGCCTTGGCTCTTTTATGACTCACGGATTTCAACTCCCAGAATTCCTGAGCCAGCCATACTGAGGGAAAAGGGAGAGGTTTCCAAGCTGAGCCATGCTGGCTCAGGAATTCTGGGAGTTGAAGTTCACAAGTCATAAAAGAGCCAAGGTTGCCTACCTCTGCCCTATACTATACCTGTACATTTGGTTTTTCTTGCTTACCTACCAAGTCAGAACTACTCAAGATCATCCCCATCAAACACTGACAAGGGAAGCAACTTGTATATAAACAGAGAGCATGCCCCACTCCCTTCCTAGCATTGATGATGTTACCTAGTTGGGTAATGAAACATTTGCAAGAAAACAAATAAGCTCAGAATTAAATTAAGTTCAGATGAAATAATGACACCATCATTTATCAAGAAAGCCTGTACAAAAATATGGGGCTGGAACAGATAAAGGGATGGGGAATTACTGCCCTTCCCCTGACAGAGAGAATCCTTCACACTCGGCTGAGAGCAGACATTTTTCTAGGAACAGCAGTCCACGAGGAAAGATTTGAAGCTCTTCTTTCTTTTCCACTCAGATGAAATCCACAGTGAACTTTCCTACCGCCTGACACTGGATTCCCACAGAATCAAAGCTCGAGCCTTCTTCACGTCTAAGTCTCCCATCTTGGAAGCAAACATTTCGATTGGACTTGAGCAAAAGTGTCAGAAGCATCGGATTGAACTGTCTGTGAGTTGGCGTTATGTCCTGTTTCTTTTTCGATCGCTCGCTAGAGATCTGATTGGTCTCGGTCGCTCTGGCCGGGGAGTCAGAGGACTCATCCTCTTGAAGCCTCGAGTTATCTAGATCAGGGCTTTTCAACCAGTGGTATGGGTACCACCTGTGGTACATTGGCACCTGGCAGGTGGTATGTGACCATCCTAGAAAAGGGGTAGCAGGGCAGGGGAATGAGCTGAACCGGTGGCAGCACCGCACAAGCCTGAGTGAGAGACAGCTGGAGCTGCAGGACTGTCAGGGCTCAGCAAAAGCAACAGGATCAGTGCCAGGTTCCAGCTGGAGGCCAGCGCTGATCCTGGCGCTTCTGCTGAACCCAAAAGAAGCTCCGATCAGTTGGAATGTTGCAGCATCCCCAGGGTCTTGTGATTTACATTCAGATGCTTAGCAACTGATTCATATTTATGATGGTCACAGTGTCCCAGGGTCATGTGAAGTGACCAAAACCTGCTGCAACCACCCAGTAGATGGGGGGAATAAAAACCAAACACCCCCCCACCCCCCTCCCACTGCCAATCCTCAACAGAAATGCTCACAACAATGAAAACAACAACAATGAAAACCTCAGGCAGGCAGGTGTCTTGCTCGGCTGTGGCTTGGGGGGCACTTTTTTCAGTGCCACAGTAACTTCAAACAGTCACTAAGCGAACTGTTGTAAGTTGAGGACTACCTCTACTTCATCACTTTTTTCCTTTTTTTTTTTTTTTGGTCATCAGGTTTTTGACCCCTTTCTAGGCGACTGGTGGTACTCGGATGTTGCCATATCCTAAAAGTGGTACAATGGGTGAAAAGGTTGAAAAGCCCTGATCTAAATACCGCAGCTACCAAGAGTGAGTTCTTCCTTTGCAAATCATATAACGTGCCTCCATCCATGACATCTCGATGCTAAATTTTAATTTTAACCTCACTCAGGATTCCTGAAAGACAAATAAATAAATAAATAGATCTGCTGAGGCCGTATTTCTATAACGGGCACGTTTTGTGCCATTCAGCGCACGGAAATCCTGATAAGAAATATAACATTGCTAGCAACATGTCTCCTGGATATACATATTTAAAGATGTTGCCACTTTCATATGGCTGCACAGTTTTATTGCTTTTTTGGAGCAAGGTGGGCAGTGAGAAGCTTTGGATAAAGCGAAAACATATTTGTGGCATTCTCTCAGGTGCTGATGGCAATGTTGTTTAGCTCAAGAACAGATGTTCCCTGTTTTTAAAAAAATATAGATAGCCCTCGACTTATGACCGTAATTGAGCCCAAAATTTCTGTTGCTAAGTGAGATAGCTGTTAAGAGAGTTTTGCCCCATTTGCCAGTTTCTTGCCATGGTTGTTAAGAGAATCGCTGTAGTTGTTAAGTTAGTGACATGGTTGTTAAGTGAATCTGGCTTCCCCATTGACTTGGCTTGTCAGAAGGTTGCAAAAGGGGATCACATGACCATAGGACACTGCAACTGTCATAAATTTGAACCAGCTGCTAAATGCCTGAATTTTGATCACATGCTCGTGGGGATGCTGCAATGCTCGTAGGTGTGAAAAACCGTCATAAGTCAGTTTATTCAGTGCTGTTGTAACTTCAAACGGCCACTCAACAAATTGTTGTAAGTCAAGGGCCACCTGTAATTCATTCTGTTGACAATGAAAAAAGTGGTTCATTCGTTTTACAAAAGGAGCTGATTACTGCATGCATTTTTTTAAAAAAATCTGTATTGCCTCTCTCAGGTTGGCACCGAGGATACCCTGACACCCATTGCTTTGAGGCTGAATTATAATCTCACAGGAAAATCCATCGCCAAAGTCCCAGATCTCCTGCCCATCCTGAGCAAACAGTCAAAGCAAAACTATACAGCCGAGGTGACTGTCCTTGTGGTTTATCACGATACCCCAAAAGCCAGCAACAGCCGGAATCAGTGTATTGTAGTGTGTGAAGGTGTTGGGCCAGGAGTGAGGAGGAAACCTAGATTGTAATCCTCCTCCGCCATAGAAACTAAGTGTCTTGGGCCCAGTCCCTTTCTCTCACCCTGAAAGCTGGAACAGGGTGGTGGTTACAGTGTTGGCCTAGGGAGCTTGGATATCCAGCTTTTCTTCTGCCCTCAGTCATAGAAGCTCCTTAGAGCATTTTGGGCCAATCCCTCTCAATCCAAGAGCCATGTTGTATAGTGGTGAGAAGGTGGTAGAGTAGAAGTGGGGAGACCCAGGATCTTATCCCTCCCCCACCTCTGGCAACAG
This sequence comes from Daboia siamensis, assembly GCA_024449315.1. Classification (NCBI taxonomy): domain Eukaryota; kingdom Metazoa; phylum Chordata; class Lepidosauria; order Squamata; family Viperidae; genus Daboia; species Daboia siamensis. Next base: position 877,339 of record JAKJMR010000462.1, read on the forward strand.
AAGGTCCCCGGGGTCTTTTGGACAGTCTCTCTCTTTCTCTCTCTCTTTTAGTCCAAAAAACAGGATGTATGTTGCTGAAGATCACCCTAAAGGTGCTTTTTCAAAAGGCAACTGGACTTTGTTTTTGCCTGAAGATGTTTCGCTTCTCATCCAAGAAGCTTCAGAATATAATAGAATAGAATAGAATAGAATAGAATAGAGTAGAGTAGAGTAGAGTAGAGTAGAGTAGAGTAGAGTAGAGTAGAGTAGAATAGAATAGAATAGAATAGAATAACAGAGTTGTACGTCATCTAGTCCAATCCCCCCACCCATCCAAGCAAGAGACCCTACACCATTTCTGACAGATGGTTGTCCAGTCTCTTCTTGAAGACTTCCAGTGATGAAACTCCCACCACATCTGAAGGCAAACTGTTCCATTGGTTGTTTGTTCTCACTGTCAGAGAATTTCTCCTTATTTCTAGGTTGAATCTCTCCTTGATCAGTTTCCATCCATTATTCCTTGTCTGGCCTTCAGATGCTTTGGGAAATAGGTTGATCCCCTCCTCTCTGTGACAGCCCCTTCAAATATTGGAAGACTGCTATCGTGTCTCCCTTCTCTCCACTAGACTAGAATGGTGGAGAGTGGAAGTATATGGAATGGAAAGAATGGAAATGTTAGATACTGGCTTCGTTGATTGATGAGACGAGGCGAGTGAGTTCAGCAAAGATCATTGTTTATTTGGTTGCAGGAACTGAACTGAGAAACAGGGCTGCGAATGCAGCAATTTATTATTTATACACCCTATTGCCGCCCTAGCGGCAGCTAATGGCAGCGCTGGAGACAGGTTGTCTGAGGAGCTGGGAGCCGTTAGCCAGCTTCCCTGCTTGAGCAGCCTTCCAGCAATTAACCCCACCTGATATCCCTTAGCAAGACAAAGCCCCATACATTACATGAAACTTCTTGGATGAGAAGTGAAACGTCTTGAAGCAAAACCAAAGCAAGTCTAGCTGCCTTTGAAAAAGCATCTTTGGGACAGTCATGACCTGGACAACTGAGAATCTCTGTAGACATTTAGGGGTGAAGGTGTTGGACTAGAAGCAGAGAGACCCAAGATCTGGTCCACCCTCAGCCATGGAAGCTCACCTAGGGGTCTTTAGGCCAACCTACCTCATAGGCTTGGTGTTGTGAGGACAGATAAGCGGAGGAAGCATTAAGTATGCCACCTTACACTCCTGCATGAGGAAAAGGCAGGTCACTAATCAAATAAACTTATTAGCCACCTTTGTAATCAAGTAGGCCCCCTCCTCTATACTCAATGGAATAGGTGGGGGGGGAGGGGAACAACTAACAAGGGGACTTGTTAGTTAGTTACAGATGATCACACATCCGTAATGCGTGGGGCTACAGCAGAGCAGTGGGGGGCAGCAGAATGTCCATTTCTGTCACTTTCAGGAATTTCTGTTAGGCAGGAAAGAAGGGGAAGCTGGTCAGTTGCATAGGAGCTCTGGGTTCCCCTTATTAAGTGCCATTAACTCTCACGGTGATTTTGACTTGCCTTTCAGTTACTGTACAATTACTGTACTGTAAATGGCTATCATAGGTAAAGGAAACCAATGCCATAGAAGAAGGAAATGTTGGTACAGGGTTCAAGGAATAGAGTCAAATCATCAAAACTGAGGTGTACTTTGTCTTTTAAGTTCTTCCTTCCTTCCGTCCTTCCTTCCTTCCTTCCTTCCTTCCTTCCTTCCTTCCTTTCTTTC
>JAKJMR010000462.1:890910-900932 GCA_024449315.1 Daboia siamensis
TCAGGAATTCTGGGAGTTGAAGTCCACGAGTCGTAAAAGAGCCGAGGTTGCCTATCCCTGTTCTAAGCTTTCTTTTTAAAACATAACTGTATTTAGATTTTTTTAAAAAACCCCTCAAAAGATAAAAAAACTGATAGATACTAATAATTTGGAAAAAGAAATAAGGAAAGAAAGAGAAAACGAAGCCAAAAGTGCACACAAAAAAGAGAGATATCAACAAATGATTTCCGATTGTCTTTTACAACAACTTTCTTTTATCTTCTTGTTTCTGATTCTAGCAATTAGGAAAAAAAAGGCAGGAAACGAGCATATTAAGAACAGGGATTAAGATTAATCCGAATTGTGTGTTCTCATAATAAAAGTAGCTCTCAATTTACAACCAGTTTCCATTGTTAAGCAAGGCAGTTGTGAGTCATGCTCAATTTTATAACTTTTTCGGCACAGTTGTTAAGTGAATCATCAGGCTATTAAGTGCATCTGGCCCTCCACATTGACTTTGCTTGTCGGAAGCTGGCTGGAAGGGCTGCAAATGATGATCATGTGATTCCAGGACCGTTCAACTGTCATAAATACATGCCAGTTGCCAAGCACTTACAAGTTTGATCATGTGACCATGTTTAAGTTGGGACCAGACTACAAAGCTTTAAGTTGGCACCAGACTACAAAGCAGGAGGTGGTGAGTTCAAGTCCTGCCTTAGCCATGAAAGCCAGCTGGGCCACTCACTTTCTCGCTGCCCAACCCACCTCACAGGGCTGCTGTTGTGGGGAAAATAAGAGAATTTCGGATTTGCTTACTGCCTTGAGTTATTTGTAAAAATAATAAAATCAAGATACAAATTGAATAAATAATAATAAGTGCAAGGACCAGTTATAAATCGCTTTTTTCAGTTCCATTATAATTTCAAACGGTCACTAAATGAATGGTTGTAAGTTGAGGACTACCTGCAGGCAAGTTTCAAGAAGGAGGAAATGGAGACTCTTGTCTCTCTTCCCAATCTCTGTTTCATCCTAGCAACCAGAGCCAATCCCCCTCCCTAATTCTCCAAGAAATAACTTTTCATCACAGTTGTTTTCCAGGGGTCTCCAAACCTGGCAATTTTAAGACTTGTGGATTTCGGCAAAGAAATATTGGAGTAGGATTCATATACAAATGGAGAAAATTCTTAAAGTGAACATAAAGATTAAACCAAAAACTTTCCTTCTGGGCCTAAAGGAAAGAGAACTGAACTATATATGGTGATGGCAGCAAGATTGCTCTATGCCAGGGCTTTTCAACCTTTTCACCCATTGTACCACTTTTAGGATATGGCAACATCTGAGTACCACCAGTCGCCTAGCAAGGTGTCAAAAACGTGATGACCAAAAAAAAGGAAAAAAGTGATAAAGTACAGGTAGTCCTCGACTTACAACAGTTTGCTTAGTGACTGTTTGAAGTTACAATGGCACTGAAAAGCCACAGCCGAGCCAAAGCCCAAGCCACAGCCAAGCAAGACACCTGCCTGCCCATCTGGCGGCGCTCTTCCTCCTGTCCAAGGTTTTCATTATTGTGAGCATTTCTGTTGAGGATTGGCAGTGGGAGTGGGGTGGGGGGGGGTGCTTGGTTTTTATTCTCCCCGTCTACTGGGTGGTTGCAGCAGGTTTTGGTCACTTCACATGACCCTGGGACACTGTGACCGTCATAAATATGAATCGGTTGCCAAGCATCTGAATGTAAATCACAAGACCCTGGGGATGCTGCAACATTCCAGCTGATCGGCGCTTCTTCTGGGCTCAGCAGAAGCGCCAGGATCAGCGCCGAGCTCCAGCTGGAGCCTGGCGCTGATCCTGGTGCTTCCGCTGAGCCCTTGACAGCCCTGCAGCTCCAGCCATCTCTCGCTCAGGCTTATGCGGTGCTGCCACCGGTTAAGCTCATTCCCCTCCCCCGCTAACACTTTTCTAGGATGGTCACGTACCACCTGCCAGGTGCCAATGTGGTGGTTGAAAAGCCCTGCTCTGTGCACAAGAGTGGAAGGATTCCTTGATTCCCACCATGGATGAATGGTTTCAAAAGCTGATGGAATTAGCAGAGATGGCCAAATTGACTGTGCTGATAAAATAAAAAGAACATAAGTACTTCTGTTTCTACTTGGAAACCATTTCTGGACTTTGTGCTTGAGGTGGGGAAAAAAATGATGTTATGATTTTGGTTTTTACCAATTAGACTGATTTGCCGATACCCAAACGGCTACAGCATACTAGTATAGAAATGTAAAAAGTCGAGATTTGATTTTAATGTCTGATTTTACTGCAACAGACAGAGTCGGAAGTCAATGCCTTTCGTTTCTTCCCCTCCCTTTCTTCACACCTTTTTTGTTTTCCCTCTTTCTACTGTTGTCCCCTGTTGTTGTTGTTAGCTGCAAAGTCGTGTCCGACCCATCGCGACCCTATGGACAACGTTCCTCCAGCCCTTCCTGTCCTCTACCATCTTCTAGAGCAGACATGTCAAACACAAGGCCCGGGGGCCGGATGTGGCCCGCAAAGTGATTTCATGCGGCCCGCGAAGCCATCCTGGAATCAGTGAGGGAATGGCCCCCGCTGTCTTCGCCCTGGCCCAAAGACCCTCCTCCCGCCAGAGACCCTCAGATCTGTCTCACTCCTGCCCAGGCCCCCATAGGCACCCTTGATGCCAATGATGTAGAGCTGGCCACGCCGACCCAGTAGGCCATACACACTCTAGCCACACCCACCCAGTAGGCCACGCCCACCCTGGCCATACCCACCCGGCCCCCTGAGGGCAACAGCAATGCTGATGCGTCCCTCAATGAAATTGAGTTTGACACCCCTGATCTAAGCTCACGCCTACTGCTTCAGTGACTCCATCCAGCCACCTCATTCTCTGTCGTCCCTTTCTTCTCTTGCCCTCAACCTTTCCCAGCATTAGGCTCTTCTCCAGTGAGTCCTTCCTTCTCATTAGGTGGCCAAAGTATTTGAGTTTTAGCTTCAGGATCTGGCCTTCTAAAGAGTAGTCAGGGTTGATCTCCTCTAGGACTGACCGGTTTGATCACCTTGCAGTCCAAGGGACTCGCAGGAGTCTTCTCTGTTGTCCCCTACTATTTGCTTTTGTACTTTTACATTTTATGTTATAAATGAATAAAACTAATAATAATAATAATAATAATAATAAAAGACTTGTGAATTTCAGCATCCGGAATTCTGGAATTTGAAATCCACAAGTCTTAAAGTTGCCAACTTCGGAGACCCCTGCTTTGTGCTTTGGGCGAAACCACATTGTTCCTCCAGGGGTCAGCAAAATACAACAATTGCCTCTTAAGTAAGCAAGCTACACAGATTAGGCAATCCAGAGTTTTACCTTTTTGCAATCAGCTTGCATTGCTGGAGGCAACCATTTTTGGATACATGGCGGACAGCTCTCTAATTGCCCAGACAGCCGTTTGAAATGATAGCACATGGAAGATTTCATTAAACATGTATCTATTTATTGGGGGGAGGGGCACTGTATTAAAGGAATTTTCACCTTGTAATAAGAAAAATAGGAAAAGGCCAAAAGAAGCAACTTTTCTTTAAAAAAGAAGAAAGAAAGAAAGAAAGAAAGAAAGAAAGAAAGAAAGAAAGAAAGAAAGAAAGAAAGAAAGAAAGAAAGAAAGAAAGAAAGAAAGAAAAAGAAAGAAAGCCAGTTACTCAAATTCTGGGTGGTGCTAATTCTTCTGGAGATTTAGGCCACCAAGAAAGCAGTCTCACTTCTATTTGCTCTAAATGACACATAGGACATAGAATCACAGGATTGGAAGGGACCTTAGAGGTCTTCTAGTCTGACCCCCAGCCCATGGCAGGAGTTTTTATATCATTCATACCACAGTCATTCATACCCAAAATTATCAACCCAAATGCTGCCTACAAAATCAACCAACTGGAGCAGTGTTTCTCAACTGTGCCAGCTTTAAGATGTGTTGACTTCAGCTCCCGGAATTCCCCAGCCAGCTGGTTTGACAGCTCTTCAATTTTCTACCTACAACAGGTAGTTCTTGACTTATGACCACAACTGAGCTCAAAATTTCTACTGCTAAGTGAGACATTTGTTAAGTGAACCTTGCAGCATTTTACGACCTTTCTTGCCACAGTTGTTGAGCGAATCACTGCAGATGTTAAGTTAGTAACACAGTTGTTAAGTGAAACCTGGCTTCCCCATGGACTTTGCTTGTCAAGAAGATCACAAAAGGCAATCACATGATCCTGGGACACTTATAACCATCATGAATGTGAGTCGGTTGCCAAGCATCTGAATTTGGATCACACCCTCATGGGGATGCTGCAAAGGTTGTAACTGTGAAAAACGGTCCTAAATCACTTTGTTCGGTGCCGTTGCAACTTTGAATGGTCACTGAATGAACCATTGGAAGTTGAGGACTACCTCTGTGAAACTCCCAATGAGCACGTATCTGCTTGCAACAGGCCGCAAACATCGCTCACAATCTACTAGAATATTTTAAGTGCTTGCTCTAATAATACCTCCCCTGTTGCTCTCTTTGGAAATCGGACATTCTGCATTTGCTTTCTGCCTCGTTTATAAATAGATCCTGAAATCCACTGTAGGGAAGGGAGGATTGTTAGTTCCCGGGTGTCATGCCAATCTAAGTTGGCTCTTTGGTCAGGGGTTGGGTGTCAGCCTTGCGATAGCGGCTCCAAGCTGGATCGTGTTTCTGTCTCAACTCCATTGGCCAAGGAGGATCAGATGAGCACAACCATCAGGTCCAAGGAGGAGGGAAAAGTGTGAGTGAAAGGGCAGTTGGACGGGAAGGCCTTGACCCAGCAAAGACAGTGACCAGCCCCAGGGAAGAACTCAAGGTCTCCATTAAAGACAACTTCTGCTAGACAAAAGTCTTTGGCGCCCTGGGCTTCAGGAATGAATCCCAGGTGGAGAATTACTCAACTGCTGGCCCAGACAAGGAATTTTGCTACCGAAGCAGCTGGCCACGAAGAAGGATCTAGTGGTAAGTGAACTCAATAATTGCTACTAGTAGACTACTACTGTTACTACTACCAAAATTGACAATAACTCCAGCAGAGTTATTGGGGACAGCAGAATCAAGGAAGAAGAATGGGGGGCGGGGGGGAGAGATATAATGGAAAACCTAATATGTAGAGATTCCTTGATAGTTGGCTGGAGGTTGAATTTCCCACCCCAGCAGTCAAAACGAGATTCCTTTGTTTGTTACTTGTACTGTGTTATTCCTTGATGTACAAAAGCTAATAACAGTAATAGAAAAATTGTGTGCCTCTTGGGGAACACATCCCTGTTTCATTCGTGCTTTTCATTTAAGGAGAAACAATATACACTTTTAATACTGATGCTGAAAAAGCCTTTATTTTCCCGTAGAATCTGTCCGTTATGTCCTTAACAGATTGTCCTCTGCTTTCCAAGCTTGGTTCCTCTCTCTTCTGCCAGCATTTTACTTAAGCAGAAGTCTCTGCCTTTTATTTCACTTAAATTTATTTTAAGATTTAAAGAAGAAAATAAATGACTAAATAAAAGGAAAAAAAAGAAAGATTAAACAAGATTGCTATTAACCAACACGCTGTAATCCTGCAAGGTAAAATGGTTAATGGTTGATAGGTGTCAATGGGAGTTTTTCCAGTGAAATACATTTTAATTATTTAATCATTCAGTGTTTTTAAGATTAGCTGGAACGCAACATCGATTGCTTGGCCTAGCACTTGTCTCCTAAGAAAGCATTTTGGCTTTTGATGTCCCACAAAGAAAGGACAAGACAAGTGACCTTGAGAATATCTTTTGCCTGTTTCCTCAGTACCAAAAATGTTAGTGACTTGAAGTTACACTAGGAGGCTTGTTAGCCAGAGAAAGCCTGGTCCCAGTGGTGGGATTCAGCTAGTACGCACTACCTCGGCAGAATCAGTAGCTAATTTTTTATTGCCCAGGCCCAGATTGGACTTCCAGAAGCAGCATCCACACAGAGAACAGGTCGTTTGAATTTGAATCCCACCACTGCCTGGTCCTAATTTTTAAGGTGCAATTTAGCATCCTCTGCCTCGCTTGCACCCTTGATTATTCCGTCTTTCCCTTCTGCGTATCAGCTCGGTTATGGAAGATTTTGAGCTTTGTGGTGGCGCTTCCATCAGTGGGCATCTGCTGGCTGAATGTGCAGCTGAGAAAGAGAGAACGCTCCCATGAACGTCCTGAGTTCATCCCATATCCCCACCTGAGGATTCGGACAAAGGTAAAAATGTAGCAGGAGAGGGAATCGAAGCAGTTAGGCCAGGGGTGGGGAACCTTGGCTCTTTTATGACTCGTGGACTTCAACTCCCAGAATTCCTGAGCCAGCATGGCTCAGCTTGGAAAATTCTCGCTTTCCCCTCAGCATGGCTGGCTCAGGAATTCTGGGAGTTGAAGTCCACGAGTCATAAAAGAGCCAAGTGTTCCCCCACCCCTGAGTTAGGCCGTTCATCTGGATTTGTGAAAGATTTCTTGTTTCTGAAGCTAATAATATAATCAAGAGCAGATCTTTTCCTTAATGATCCAGTCCCCCAAAATTAGGTTGGCGACAACCTTTTGGATCTAAAGCTTCCTCTTCTGAAGCTCTACTCACAAGAGTCCCCATTAAGTATTAAGTATTAAGTGGATGCTTTTTTATTTTTCTGGGTGAGCTGAATTTTTATGCACAGGTAATTCTTGACTTGCAATCACAATTAAGCCCAGAATTTCCACTGCCAAACAAAGCAGTTTTGCCCCGTTTTACAATATTTTTTGCCACCGTTGTTAAGCGAATCACTGCGGTTCTTAAATGAATCGTGCAGTCCTTAAGCAAATCTGGTTTCCCCCACTGATTTTGCTTGTTGGGAGATGACTGGGAAGATTGGAAATGGTGGTCACATGACCCCAGGACAGTAAAACAGTCATAAATACATGCCAGTTGCCAAGCGCCTGAATTTTGATCGCGTGATCATGGGGATGCTGCAACGGTCGTAAATCTGAAAACTGATCGTAAATCACTTTTTTCAGTGCTATGTAACTTTGAACGGACACTGAATGAATGGCTATAATTCGAGGACTGCCTGTACTTAATTGCTGGCTACCTTATGGTGGGTTTGCAGTTAAGGTTCTGATATTTAAGCAATTGTTGATAAGAGGAAATAACTACCTATATACTAAGACTCAGAGGCAAGTACAAGTTGGTGGATTTGTGGTACAATGTTCATGAAGGTTTATTTTTTTAAAAAAATCAAGATGGCGGCCATGGCCTGCCATTGAAGCCCCACCCCTTCTAGAATATTCTAGAATATCACATGCATGGCATATATTAAAAGAGGTGGGACCCCCATCACGTCATCATGGCTATTACCTTAACTTTTCTGACCTCCCCACCATAGCCATCCTGATGTATCACCCCCAGAGAGCTTTCTTTCTGCATTCCCTTTTTTTTCTTATTTATTTTAGAACTATCCATGGGGCGATGGAAATCATAGCCTCTTTCACAATCCCCACACCAACGCACTACCCACCGGCTATGAAGATGTGGACAGCCACCACTGAGACCCTCTTAACATTTTCTCTTCTTCTTCTAACCAGCTTCCTCTCCTAAGCGAGGACAAAGAATTATGGGGTTTTAACGCATCTTTGAGACAGATGTCTATCTATGGAGTCAATAAAATGCGTTTCAATGAACATAGCGCATTTCCTGTTATCATGTTATTATGGATAGTGCTACCAAAATGGTCAGATTTTGAGTACAAAAGGGCACTTATCCAGATTCTGCTGAGGAAGCTACAAGATCCCTTTCAAACAGAAACTTGATTGCTACTGAAAATACTAAGGCTTCGGGCCACTTTCATTTTCATTCTGTTTCTATGTGCCGATTCTTTGCAAACCACTGCAAAGTCCATTTTTATTTATTTCTTTTGACCACAAAGGTAGAGAAGATAAGGTGACAATCTTCTGTCCTTCAGATGACTTAACAGGAGAGATGCAAAGTGAAGTTTTACACATTGTCCTGTCCCAGATTGAAAAAAGCAGTGGTGTCACACATCCCTTATGAACTCGTGCAGTTTCTCCTTTCTTTAACGTAATGTTTGATTTTACTCCTCACCAGAATCAAGGGATCAGAACCTAATCCACAATTGTTTGTTTGTTTGTGAAATTTATATACCGCCCATCCAACTGCTGAGCGACAAAATGCATATTTTCCCACAAAACACATGCTTACAAAGGAATGTGACCAGTAATACAGTATTTCATTCATACATTCGTAGGTTCTCCATCCACTGAGAACTTGACGCTGGCTGATGCTACTTAACATGGCCATACATGTTAAATATCAAAATAGGTGTTTACTAGCATGCTTTATCCTTCCATTAAACCTCTTTTTACATACTGCAAGTTGAGTCATGGCAACTGCACTTCTTTTCTGGCTGGTCTGAAATCTTTCACTGCTTGTCCAAATAGTTTCTTCAGTCTTGACCCATAGATATCCTCCAGAGAGGTTTCATTTTTTTTAATCTGGATAGGCTCCTTGGGTTAGTAGGCAGAGAGTTGTTGGGAATTAAATGTTCCAGCTCCTCAGTCCTTTAACTTAGAACATATAACTAACTTGCGTAGACTGAAGAACAACAGCAAACATTTTGAACCAGCAAGAAAACCAATCCAATTGCCCTCGCTCAACTTCCAAACAACTCCACCTGGAATTACTGAGGATTTTCATTGACATACTCCTCTCGTACAGGTATCCTCGACCTATGACCACAATTGAGCCCAAAATTTCTGTTGATAAGCGAGACAGTTAAGGGAATTTTGCCCCATTTTACGACCTTTGTGACCGCAGTCGTTAAGTGAATCACTGCAGTTGTCAATAACACACTTGTTAAGTGGGTCTGCCTTCCCCATTGACTTTGCTTGTCAGAAGGTCAGGAAAAAGTGACCACATGACCCTGGGGCATTGCAATCGGCATAAATATGAGTCGGTTGCCAAGCGTCTGAATTTTGATCGCGTGACTATGGGAGGAAGCTGCAATGGTCGTAAGTGTGGTAAATGGTCATAAGTCACTTTTTTCCAATGTCGTCGTAACTTCAAACAGTCATTAAATGTACTGTTGTAAGCCAAGGACTACTTGAACAGGGGAGTTGGCTATCTTTTGGTACTTCCAAAGACACTTTTTCAAAAGACAACTGGACTTTCCTTGTTTTTCCTTGAAGAGGTTTTGCTTCTCATCCAAGAACCTTCTTCCTGATTTCCGATTCACTCAGAACTGAGGAAGCTTCTTGGATGAGAAGTGAAACGTCTTCAAGCAAAACCCAAGGAAGTCCAGTTGCCTTTTGAAAAAGCACCTTTGGGACAACCATGACCTGGTTGACAGAGAATCTCTAGAGACATTCATCCTTTGGTAGCATCAGAAGGTGTGATGGTCTCCGTTGGACTTCCAGCCCCCTCATTATTTCCTGCATCTGTCTCATTTATCATCTCTTTGTACTGCCGTTTGAAGAATCCAAGCTGGAAGGAAAAAGAAAGAAAATCCAGTTCAGCATTGAGTGATAATGGCTACAAATTAGATAGATGCCCGATCTGACAAGGTATGCGATCTACAGGAATCCACAAATCAATTGGTTTATTCCCATAGACGCTTTTCCAAAAGGCAATTGGACTCACTTGGTTTTTTTCCCCTTGAAAACATTTCACTTCTCATCCAAGAAGTTTCTTCGGTTCTGACTGAAAGGCAGGGAATGGAAGGATTTATTTCTTTTATACAAATCTTTCCATTCTGCACCATTCAATCAGTACTAAAGAAGCTTCTTGGATGATAAGTGAAACTTTTTCAAGGAGAAAAAAAACAAAACCCAGGGAATTCCACTTGCCTTTTGGAAAAGCATCTTTCGGTCAACTATGACTTAAAATGATTGAGAATATCTATAGACCAGGGGTGTCAAACTCAATTTCATTGAGGGCCACATCAGCATTGCAGTTGCCCTTGGGGGGGGCGGGGGGCAGGGGGGGGCTACTGGGTGGGCGCAGCTGGAG
>JAKJMR010000462.1:900942-912972 GCA_024449315.1 Daboia siamensis
AAAAAAAAACCATCTGTATTTTTGTATCATGGGCTTCACAGAGGCAGCACTGGTCAGCTCAATGGAAAGATGAAGTCAACACACTGAAGGAAAAAATGAGAATGAGAACCAAGAAACACCCGTGTTTCTCTATCATGGGCCAGACTGCGGTAGCTTTGATCAACTCTGTGTAGAGAATTAAGGAATACATATGGTAGTGAAGTCAATGCATATGCCCTTAATGCAAACACACCCTAAAATGTAGTTGGTTTTCTACAGACGTGATGGTGTATTATTATACCACAAAAGGCACTTCCCTGTCCTGCTTTCTAACCCAATAAAGCCTCAGCAGATGCCTCCATACCTCAGAAAGCCACCCGGAGCTGATGTCCCCCTTGATCTTGAATTCAATAGGTTGATGGAACTCCAAAGATGAAACATTGCAAGTGATTGTTTTACAGGTGGCTACACAGCAGTCCTGCAAGACACAGAAGAACATGGTCAAGTCTGGTTGTAGGAATGTGTACGGATTTCCTGTGACCACGGGGGCTGACCGTAAGGTCACCATTTATCCAGACACACCCACCCGGGTCCATCTACTTTTTTTCAAAGGAGACTTCCTGGCAATAGCACCACATATACTCACCAAAACAGGTTGTTTGCTTAGTTGTTTCACAAACTCTTTGGATCCTGGAGTGTTTGTTCCAGGAACGCAAATGACCTGGGGGAGCTGATGGACAAAAGAAACGAACAATCGCAAAATCAGGAGGCATTATAAGAGGCCCCATTTCAGAGCTTGAAGAACAAGTCACGGAAGAGCTTTAATCTTGCACAGTTTATCTTTACAACCTTGAACATTTTAGAGCAGGGGTAATTTCCCCAAGGGACCACATGAGAAACTGGAATTGTTATGGAGGGCTGAACCAATCAGCTGAACTTAATTCTGCTCAGTATTAATTTTATCACATTTTAAAAAGGGGTGAGTTCTATGGTTTTGATTCGCTGCATCTAATTTATATTTACTTTTTAATTTCCACTTGACCTCATGCAGGCCGGATAGGGACAGCCAAAGGGTGTAAATGACCTGAAAATGCCCAGGCCTGCCTTAAAGCTAAATGGGGATGTTGCATTGAGGTTTAGGGCATATCCAATAGGTATTTTACATAAGTCTCCTTAGTACACTGAGAGTTAATGAAGGGAGGGAACAAAAAGGGTTGCTTGAAAGCATCTATCCTACTTTGATGGTGGTGGTAAGTTCTCACCAATCTCTATTCAATTATGTTAGCATGGAACAAAGATTTCTGAAAAACATTTATCTTCTTGGATCTGAGAAATCAATCAGCTTATTTGTCAATTTATTTTTAGCAATGGCCATCTAGAATATTCTTGGGAAACCAGCAAGGATTGATTGGGTGATGTTGTTTCTTCTCAGCTTGTACTCAAAGACACTTCCTTTAAGCAAGAAAGTTCTGTTTATTGCTTATGGTCACTGGCCTGGTTATCCCTCTTGAACTGTGTTTCCCTCTTAGTCCCTGACTAAATGTTGACATGGACAAGAATTCTGAATTTCTATGTTCCAGAAAAAGATGGTCGTATGTGCCAATTGGTTTCTCTTGATACTAAATGAGGTATTTTAATGAGATCTATATACCTTACAAAATAATAATTAAACTTGACTCTGAAACTTGGGCCCATCCCATTTGCAAAACATATTCAGCCATTAACCAGATTTTTCTTTAAAATTAAGTCGCTATAATTATATACAAATATGTATTACTGACTCTTTTTTTAATTAAACATGCTTGTCTTTGCGCTTAAAAAGTGAGAGAAATTAAGGAATGGGTGAAGAGGAGAAAAATCCAAAGTGACACTTCCCTCCAACTTTATCAAATTTCAAAAATGAATTTGAAATATGGGTTTGAATTATTTAAAATTAATCTACTATTAAGGGATGAATATTTGCTTAGCCAATAAGAAATCTATTGCTAACTCAATTTATACCCATTAAACATTATTTGTTTTTCAAATAACTTGAACGCTTTTGGCCAAATAAACCTCAAAATAATATTTCAGAAATGCCTAAACTTCCCATCGTGTTTTTCTTCTGTTTAACCCTAACCCCACCCAACCTTTTATTGTGCAATTTGGTAATTAGTGGAGGGATTTCTTGCTGTACAATTTTGCTACGTCAGTATTTATCTTAGTTCCATTAATCCAGGACAAGCACTTATATTCTCTTTTTTTTTTATTAAAGAGTTTTACAAAAACAAGATTTTACAATACATCCCCAAATCCCACCCACCCCAAACCACCCCCCTTCCCCCCCTTCCCAGAGCTAAATACAGGGTTATAGTTATAATAATCATATTCTAACTAAAGATTATCCATAATATAAAATTAACCAAATTCATAATGTGCTTTAACTCCCCTTTAACATAGATACATACAAAGTACTAACACTAAAATTAATAACAATATCCCTCTAAAATCTACTCATAAGCTAAATGGAACTTTTTAGTCCTATATTTATTCTGAATATAATCTATCCATCTCCTCCAAACTGAAATATATCTTTCTTGTGAATGATCCTTCAAATAAGCAGAAATCTTAGACATTTCTGCAAGATTCGAAACTTTAAACACCCAACACTTATATTCTCATCAACACAGCTCCACAGGAAATATACCTCTTTAGGGACATCCAAGATTGCGTTCCAGATCTGTGCTCCATTCAGTGACACAGGAATATGAAAAGTTACTGAAACAGGAACTTTTCGATGAAACGTGTTCTTCAGCTACATTGGAAGAGAATGCCCCATAAGTGAGCGTAGACACCCAATATTCTTAGCACGAGTCAATATTTTGTTTTTCTAGGGATGGGTCCCCCCTTGTAGGGACAATTGTGCACTTAAAATTGCTTCTTTACTTATGCTCCCATGATACCACTTTATTCCCAGCCAATAAGTGACACCAGCCTAAGCCCTTCTTAGCTGTATCCATGTAAGAATAGTGATCTTCTGAAATTGGCCAAGGACATCTTGAAGAGAGATTAAATCTGCCCTTAAATTTTGAGGGAAGTTGGAGGATTAGAATAAGCGAGAATGATGGCAATAGAAGCCAGAGAGGAATGAACAATAGACACCCTGTTTACCACCTTGTAATCTCTTATTTTGGGGTTGAGTCGGGGTGCCTGGATGGTGCTGAGCATTTATTGACCCACAATTTGCAGCGGATATTTTTTCTTGGTGCCCTAGGAGAGAGAGAGCTGCCCCTACCTAGGATTGAACTCTCAACCTTCTGAGTGGGAGGCAAGCATCTTCACTACACCACCACGCCACTCATCAACGGGGATGCTAAATTTCATGCCAATATATTTTTCTACCAACTCAAGGATTGTTGTTGTGAGTTGCGAAGTCATGTCCGACCCATCACAACCCCATGGACAACATTCCTCCAGGCCTTCCTGTCCTCTACCATCTTCTGGAGTCCATTTAAGCTCACACCTACTGCTTCAGTGACTCCATCCAGCCAC
This sequence comes from Daboia siamensis, assembly GCA_024449315.1. Lineage (NCBI taxonomy): Eukaryota > Metazoa > Chordata > Lepidosauria > Squamata > Viperidae > Daboia > Daboia siamensis. Next base: position 904,453 of record JAKJMR010000462.1, read on the forward strand.
CTCATTCTCTGTTGTCCCCTTCTTCTCTTGCCCTCAACCTTTTAATTCAAGGATGGATGGAGAATATTTAATGATGGAGAAAACTCTCTAGAAAACTGATGACTGGCAATTTCTGAGTAGTGGACAGTACCTAAGGTACATTTTTACAGAATAACAGAGTTGGAAGGGACCTTGGAGGTCTTCTAGTCCAACCCCTTGCTCAAGCAGGAGACCCTATACCATTCTGGACAAATGGCTGTCCAATCTCTTCTTTAAAAAAACCTCCAGTGATGGAGCACCCACTACTTCTGGAGGCAAACATTCCATTGCTTAGTTTAGCTTACTTCAGGAGATTTCTCCTTAGTTCTAGATACAATTTTTCTCACTTTGCAAATGCTTCTCAAGGGAACAATGCATCCATCACTAGGTAAATGTGCTCCATTCTTAAATCTTCCTCCACCTTAATAAGTAAAGCCCTGTCTGTTCTAAGTTCTTGATCAGAAAGTGATCCACATCCTTTTCACCTCATATCGATGTTCCACAGTCCGAGTTTCATTTTCCTGCCCAGCAGAAAAATTAACATACTTGGTTGACTCATCCAAGCTGGAAAAAAAAATGGTGAAAGATTGTGAAAAAAAAACAACGTTATGCAATTGACCAGAGTTTTGAGTTAATTAAGATTACTGTTGTGTTCCAATCATTCCTTAGCAATGTGCACCAGGGAAAATGGGTTCACATAGGTGGGTGTGTAAACAATCTTTCTAACGCTTCAGAGCAACCTCTTGGGAGTTGGTCAAGCAATGGGAGGTCTTCTCCGCAAAGACTTGCAGCCACTTACCTATTGATGAAAACATAGATTGCATACTTGACAGGCAGCTCCATTTGATGAACCATGTCCTCTGTGACAGCAACATTATTTTCACTGGAGGGACACAAGGAAAAATGGGCAGAGCAGCAAACGTGGCACGCATGCACTTCTCTTAATTACAGCAACTACTAAATGCTGTGCTGTTCCCCCTCCCCCCATCGCATTACATTCAGGATCATCTGATGTAAAAGTTAGAACTTCTTATCAGTGAAGCTGTATTTATTTAAAGAGCATTCGCACAACAGGATGCTTCCAGATGTTGTTCTATTTAAAGCCAGATGCATTGAGGTCAATGGGATTAGTCACGGCCAGGGAAATTACTGTCATTGGTTGAGTTTAGATGGTTTTAAAAGGAGGATCAATAGGCTGATGGAGAATTGGGGTCTCAAGAGCTATTAATATTGACAGCTGTTGACCTTCTGAAGCATAGGCAGCAAGTTCTAAATCTTGGGTTGCTGGGAAGTGACAGTGGAAGGGGAATTCACTTTTCTGTCTAGGTTATGAAGTTTCTAAATATATTCACTTGACTGCAGTGTGACATAAAATATTGAGCTAGATTAATTTATCTATCAAGGCTCCCCTTCTGAACTTGGTATGTTCTGAGGCTATGTTATTATACTTTGTGGAGCACAACACTTGTGGGATGAGTCTAGAAAGCTCTGGATGTTGCTAGTGGAAAAATGACTGTAGGCAACATGACTGCTAATCTGATTTACATAGGAGAATGTTTGCATTTTAGTCATGGGAACTTTTACCTGGCAGCCGTGGCATTGATCTGTACCACACTTCCTAGATCTGCGTCTTGGGAAACAAAAAAGCTGATGAGGAAGACCACCTGGACAGAAGGAGACACAAAACAAGCAGTGGGCCCAGAATGCTTAAAGCACAGCTGTGTCACTTTTATATTTCATTAATAAACAGAAACTTTGGCCATGAGAAACCTGGAAGCCATTTTTCCAGCTCCGTCAAAGAGCTACAATCCCTAGAAATTGGGGGGTGGGAGCAGTGACCTTTAAGCCTTTGTGCAAGAGTAATTTTAGAGCCAAATTTTGTCCACAATTGTTTATTGTGAAATAATTCTTTGGACTCACAACAAGATCAGGAGCAAGACATTCTATCTTAATGCAGTTTTGTGATTTTTGAGAACAAGCTATGGACATTCTCACAAAATAGCCATTATGGGCTCTTTTTATAGAGACTTGTAATACCTTGAGTTGCTAAAATGTCTATGGAGATTCGAAATCATCCAGGTCATGGTTGTCCCAAAGCTGTTTTTTTTCCAAAAGTACTTTGTTTCTTCCTTGAAGACGTTTCGCTTCTCATCCAAGAAGCTTTTTCAGTTCTGAAGAACTGAAGAAGCTTCTTGGATGAGAAGCAAAACGTCTTCAAGGAAGAAAAAAAGTCCAGTTACTTTTGAAAAAAAAAAAACTTTGGGACCCTAAGTTGCTACTAACTCTTGATTTTATAGATGCCAACCACCTCAATTGGGCAAAAGATTCCATGTATTAGAGTATTGCCAACACCATAAGATAGCTTTTGGATGGAGACTGTCAACCATTCTTGGTCTTTGGGTGGAGACCGTCAACTACTCTGGTGTTACAGATGGTCACCTTCTCCACTAGACATACATGCAGGAAGAGAGTACCTCAGCCATGCTCCGGAAGATGGGATGATTGATGTCACAGGTGGTGTTCCTCACTAGAACTTCCTCTGCAGCAGGAACAGATTTGCATTTAATGACCATATATTTTCTGTTGGACTGAGGAAAACAGGACATGATAATGAATGTCACTGTTGATAGACAGTATCGTCCTTGGCCATTCCCCAGCCCTTCCACTCTGGTGTCTCTGATTTCTTTATACTCACCTGCACTAGTAAAAACCTGCGGTAGGACAGTGAAGACGGGTGCAGGAAAGTCAACCTGGTGCTGTAAGAATCTTCTCCGTCATTCCGGATGAAAACAGTAGCATTGACTTCAGGGGTTAGGCCAACTACCAATTCATTCAAGCTGAAGGAAAGACGAAGATAATCCTTGTCGCTCTTAAAAATATGAAAGCTTAAATAAAGTCCCATCTGGAAGCCTCTCCTTTAACTTGGAGAAACCTACCGCAGATATATAGAGGCTTTCTAAAGAAGAAGTATTGCGAACACGGTTTACATGTTCAGGTTTTTTTTATAGTGGCTTTAGATCTTCCATGGATAGTGTGCGTTGAAAGCTACTCATACTTTGTCCAATAAAGCTTGGAGAGATTTTATGAAGAGGTGGTTCCAATGAGTCATCTAACGCATCTAAAAAGGACCTGTCATGACTGTGGTGTCAAAGGATAAGAGCATTGATCTTGCAGCTTGAGACTGGATCAGGGATTGGTGGCTGGATAACTACCAGTTGGAGTAGTGGTTAAAGTATTGGGCTAAAAACCAGAAGACAGTGAGTTGTAGGTCTTCCTTAGGCATATAAGCCAGTCTCTCTCAACACAACCCACCTAACAGGATTGTTGTTGTTGTAGGGAAAATAGGACCAGTAGGTACATTCACCATCTTGAGTTATTTATAAAAAAGCAGAAATGAGAGTAACTGGCTGAAAAGAAGAAAGTGTGGATAACTGAGATGGTAATACTAGGAGACCATAGAATAGCAGACAAAGAACTGGAGAAGATCACAAAGCATCAAGATTTGAATACTGAAATTGGAAGATTATGGCATAAACTGGCCGGGGTGTTTCCAGTGCTTATTGGCACATTGAGTGCCATACCAAAAATCTTAGAAGGCATTTAAAAAAATCTGCTCCTTGATAAAATTTTCATATGTCAATTATAAAAGGCCACATTGCTTGGATCCGCCTATATAATCAGTGCTTTTTTTGTAAAAGAAAAAGGTGCCGGAACTCACACATGTCATACAACCCACCTTGCCTACCCTACAAGGTTCCATCCCAAAAAAGGTGCCGGAACTCCGTTCTGAGCGTTCTATGACAAAAAAAGCCCTGATACTACACAAATACATTACAACATGCTACGTTCTGGGAAGAACTTCATGCGTATGAAGGTCAAAGAACTGGCAGCTGGAATTTCACATTTTTGTGTACATGATAATGATAATGATAATGATAGTAAATTCTGGGAGTTGAAGTTCAAATAGCTTAAAGTTGCTGAGGTTGAGAAAGACTGAGATAGGGCAACACCAATTTCCAAATATAGTATTCTAGTAAGGCAATAAGAGTTCGGCCTTATACAAGCAATCCTTGTTTAATGTCCTAGCAACCATTCAAAATTATGATGGTACTGGTTCCAGAGTTTCAACAGTTGCCCACACTCCTCGGTCACATGATTGCATTTTGGATACTTGGTAATTGGCTCAACTTTATGGCCAGTTCTGTGATGACGTGACCACGATTTTGACAATTTTTCCCAGTTTCCAGTCTTTGGGGCAGGTTTCCAGGAAAAAATGCTCGTTTTAATTTTCTTTATCAAATTTATTTGCCGCCCGTTTTGTGGTTCAGGTGAGGAATGCCCATAGGAATACATGGATTCACTTAACAACTGCAGTGTTCAATTAATGACTGCCACATTTTGCTTAACAACCACCACGTTTGCTTAATGACTGTGGCAAAAAAAGTTGCCAAATTGGGCCTAATCATGCAGATGTCTCAACTTATAACCGCCATGACTTCCGACAGAAATTCCAGGCTCTATCGCGGTCACAAGTCTAAAACTACCAGTAATTGTATAAATATTGAACACCTAAATGTAACTGTTTAACAATCAAGACTGAGTTCATTGACTGAGATCGGTTTTTAGCAAGCGTGAATGAACGCTGTTGAACGGTTGCTATAAAGATGAAAGGCATACTCTTACCCTGAGAAATTGAAGGATGTTTTTAACTGGTCTTTACAGATTCCATCTTTGCCGCAGTTCTTCTCAAAGGGTAGCTATGAGGACATAAGGGGAGAGAAAATATCAGGACAGGTGAGACGAGGGATAAAATACTAGAAAGCGTGGTTTCCCAACCTTGGCAACTTTAAGACCTGTGGACTTCAACTCCCAGAATTCCACAGCCATGCTGGCTGTGGAATTCTGGGAGTTGAAGTCCACAGGTCTTAAAGTTGCCCAAGTTGGGAAGCCTTGTAATAGAGGTTGAATTTATACAACGTGCCTTTCAGTTCCAAGCCTTTCTTTGTAGAAGTTGATACCGCATTTATTTATCATCATGTTTATATCACTACCTGTGGAAGCTTGGCTTAAGCAGAGCATTGATTCTCGATTTGATTCTGAAAATCTTGGGAGAAAATCCATCAGGAACAGAACCCACTGGGTCACACCTGTCAGCCAATTGGATTTCATAATGGACTTGCATCAAGGTTATTTGAGGGACCTCCTCTTCCTGATTACATCTGCCAGTTCCATTAGATCCAGCAGATGAGGAATGTTATGGTCCTTCCTCCAGTAGAAGATGTTGTGTAGTGGATTCTTGGGAAGAAGGAGGTGAGATGAGAGGGTTCAAACAGGAACATTGGTTTATTGTAGTAAAAGGAACAGAACTGAGAACAGAGGCTTCTACGCAGCTACTTATATGGTTGGCCGCTAGGTGGTGCCAAATAGGTTTAAAGGAACCTATTCCCGCCCCAGAGCCAACCAATGATCGTCCTGGAGACTGCATGTCTGGGCAGTCAGCGACCGTTACACAGACACCCTAATTAAGCAATCTCAAGCAGCATTCTGCAATGTATGGCTGTGAAAGTTGGACCATAAAAAAGGCTGAGCGCCAAAGAATTGAGGCCTTTGAACTATGGTGCTGGAGAAGACTCCTGCGAGTCCCCTGGACTGCAAGGCGATCAAATCGGTCAGTCCTAGAGGAGATCAACCCTGACTGCTCTTTAGAAGGCCAGATCTTGAAGCTAAAATTCAAATACTTTGGCCACCTAATGAGAAGGAAAGACTCACTGGAGAAGAGCCTAATGCTGGGAATGATTGAGGGCAATAGAAGAAGGGGACGACAGAGAATGAGGTGGCTGGAAGGAGTCATTGAAGCAGTAAGTGTGAGCTTAAATGGACTCCAGAAGATGGTAGAGGACAGGAAGGCCTGGAGGAACATTGTCCATAGGGTCACAATGGGTCGGACACGACTTCGCAGCTAACAACAACAACAACAAGCAGCATTCAAAGACACTGAAAACAGTTCAAGTAAAAGGCCCAGTATATTACAGAAGAGATGTTCTATGGGTCCTAGTACTACTATGAGTCTGCTAAATTGCTACTATCTGGCATGACCCTAAAGATGGGCCTTTTCTGCTATGCCACCTGCCTTAGGGGATGTCATCCAAGTCCCTTAGATGAGGCTGGGCCTAACTTTCACTAAGTCCTTCAAAACATTTCAATATCATTAAATGTGTGAGCCCCAAGGGAAGGGTGAATTGTTGGCATGACCCTATTGTTTCCATCTGTTGCTCTCTCCTTACCTTTTAAGTATAACGTTAATATTTTCAATTGTTCCTTGTTTTTATATAATTGATTTATTATTATTTTTTATTCTTTGCTGTCCAGAGTCACATTTTTCTGAGAGGGGCAGCTATACAAATACGATGAAAAAAATAAATATCAATCAATGTTAAACTAAACTCAGTCAATTTGACTAGCTGAGCTTTTATGACCAGAGAGCCCTTTCACACGACAAACAAACAAACTTGGTGTTTCTGAGGTAGAACTTCCGGCAAGACCATTTTTGATGGAAAGAATTTGCAGAAGCAAGTAGAAGGACTTGTCAGAATCCTGTTCTCCGTTGTCAGCTTTATAAGCTGGAGGAGACTAAGAAACAGACACTGAACAGACCCAATAGCTGTGGCAACAAAGTCTTGCAACTTTGAATGAACTTCCCCTCCTCCCTATTTTATCTTCATGAGAACTAGCGGGGGGGGGGGGGCTGTCTCAGTGTTTTTGTAAAACATTTTTATAGTCTGAGCTCACGCCTCGTTTATCTGATCACTTATTTTATAGATTTATCAAATTTATGCTGCCATCCATCTCAGCAGAAGATGATGAGATAAAGATAAAGGTAAAGGTTCCCCCACACATGCATGCTAGTCGTTTCCGACTCTAGGCACTGGTGCTCATCTCCGTTTCAAAGCCAAAGAGCCAGCGCTTGTCCGAGGATGTCTCCGTGGTCATGTGGCCGGCATGACTAGACGTCAAAGGCGCATGGAACACTGTTACCTTCCCACCGTAGTGGTCCCTATTTTTCAGGAGCTTTTGAACTGCTAGGTTGGCAGAAGCTGGGACGAGTAACAGGCACTCACTCTGTTACGCGGCACTCGGGATTCGACCCGCCAAACTGCCGACCTTATGATTGACAAGCTCAGCGTCCTAACCCACTGAGCCACCGTGTCCCTTGATGATGAGATACCGCTGCCTTAATAGAAAATCTTTCCTCTGTCCTCCAAGGCCATTCCCTATACTCACTAGAACTTATACAGTTCTGGGAGGCACAATGAGTACCAAAAACGATGAGTATCAAGCAAATTTTCCCCATAGGGAATAATTTAGTGAGCCATAAGATAGCCAACACTGACAGTATCTAGCTTGTGCGTTGAGTACCAAACAAATAATGAGTACTGGGACAAAATGTTTGCCTCAAAATGCATTGAGTACTGAATTCAATGAGTTTCAAAGCAGCTCATTACCGAGGTTCCACTGTATTAAGCTTCATTTCCAAACCTTTTCAGTATGAATTGGTTCAGCCAAACAAATTGGACTTACCGATGCCGAAAACCGATTGGATTTCCCTTCCTGCAGGACGGCCCGCAGATTGTTGGCACGTGGGATGGGGTCTCCTACCAGGGTATAATTCAGCTGGAGGTTTATGGGTGTGAGGCTGTCTTCAATGCAAGTCTTTCCTCACGAGGAAACGGGGAAAACAACAACAACAACAAAAAAACTGCTTGATTTTTAAGCCAGAATTTTTTCTGTTAGGAATAATAGGAGCAAACTATGAGAAAGATTGCATATACCGGTACTTAATTTTACATGTACTAACGGCAGCAAGAATTGTATTTGCCCAATATTGGAAAAATGAAAACCTACCAACGGAAGAAGATCTAATTAAGAAAATTTTAGATTGTGCAGAAATGGACAGCTTGACTTTAAAGATGATCAAGACTCAGCATACTTTAGAACAGGGGTCTCCAACCTTGGCAACTTTAAGACTTGTGGACTGGCTGAGGAATTCTGGGAGTTGAAGTCCGCAAGTATTAAAATTGCCAAGGTAGGGGACCTCTGCTTTAGAACATGGGATAATTTTTATCAATGGCTAGAGAAACAAGTTAGAGAGAAAGGAACGTGATATGTACTATGTAACACTGAATATATACTAGTAAGAAGAAGACTATTGATAATACAGAAATTAATTATTATTCATTGTTTTTAAAATACATGAACCCAGACAACATGCTGTTTGCTAAATATTAAAAATTAAAGGGAGACTGATATGGCCATTTCAAACTCATTTGTTCTCATCAGTCATCCATACCCTTCTGAGATGTGATTTGGATTGTTAGCAATCCAAAAAATTTACACAAATATGAGCTGTCACTTTTGTGACTACAGCTTGCGGATGGCCTTGGGTTAGGCTGAAACAGGCAATAAGATTTGTCCTGTGTTTGGGGCCTAGCAAATATATATATG
>JAKJMR010000462.1:913372-930823 GCA_024449315.1 Daboia siamensis
TGTGTGTGTGTGTGTGTGTGTGTGTGTGTGTGTGTGTGTGTGTGTATATAAATTTTTTGGATTGCCTAATGTGCAATCAGCCCAGGTTCGAATCTCAGAAGGGTATGGCTGACTGACGAAAACAAATAAGTTTGAAATGCATATCAGTCTCCCTTTAATTCTTTGTTAGCAAAACCAATTTACACAAATATGAGCTGTCACCAGTGGTGACTACTTCCTGTTCGATGGCCTTCGGTTAGGCTGAGACAGGAAATAAGATTTGTCCCATGTTTGGGGCCTAGCAAGGTAATCTAAAAAGAGTTAACAAGCATTTGACATATATATATATATATATATATATATATATATATATATATATATATATATGCTTGATTTCACAGCAGCAACTTATGTTTCATGTTAACAATCAGATATTTTTTTAAAAAAAACTCTTTCTGATGTGAATCCTGCCCATCCCACCCCCTCCAAAACCTCTTCTCTCACCGGTAATTTTATATGGTACTGCCTGGATTCTGGCCTCACACCTATCTTCATCTCTTCTGTGATGGTAGACAAGCCCGTGCCCTGGTGAAAAATGGCTCGTACTTTCTGTCGACCAGGATCCAAGGTCAAAGTATACCGAATGGTGCTCTCAATGTCGTTGCCTGAAGGAGATTACAATCAAATTCAGAACCCTTAGATTTCAAGATCATCCCTGATGTATACTACAACTTCTCTTACAAAAGGCCTGGAGCCCGGGTCCCCAGCCATGCCAGCTGAGGAATTCTGGGAGTTGAAGTCCACAAGTCATAAAATGGCTGAGGTTGGGGACCTCTGGCCTAGAGCACAAAATTTTGGTGAATTGCAGCTAGGAAGTCCCTACCATTGTCTTGGATTTCTCTGAGGACATTGTCTTTAGGGATGCTAGATTTAGTGATGGATTGTACTGCAATGATACCTTGGTGAATTTTCTACAATAATTTAATTTATGGAAGAACACTGCAAAAAACAAACAAACCAGTGAACAATAATCTGGTACAGTGAAACCCTCTGAATTTATGAGGTGCTGGTCAGATGTCTGGAGGTTTCCTATTGACTGAGACAATTCAAAAGCACACCTTAGATAGAATATCTCAACACTGCCCGTCAAATACACAGAGCAGCTGTGGGGTAGAAATAATCTGGGCATGAGTCCAAACTGTTCCTTTGAAGATCTGTAAACCTACCGAAGGTAAACCGGGAGTCTCCCTGGATTTGAAACTTGACTGTTGCCATGCTGATTTCCTTGTTCTGCATTTCCTGGCCTTTGCACTCAAAGGCAGAGATGGGGATGACCGTTGGGTTAAAGCTTATTCTAGTCACCACACTGACCACAGGTCGGGATCTATGGCAGACATAAATAGGCACATACTGGAGTGAGCTATGGGACTCATTCAAGATCCATTCGGAGAAGATCTACTCGCCTGTCAGAATATGTCATTTAGACCAGGGGTCCCCAACCCCTGGTCCGTGAACCGGTACCGGGCTGCGGCACGACAGCAACCAGTCCACACAAACAGGCAAAGCCCCATCCGTGAGATGCAGGCAGCACACAAAACCAAGCACTCTCTGGTAGATGGAAAAACTTTTCTCCACGAAACTGGTACCTGGTGCCCAAAAGGTTGGGGACTTCTGATTTAGACTCACAAAGTACATGTAGTCCTCGAGTTATGACTAATTGTTTAGCAACCTTTTGAAGAGCCTTGGTGGAGCAGTGGGCTAATGCCTCCTTAAGTAACACCAGCTGTCTGCAATTAGTGCAGGTTTGAGTCCCACCAGGCTCAAGGTTGACTCAGCCTTCCATCCTTCCGAGGTAGGTAAAATGAGGACCCAGATTGTTGGGGGCAATAAGCTGACTTTGTAATAATGCCGCTTGGGGGGGGCGCAAAAGCCCTAATAAGCAGGCATATACATAGAATGAAGGCTATTGCTAAGCACATTGATTTGTGCTTTAAATTGTAAGCCGCCCTGAGTTTTCGGAGAAGGGCAGGATATAAATGGGATTAAAAAAAAAAAGTCATGATGGACCTCTCTGGGGATAGTTATGCCCTCACTTTGAATTTCCGATGGTCAGCAAAACCCACCAACCCCGTCACATGACTACACTTCACCAACTGAGCCACATTTAGAGCCTTTTGCAGAGTTCCAGAATCACATGACCAAATTTTATAAAGGTTTTGCCCCAAACTGACATTTCTGGTTTCAGGCAAAAGCCTGCCCATAGCCAACAATTGGCTCATTTAATGCCCATGGCGGATGCTTAACAACCACCAGGAAAAAAAAGGTCATAAAAACACCCTCATGAATAATGACCATGATGGGCAAGCTCCATTACAGTCATAACTTGAAGACTACCGGTATTTCAGACACAGGCACAAACAATGCAGACTCAAGGAGACAAATCTGTTTTTATGATATTGCTTTTTCCTTGCATTCCAGAGGCAGGAAAATGCCTTTTTCCACTTTCCCTGCTGAGAAAAGTGAGCACGAAAGTCAAAAGGATCTAGGAGATCAAATCTTGAAAAGTAACCTTCTGAGAGAGTACTAGATAGCACATCATCCCATGACCCATAATGCAGCCTGAATGTCACCTGTACTTTTTGATCTGGGTGCCAACTTACAAAGCAAAACTCCCCATAATTTGATTTTGCACATGTCTGTGTGTGTTTCCACACAGATGCAGGAATTGCGTTACTTTTCCACTTTAGCTAGCAAAATGTTTAGGATCAATCCTAAGCCTTCTTGTCTCTCCCCATGGTGCCTCGTCCAATTGCTTCCCTTTCCCTTGCCTCAAAAAATTAAGGGACATCTTTAAAAGAGTTCCTTTCAGTTACACATCAGATTTTTCTCACTCCTCCTTAGAAATGGGGCAGTGTTCCAATATCTCAGGGGCTGCCACAAAGAAGAGGGAGTCAATTTATTCTCCAAAGTGCCCAAAGGCAGAACAAGAAGCAACGGATGGAAACTAGTCAAGGAGAGAAGCAACCTAGAACTAAGGAGAAACTTCCTGACAGTTAGAACAACTAACCAGTGGAACAACCTGCATCCAGAAGTGGTGAATGCTCCAACACTGGAAGTTTTTAAGAGGAGACTGGACAGCCATTTGCCTGAAATGGTATAGGGTTTCCTGCCTGAGCAGGGGGTTGGACTAGATGACCTCCAAGGTCCCTTCCAACTTTACTATTATGATTATGATTACTCCAATACTTTGAAAGGGTGCATTCATACTGATAGTCTTTACATAAAACCCTGGGGAGTTATAGGATGTGTGGCTATATAAATGTTCTAAAGAACAGAACAGAACGAGCACGGAGAAGAGTGACAAAAGCGATTAGGAATCTGGAGGCTAAATTATACAGTGAACAATTGAGGCTTGTCTAGTCTAACAAAGAGAAGGACTAGGGTGGACATGATAGCAATCTTCCAATATCTGAGAGGCTCTCACAGAGAAGAGGGAGTCAACTTATCTTCCAAAGAACCTGAAGCAGTGGTGGGATTCAGCTGGTTTGCACCACTTCGGCAGAACAGGTAGCTAACTTTTTGTTACCCAGGCCCAGAACGGACCTCTGGAAGCGGTGTTCACACAGAGAACTGGTTGTTCCCATATTTGAATCCCACCCCTGACCTGGAGGCAGGACAAGAAGCAATGGACAGAAACTAATCAAGGAGAGAACCAACCTAGAACTCAGGAGAAATTTCCTGACGGTGAGAACCAATGAAATGGCTCATCTTCAAAATAAAAAAAAATCTGTGTGCTCCATCACTGGAGGTTTTTAAGAAGAGACTGAACACCTATTTGTCAAGAGTGGCATAGGGTCTCCTGCATGAGCAGCGGGTTGGACTAGAAGACCTCCAAGGTCCCTTCCAACTCTGAATAAAACAGAACAGAATAGAAACCAGCCTTACCTTAGAAGCAGCACATGCCCATCAGCCCCAACAGCCAGATCTGGAAGCCCGTCTCCTGTGAGTTCCGACCCCCCGTCAAGAGCTTGACCAAAATACTGCAGCCTGTTGGGCAGGATAGAAGCTTGGATGCGCTGCAAAGAAGAACCATAGAGTAAGACGATAAAGAGGCAGAGGGGTGAAAGGGACGTGGGCAGCTGAAGGCTCACCTGGCTAAAAACATTGCTGAGGGATCTACTCGTCCCTTGGAAGATGTACACAGCTCCTTGATTCTCGTCCTCCAGCGGTGCCCCAACAGCCACATCTGTCCACTGATCCCCAGTAATTTCCCCGGCTTCTGCTATGCTGGTTCCAAAACGGCCCAAGGGGTGATGGGGCTCCCCTTGCAATTCCTTGCCACAGGAAAATGTCTCTTCCTGGGAAATGGGGTGAAGGAAAGGCATGTGAATCAGGCAGAAAGCATTTTCTCCAGAAGTCATTGTGCCTGGAGGAAATCGAATCCCTTAATAACAGCCCAGCATGGATTTCTGTTCATTTCCCTGCCCCTCCCCCACCCCAAGATATGGTTAAAAAAAATGTTGAGATGGTGTCTGCAATGGCACAATGAACGCTTCACAATGCACATAAACAAAAACGGGCATTGTTTGGCACTGCTGCAGCTGCCATCTTGACTCTTTAGACCTTATCTTGCAGCCACGCCTGCGCTGCCGCGCAGCTGAACCAATCTATCATTCGGTTCACAGCTACAATGCTCTGTCCTTTTGATTCTCCAACAACTTCAGCTAAACACTGGTACTTTGTCTCAGGATTCATTGTCGCTAGACTCGGCCTAGCTGCTTGGAAAAAATGCTGAATGAATGAATGAATGAATGATGCTTTTTAAAATTGATGCGAGTCCAGTTTATATTATTCTTGAAGGTTCCAAGGCTCTAAATGAAACTCATTCCAAACTCATCAATGAAGGCGAATATATGTGTCCCGGGATAAAGTTGCAGGATCCAATCTGGGTCAGTCACTGGGATCAAAGGGTTACTATTCTGAGCTTTCAAACTCGTACTGGAGCTCCTCCTGAGGGAATTTCTCTCTACCAAGATGTGTGCTCTGGGCTAGTAGTCTATGAGTAGTATTTATGTTGTGCCTGGTTGTTTGTGGTTTTTTATTTGTTAATTGTAGTGTTGATGGCCGGCTATTAAGCCATTGGCTGTTGTTTCTTTGTGCTGCCAAGTCCTTGGCTCCTAAGTAGCCAATGAGCTGGTGGTAAATCAGCACCTCTGTTGACTGACAAATGGCCTGTTTCCCAGGCTTCAATAATTTCCCTGGCTACCTTTGTACCTACTCGACCAACAATCTTAGTAGCTGTCCTAGTTCATTGCAATGTGAGGCTACCAACCACTCACAGAAGCTAACCACCATTCTTGCAGTCTGGTGGTTAGCTTCTCCCCATTCCCATCTTTCCTACATAGTCACAGGTGCTTGGAAGACTAAACTCTGGTCCCAGTGACTGACCAAGATTGGATCCTGCAATATTCCAAACTACTGAAAAGAAAACCTAGTCCAGCCCAACCCAACCCAGCCTAGCCTCAGCCTCAGCCTCAGCCACAGCTCCCAGTCCCCAGCCCAGTTTTTTACTTACCTGCCTTTGGCAAACATAGACCCTTCCTCCTGCAGTGCCATCATAGTACATAGGTGCGCCAATGAGGACCAAGTCAGTATTCCTGTCTCTGTCCAAGTCCACAGCACACAGGGTAGCCCCAAAATACGAGCCGATCTGGGGGGACTTTAAAATTTCCATTTTAAAAAAATATTTGCCTAGGATCCCCAACTCTGAGCAGTTTCCTTGCCTGATGCCCCCCTCCCTTTTTCCCTTTATCCACTGTGTGTCCCAGCAAAGCCTCCGTTGCCAGAGACAGAAAGGAAAGCAGTTTTGCACTGAAGATGTTACCTAATATGGTAACGAAACATCTGCAAGGAAACCACCAAGCTCGGAGAAGACCAAGGACTCCGAAAGCAACTTGAAATTTAGCATAGGACCTATTAGCCAGAGGCTGCAGTCAAAGCTGGCAGAGTTTCTGATCCATTGGAGTACTTAAAACTCTTTGCGGTTAGATAGTTGTCAGGTTTCAGCTCAAGAATATTCAGATTTAATTGCTCCAATGTTTTTAGAAAATTTCTTTTTTGGGGAGCTCCTGTAGGGCATTTCAAGTGGTTTTAAATGGCAGCTCTCTGATTTCGTGAAAGGGTGTATGTTGAGAGGATCAAACTTCTCCTTAAATCTGGAGAGACTAAAAAAAGTTGAGGTTTAGTAGGCAGCCACAATGCTTTAGGGTTTTATTTATCCAAATGCTTGAAATGTTTAAATATTTTTCTGGAATTAAGGAATGTAGTTTCAGTGGGAGAAAAATACAGAATACTGAATAACAGAGTTGGAAGGGACCTTGGAGGTTTACTAGTCCAATCTTTTGCCCAAGCAGAAGGCCCTATACCAGTGATGGCAAACCTTTTAGAGACTGAGTGCCCAAACTGCAACCCAACACCCACTTATCTATCGTCGGGTGCTGGGTGGGCGTGGCCCATTGGGTGGGTGTGGCCCATTGGGTAGGCATGGCCCATTAGGTGGGCGTGGCTGCAGTGGTAATGGCAGACTGGGTGGGACTTAAAAAGTTCAATCAATTCCAACTTTGTGAGATCTTTTTTTTCTCCCCCGCGAGAAGTTGAAATTGATTGATTGATTGAACCTTTTTTTTTTTTTTTGCACACAGCACTGGAGGTCTAAAGTGAAAAGATTTTATAAAACCTAACTGGAGGCCTAGGACTGGGGCAATAGCGCGCAGCCCTATACCATTCCAGATAAACAGCTGTCCACTCTCTTCTTAAAAACCTCCAGTGTTGGAGCACCCACAATTTCTGGAGGCAAGGTGTTCCACTGATTAACTGTTCTAACTGTCAGGAAATTTCTCCTAAGTTCTAGGTTGTACCTCTGGTAGGTTTCCATCCGTTACTTCTTTTCTTGCCCTCCCATGCTTTGGAGAAAAGGTTGTCCCCCTTTTCTTTGTGACAGCTTCTCAAAGATTGGAAAGCTGCTATCAAGAGAGAAGTCTTCTTCTCCGGTTGATGGAGCGTACGCCCAATCAAAACACACTTACGAGCTAAACCAGGGGTAGGCAACCTCGTCTCTTTTATGACTTGCGGACTTCAACTCCCAGAATTCCTGAGTGAGCTATGCTGAGGGGAAAGAGAGAGGTTTCCAAGCTGAGCCATGCTGACTCAGGAATTCTGGGAGTTGAAGTCCACGAGTTATAAGAGACGAGGTTGCCTACCCCTGAGCTAAACCATTCCCGCAGGTGATCAGTCCATTTACCTGCTTTAAAGACAGCTCTGAGGTCCATTTCCACTGCCCTCTCTTTTGGTTGAACCAGACCACTTTGCCCATATGTTGATAACGCGGGGCTCCCACAATGAAGCTTGTCCATCCATTGACTTGGATTTCCTGAATTGAATAACCTGGTGAGGATGCAAGAATGATCAAGGAAGAGGATGAGACAAAGGCATGCTGCTTATTGACAGTTTTATAAAAGGTATTTTCAACTAGCCATGATAATCCAGATGCTTCTGGAGTATGCTTAGCCCAAGATTAAAATTAGCCACAAGCAACTGTCTCTGGCTGTTAAGAACAGTTCCTAGACCTTCCTTTCTTATATCCTCAAACTACATTTTTAAAAGAGATCTTCCTTATTTAAATTTCTTTATTATTTAAGTTTCAACACCGTGCGTTATAATACAAATTAACGTGAAAAGGAATTACAAAAGAATAAAGTGGCAAAAGAAATCCATCAAACAAATATAACCAAAAGCAAGCCCTGACTTCATTTTTGTACAGAATATTAACAATACAACCACCTCATAGAACATTTAATCATAGGGCTGGAAGGGACCTTGGAGGTTTTCTAGTCTGACCCCTTCCTAAGGCAGGAGTCTCATACCATTTCAGTCGAATGGTTGTCCGGGCTATTCTTGAAAATCTCCAGTGATGGAGCACCCACAACTGCAGGAGACAAGCTATTCCATTAATTGCTCTCACAGTCAGAAAATTTCTCCTTACTTCTAGCTCAGGGCTTTTCAACCAGTGGTACGGGTACCACCTGTGGTACATTGGCACCTGGCACGTGACAATCCTAGAAAAGTGGTAGCGGGCGAGGGGAATGAGCACCGCACAAGCCTGAGGGAGAGACAGCTGGAGCTGCAGGGCTGTCAGGGCTCAGCAAAAGCACCAGGATCAGCGCCAGGCTCCAGCTAGAGCTCGGCGCTGATCCTGGCGCTTCTGAGCCCAGAAGAAGTGCCGATCAACTGGAATCTTGCAGCATCTCCAGGGACCTGTGATTTACATTCAGATGCTTGGCAACTGATTCATATTTATGATGGTCACAGTGTCCCAGGGTCATGTTTAAGTGACCAAAACCTGCTGGAACCACCCAGCAGAGGGGGCGGGAATAAAAACCAAACATACCCCCACCCCACCCCCACTGCCAATCCTCAAAAGAAATGCTCACAACAATGAAAACCTCGGACAGGAGGAAGAGTGCCGCCAGAAGGGCAGGCAGGTGTCTTGCTCAGGTGTGGCTTGGGGGCACTTTTTTCAGTACCATTGTAACTTCAAACAGTCACTAAGCGAACTGTTGTAAGTCGAGGACTACCTGTACATTACTTTTTTCCTTTTGGGGGAGGGTCATCAAGTTTTTGACGCTAGGCAACTGGTGATACTCGGATGTTGCCATATCCTAAAAGTGGTACAATGGGTGAAAAGATTGAAAAGCCCTGCACTAAACCTCTATAGAAATAAGACCAACAGATAAAGCAAGGGTCCCCAACCCCCGGTCCGTGGACCAGTACCAGGCTGTGGCATGCCAGCAACTGGTCTGCACAAACAAGCAAAGCCCCATCTGTGGGATGCAGACAGCAAACAAAACCACGAACCCTCCGGTCTGCAGAAAAAACTCTTTCCATGGAATCGGTCCCTGGTGCCCCAAAAGTTGGGGACCTCTGGTATAAGGTACCTGCTAAAACTCAGTATTTATTAAATGTTCTTCTCTTAATTTCACCTAAGAGACAGTAAGATATCAAATGTAAATAATCTTATTTTTAAGAAGCTAAAAAAAAAAAAATCCCTAGCCATCTCCAATCAAATGTTCAAAACTCAAAATCAGAAGCTGGCTCTTCTCTTTATCCTGTAAGAAATCCATCAGTGGCTCTATCAGTGACCCTCAAATTACAGAGGAGTTGAGATTCGTGCTTTCATTAGACCTACCACACTTGACCTGCAAAGCTCCGGATGACTTTCAGATCTCAACAGGGATCATTCAGAGTTTGGCAGCCCAGATACGGCGGGCCCACAGTTATTGATTTATGCATTAATCAAATTGATGTGAGGGATCCTTGGTCTGCTCTGAGTTTGGTTGCTTTCTTGCAGACCTTTCATTACCCAAACTGGGTAACACCATCAGTAACACCATCAGTAACACCATCAGTAACACCATCAGTGCTACCCAGTAGGGTTTACTGTCTGTAATCGCTTGTCCTGTCTGTAATGTATTGGGCCTTTGACTTGAACTGTTTTCACCTGTCTTTGAATGCTGTTTGAGATTTCTTAATTAGGGTGTCTGTGTAACGGTCACTGGCTGCCCAGACATGCAGTCTCCAGGACGATCATTGGTTGGCTCTGGGGCGGGAACAGGTTCCTTTAAACCTATTGGCCGCCACCTAGTGGCCAACTGTATAAGTAGCTGGGTAGAAGCCTCTGATTCAGTTCTGTTCCTGTTACTACAATAAAGCAATGTTCCTGTTTGAACCCTCTCATCTCGCCTCCTGTTTCCAAAGAACTCACTACACAATGTTGTCATTGTTGCTAGGGGTGGTCTTAGAGATTCTTTGGTTGGGCTGTTTACTGTTAGATTTTTTGGCAGTTCCTTGATTGGGATGTTGTTTACTTCTTGATTGTTGATCTGATGTTAATCTTGGTGTTGCTCATCTGGATGTTGATTACTGGTGGGGAGGTGGTTTTGTTTTTGTTTTTTTGTTTTTTGCTTATTGTCTCTTTTCTAGAAAGAGCAAGTGTGACCATCCTAGATCGAGCGAGGTCCAAAAACACTAGGAAATGTAACTTATCTCTGTTTTTCATAGTTACGAGCTTTGCAGCATCCCCATTGTTGTGTACTGGGTTCTTTGCTTGAGTGAAGAAATGAAGCGAGTGAGTTCAGGCAGGAACATGCTTTTATTGAGAACAGGAAATGAACTGAGAAACAGGGCTGCGAATGCAGCTATTTATACCCTGGCCTCTAGGTGGCGGCCAATAGGTTTAAAGCAACCTATTGCCGCCCTAGAGGCAGCCAATGGCAGCTCCAGAGACAGGCTGTCTGAGGAGCTGGGAGCCGTTAGCCAGCTCCTTGCTTAAACAACCTTCCAGCATTCAAACCCACATGGTACACTCAGTAAAACAAGGCCCAATACATTACACCCATGATCGTGATTACAGTTCGAATGCTTGGCAACTGGTTCATATTTATGAACTTTGCTGTGTCCCAGGATTACATGATCAAATTTTGCGACCTTCTGATAAGCAAAGTCAGTGGGGAAGCCAGATTCACTTAGTAATCAGGTTACCAACTTATCCACTGCAGTGAT
Source organism: Daboia siamensis (assembly GCA_024449315.1). Taxonomy (NCBI): domain Eukaryota; kingdom Metazoa; phylum Chordata; class Lepidosauria; order Squamata; family Viperidae; genus Daboia; species Daboia siamensis. Next base: position 923,969 of record JAKJMR010000462.1, read on the forward strand.
TCACTTAACAGTTAATTTAATTTAATTTTATTAGATTTATATACCGCCCTTTCCCGAAGGACTCAGGGCGATTTACAGGGCATGTAAAATCAAACCAATACAAAATACAAAAGTTAAAAAACAATTAAAAAGATTAAATTATCCCTGAAAATAAAAACCCCAGTTAAAAATTCTCAGCCTGGGCCGGAGAGCTCAAAGAGCCAAGTCTTCAGGTCCCGGCAGAATGAACGAAGGTCAGGGGCAGTCCTGAGCTCCACGGGCAGCTGGTTCCAGAGGGCAGTAGCACCCACAGAGAAGGCCCTTCCCCTGGGTGTTATCTGCCGGCAATCTTTTACCGGCAGCACCTTGAGAAGACCCTCCCTGTGTGAGCGCACTGGACGAAGGGAACTTGATGCTGGCAGCAGGTGTTCCCTCAGATATCCCGGACCCAAGCCATTCAGTTGGGGCAAGAAAAGTCATAAAGTGGGACAAAACTCACTTAACAAATGTCTCACTTGTATCTTTTAACATTTTTAACCTTAAATTATTCTGGTTTGGCTTAATTTTATTGATTAAATTGTACCCTTCCTATTCCTGTGTGGCAAAGACATCAAGCCTGCCATGAACATAACGTACACTTGCTTCCCCATTCCTGTGATCTGCTACTCAAGTTGTCCTGTTAAAAATATATCAAAGACGTCATTTTTGCATAGGGTCGCCACCTTGAGTTAATTATAAAAAGTAATAAAGTTGGGATGTATAGTATAGGTGGTACCTTGCTCAATAGCAGTAACTGTGAGAAGGATCTCGGAGTCTTAGTAGACAATCACTTCAATATGAGCCAGCAGTGTGCTGCAGCTGCCAAAAAAGCCAACACAGTGCTAGGCTGCATTAACAGAGGGATAGAATCAAGATCAAGTGAAGTACTAATACCACTTTACAATGCTTTGGTAAGGCCACATCTGGAATACTGCATCCAGTTTTGGCCACCACGATGTAAAAAAGATGTTGAGACTCTAGAAAGGGTACAGAGAAGAGCAACAAAGATGATTAGGGGGCTGGAGGCCAAAACATATAGGGAACGGTTGCTGGAATTGGGTATGTGTAGTTTAACGAAGAGAAGAGTGAGGGGTGACATGATAGTAGTGTTCCAATATCTCAGGGGCTGCCACAAAGAAGAGGGAGTCAAGCTATTCTCCAAAGCACCTGAAAGCAGGACAAGAAGCAACGGATGGAAACTAGTCAAGGAGAGAAGCAACCTAGAACTAAGGAGAAACTTCCTGACAGTTAGAACAATTAACCAGTGGAACAACCTGCCTCCAGAAGTGGTGAATGCTCCAACACTGGAAGCTTTTAAGAAGAGACTGGACAGCCATTTGTCTGAAATGGTATAAGGTTTCCTGCCTGAGCAGGGGGTTGGACTAGATGACCTCCAAGGTCCCTTCCAACTTTATTATTATTATTATTATTATTATTATTATTATTATTATTATTATTATTATTATTATTATTATTATATTATTATTATTATTATTATTATTATTATTATTATTATTATTATTATTATTATTATTATTATTATTATTATTAAATGAATAAATAAATTTTGCACTCTGCCCAGCATTTCCACCCAGAATGGATCTAGAGCAATCGTTTTACTCTCATTTTACTCTTACCAAGATAAGCGGATTTCCAATCATTTGTTAAGCTGGAGATATTGATAAAAGTCTCATCACCCTGGCTGTTGTAAAGGAAGAGTCCTCCAGCCCAGTCATAGGCTCCGACCGCTCCCAATATGGAGCCATCCTAAACCAGCAAAAGAACCAGCAAAGCAGAGAAGACGTTAATAAAACAAAAGAAAATAAATCCTTCGGATGGAAATTGTTATCTTCCTCCTTTCATAGGGCACTAAGATATTTTGATTTTTCTTTTCTACAGCCCACCTTTAATAACCTCTAATGAAAGAACATGGAGAACAGCAACAAAGATGAACAGGGGACTGGAGGCTAAACGCTTATAAAGAACGGTTGTCGGAATTGGTCTAGTTTGTTGAAGAAAAGGACGAGGGGGGACATGATAGCAGTCTTCTAATATCTCAGGGGCTGCCACAGAGTAGAGGGGGCTCAAGCTATTCTCCAAAGCACCTGAAGGCAGGACAAGAAGCAACGGATGGAAACAAGGAGAGAAGCAACCTAGAACTAAGGAGAAATTTCCTGAAGTTAGAACAATTAACCAGTGGAATGAGTTGCCTCCAGAAGTTGTGAATGCTCCAACACTGGAAGTTTTTAAGAAGAGACTGGACAACATTTGTCTGAAATGGTATAGGGTTTCCTGCCTGAGCAGGGGGTTGGACTAGAAGACCTCCAAGGTCCCTTCCAACTATTCTATTCTACTCTACTCTACTCTACTCTACTCTACTCTACTCTACTCTACTCTACTCTACTCTACTCTAATTCTATTCTATTCTATTCTATTCTATTCTATTCTATTCTATTAACCATGTTTGGGACAAATCAAAAATTCAAAACATCCCTTACTCTGAATTAGCCAAAGCAATGTACCTCTATAGAAATCAGGAATCCCAAGAAGTCTAATTCTGCATACTTTCCTTTCAGACATTGAAGTCCACAAAGACTAAGGCCTCCACCGATGATTTGTCCAAGGAAGCCCACTAATCTTCATTTCCACAGGCATTTAATTCTGAATTATTTCCCTTTCTCTTTTATGTTTCTACTTAAGTCTGACCTGCTACTTATCAACATCTAATTTGCATTGGGGAACCTGAGATGAGGGTGACTCACCTGGGTGTGTAAGGCACTGAATCCGTCCTGAGACAACTCTAACTCGAAGGACTGAGAGTTGTTGCCAGTGTTCTGGGACTGAGTACCTGCAGAAGAAAGTTGGGGGAAAAGGACATATGAGCATCCCTGAGATGCTTCTACTGGATCTGAGGGTGGGCCATGCTTGGATAGGAGTTCTAGTGGAGCAGAAGAGGGCATCAAGTTGACTGAAAGAAATATCGAACAAGTCTTGCTATCTCTTGGTGCAACCTGAAGACTTTGGGGAGGTAATGCTGTTGGAGCAATGGCAGGCCAAGCAGATGGATTATCTGTCAACCTAATTCTGTTCCATTGATTTCAATGGAGATTTACTCAAAATATAGATAAATCTGGAAACAGATCACATTTTCAATAAGCAACATCAAGGATGGATAGAAAGATAGAAAGAGAAAAATAAATAGATAGATAGATAGATAGATAGATAGATAGATAGATAGATAGATGATAGATAGTTAAATAGATGATAGATAGATAGATAGATAGATAGATAGATAGATAGATAGATAGATAGATAGATAGATAGATAGATAGATAATCATATAGATAGTCCAACCTATGTCCCTACCCATCAATAGACCTATGCTCATCTGTATACTGGTAGTCCTTGACTTATGACTACAACTGAGGTTGGAATTTTGGTCATAAGTCATTGGGGGTTAAACAAGTGAGATGCCCACATGACCACTTTGCTCAACGACTGGAATGCTGGTGTTCTCATTTGCAGTCATTAAGCGACTGCATGGGTTGTTAAATTGAGGGACTGAAAGACTGAAAGGATGGCAGCCCATGTCTGTGTGTGTAAGGGAATTCCCATGGTAGGCTGCAGAAATGAGGCTGGAATCTTTGTGATCCCAGCTTCATTTCGCTTCCCACCCCCCCCCTTGCAGGAGTTCCCCTCCCGTCTGTGTGCAAAAGGGAACACCAACACTGGGTCGGAGAAACAAAGCTGGGATCTTTGGGATTCCAATTTTGTTTCTCCAGCCCACCACAGGAATCTTCCCCCTATGCATCTGGGAGAGAAGAAAGCCTTTGGCAAGCAGTAGTATCTGGCAAACTTTCCTGCCGGCTTTCCCACTGATTTTCTGGGGAAACCGGCAGAGAAGATGATAAATAAAGATATGATTGTGGGGTGCTTGGCAATCAGTTGTAAATGCAAACAGACTGGAAAGCACCCAAAAGGTGATCCCATGACCCCCAGAGTGGTGCAGCAGTCATAACTTTGAGGACTGGTCATAAGTAACTTTTTCTGAGTCCTTTGTAACTTTGAACGATTGTTAAGTGACCAGTTATAAATTGAGGACCGCCTCTACTGCTGAAAGTGGCTCACAAAAGTCAGTCCTCGTGGCCGCTGAAGAATCTGGATGAAGAATCTAACAGTCATCATGACTCTCTTTGGCATTTTGACTGGGGTGGGAATCCATTTTGAGCTCCAAATCCTAGCATTATTTTTAGGCAAACCATCGGATGTCATACCTTCTATGGCAAAAATTTTGTTCTGGAGATTGTTCTGGATGTCCTTGAGAGCATCAAAGTTGTTCACGGAGAAAACATAGTCCACAGAGGGTTCTGAGGCAATAGCCATGAGTTCTTCACGAGCGGGTCCTCGTGAGAAAGCTAACCCAACCTTGATGGCATGCCCGAAATGGCGAGGGGAGACAAAAACAGAGTAGTTACTCTACTCACAGTAAGGATTCTGCATATTAGTTGTCTTTCCCTGCGCATGTAAAGGAATCATGGCAACACATTTTGAAGAGCTGCCTTTTGTTGCTAGAGTGAGACAGAACAATACAATTCCCTCTGTACCATCTGTTCATATTGACTGGCAGCTCTGTATATTGGAACGATCAGAAGAAAATTGCATGTTCTGATTTCCTTATATAGGTAGTCCTTGACTTATGACCAAAACGGAGCCTGGAATTTCCACTGTAAGTCATGATGGTAATAAGTGGAGGTGCCCACATGACTAGACCTGATTTTATGACTTTTTTTTTTGCAGTGGTCGTTAAGCAATGCCATGATCATTAATTGAATCAATATATTCATATCAGCATTTATTTCCGGAGACCAGCTTGAAAGACTGGAAACTAGTAAAAAATGTCACAAATTGTAGTCACTGACAACAGAACGCTGCAACTGTCCATAAAGGTGAGTTAGTTATCAAACACCCAAAATGCAATCATGGAACTATAAGGTTTGTGTTGTGCAGCTGTTCAAATTGCAGAAGTGGGTCATAAGTTGCTTTTGGGGAATCCATCATAATTCCAAATTCCTACCAGTCATTAAACGAGGACTATCTATAATGTTCTGCTAATGTTCTCACCCCAATGGCAAAGCGGATAATGTTAGCCCTTTGTGCTTCTGGAATCACAGCTTCATATTCTAGAGCTTCTGATTTTTGTCCATCAGTTATCACAATGAGAATTTTAGATGCATCGCTGCGGGCTCCTTTATTGGGGAGAAACATTTCACGCCTAAAGAAAAATGAGATCAATAGTAGTGTGTTAAACTTCTTCCTTCCTTCTTTCCAAAGCCCATTTCTGAAAACATGATCTAAAGATGAATGCCCCGCAAAGAAAAAAGTAAAAATCTTATAGACAAATTAACAAATATTCAGTACAAGTCATTTAAGAATCAAAATTAGGGATGAGCATAGGTTTGCTCCATGCAAAATAAAGGCCCACCTCCATGGCCCTTATATGAACATTCTTTTAAGAACTAGGAAACTGTTACTCTGTTATTCCTCTGCGCCCAACAATTGTTGATAGTCAGATCTCTTCAAGAAGAGGCTGTCCTAAAACAATTAAGGTCCTGAGCCCTGCAGGGCATCAAAGATGGCAACCATCATGTTGAAAAGCACCTGGAAGACAGCTGGTAACCAACCCAGCTCCCAAAGTGGTGGCATTTTCTGGACAAAATGAGATCCAATCATACAACCTAGACTGTTATTCTTGAGATCAGCTGTAACTTCTGGTGGATTGCAAGGGATGCGCCACGTACACCACATGCTAGCAGCGCAACTGGGAAGAGGCTGATGCCTGAGTGACACTGAAGATAAGAAAGACTCCTAACCAAGGGGTAATCATAATTAGTATAGCAGTTGAGGCACTCCTGGAATGGGTGTCATCTGCTTCTTGAGGTTTTAAAAGAGCCTGACCCACCTTCTATGCAAATCATCAGAGCCGATTAATTCAGAGGTCTCCAAACTTGGCAACTTTAAGACCTGTGGACTTCAACTCCCAGAATTCCTCAGCCACCCTGGCTGACTGAGGAATTCTGGGAATTGAAGTCCACAAGTCTTAAAGTTGCCAAGTTTTAAGACCCCTGTGATTAATTCATAATGAGTGAACTTTTTTTGCAAATCAAATCCTTTTCTGGCAAAAAGCAAACAAACAATTACCGTTCAACCTTGCTCATTGACTGCCTTATTTAGCGACCGCTCGAAATTATGATGGTACTGAAGAAATAACCTTACAGCTAGTCCTCATGATTATAGCCACCTGCAGTCAGATGATTGCAATTTGTGTGTGCTTCACCACCAGCTTTCAACAAGCAGAGTCAATGGAGAAGTCACTGGTAAAATCTCAAGTGACAGTCATATGGAGGCTAAAACATATAGGGAACGGTTGCTAGAATTGGGTATGTGTAGTTTAATGAAGAGAAGAGTGAGGGGTGACATGATAGCAATGTTCCAATATCTCAGGGGCTGCCACAAAGAAGAGGGAGTCAAGCTATTCTCCAAAGTGCCTGAAGGCAGGACAAGAAGCAATGGATGGAAACTAGTCAAGGGGAGAAGCATCCTAGAACTAAGGAGAAACTTCCTGACAGTTAGAACAACTAACCAGTGGAACAACCTTCCTCCAGAAGTGGTGAATGCTCCAGCACTGGAAGTTTTTAAGAAGAGACTGGCCAGCCATTTGTCCGAAATGGTATAGGGTTTCCTGCCTGAGCAGGGGGTTGGACTAGATGACCTCCAAGCTCCCTTCCAAATAATTATTATTATTATTATTATTATTATTATTATTATTATTATTATTAT
>JAKJMR010000462.1:942664-968689 GCA_024449315.1 Daboia siamensis
ATAGATAGATAGATAGATAGATAGATAGATAGATAGATAGATAGATATTCTCCTCCCAAGGGCCCAGAATCCTGCAGTTAGTTTTGAGACCTTCACAATTGCCCACTTCATTGCTACCAACCTAATAACAAAGACCCCACCTTACCAACACTTGAGACTCGCGGGCCGAAACAGATAAACCAAGAGACATGTTGACTGCATTAGCAGGTCCTGAGGAGGCAAAAAAAAAAAAAAGATACTAAAGCAAATGAAACATACACACAGAAGAGCATTTGCCATGAATTTTCCACTTTAACTGTATTTTATTCATTCATTCATTCAGTTTGATGTTGCCCATCTCCAAATGACTTGGGCAGCTCACAATAATTATGCTGATCTCTATTTTTTTTTTTTAAGCAAGCCCATCCTTGATGTTAAGGAAATGCATGACGATTACTTCAAAATAAGCCTGAGTTGCAGAAAGGTTCATCTTGGGAGGACACAGGCATGGTACTCAGCTGGTAATCATCAAAGGGTTTCCCCTAGAAGCGGTTTTATTCACTGCCAGCCTCTCTCGTAAGGAAATTGGGCATATTATTATTATTATTATTTATTGAATTTCTATACCACCCTTCTCCCGAAAGACTCAGGGCGGTGTACAGGGCAATTAAAATACACCATACAAAAAGTTAAAAGTAAAATTAAATTAATTTAGCCCTAACAATAAATAGTTAAAAATAAACCCCAAACCCTTAGTCCAGGCCGGCCTGTTCAAACAACCAGGTTTTTAGGTCACGGCGGAAAGAGCGAAGGTCGGGAGCCATCCGGAGCTCAACAGGCAATTGATTCCAAAGGGCTGGCGCGCCCACAGAGAATGCTCTCCTCCTGGGGGCCGCTAGCCGGCAGTCCCTGACCGACAGCACCCTGAGGAGGCCCTCTCTATGGGAGCGCACAGGATGATGGGAAGTTGACGCCGGCAGCAAGTGCTCCCGTAAGTAATCTGGACCCATGCCATTCAGGGCTTTATAGGTCATCAGCAGCACCTATGAGGGACCTCTAGACCAGGGTTTTCAAACTGTGTTCTGTGGAAGTCAAAAGGTTTCAGGAGATGTTGATGAAGATTGAAATTTATAAGCCATCCCACTCCCAGTGATGGAAGGAAGGAAGGAAGGAAGGAAGGAAGGAAGGAAGGAAGGAAGGAAGGAAGGAAGGAAGGAAGGAAGGAAGGAAGGAAGGAAGGAAGGAGAGAGAAAGAAAGAAAGAAAGAAAGAAAGAAAGAAAGAAAGAAAGAAAGAAAGAAAGAAAGAAAGAAAGAAAGAAAAAGAATGAGAGAGGGAGGGAAGAAAGGAAAGAAAGAGAGAGAGAGGGAAGAAAGGAATGAAAGATGGAAGGAAGGAGAATGAGAGAGGGAGAGAGGGAGGGAGGAAAGAAAGAAAGAAAGAAAGAAAGAAAGAAAGAAAGAAAGAAAGAAAGAAAGAAGGAGGGAGGGAGGGAGGGAGGGAGGGAAGGAAGGAAGGAAGGAAGGAAGGAAAAGGAAGGAAGGAAGGAAGGAAGGGTTTGATTTGTCATCTGGATGTATATCCTCAAAGAGAGGAATTGCAATACAGTTTACATCATCTGGCCCTGGAGCTTAAACACACTAAATAAATTATTTTCTGAAAATTCAATGTATATGCAACATATAACTTTAAAATATGAATAAAAATATTTTAGTACTTACGTTCCTCACAAGTAGTAAAATATAGTACTTATGAGGAACACAAGTAATAAATAAGTCAGTGTTAAATGCTGAGGTTCCTGCCTTGAACTTCCAGGGATGGAGGAATTCAGTGCTTACTTTGGAGAAGCACCTCCTGGCATGCGCCTGACTTGCTCGATGTCGCCTGGCAATTGTACAGTTTCCCTGTTTCGTTCACACCTCCCTGCTGAAGTGGTGCACCTACTAATACCCTGTAAACAGGAGGGGAAACACAGACAAAGTAGAATAAGCAAATCAGAAGCCTGCATGCACAATCAGGACCCAATCAGGACCCAGCTGCTCAGACTAACCAACCAGAACTCAGCATACACACAAAAAGAAAGTACTCTTCATGTTGGCTAGCATTTGCTTTAGCCCCACCCACTCCAGGCATTCCAAGTGGCTGATGGTAGCTTCCTTCCATGGCTCTGAAGAACTTGCCCCCCCCCCCCCCCCCCCCCCCAGATCCAAAGAGGACAGAGTGGCACAAAGATAGGGAGCTCTCCATGGTTCTAGAACAGTGTTTCCAATTTGGCAATTTGAAGATGGGTGGACTTCAATTCCCAGAATTCCCCAGCCAGCATGGCTAGCTGGGGAATTCTGGAAGTTGAAGTCCACCCATCTTTAACTTGCCAACTTTGAGAAATATTGTTCCAGACCAGGCATGTCAAACTGCCTGCCCACGGGCCAGATGCATCACACTGGAACCGTGCCCACCCCATTGCCAGCAATGGGGAAAAAGTCCCAATATGTCGTGTGATGTTACGTGATGTCACAGGTTTGACGTGCCTGTCCTAGACAGGCTGGGATCAACCTACCCGGCACTTGCGCCTTTTCCAAATTGCACCACACTGTACCCAAAACTCTTCACCGCTTCCCGGAAGATAACCGGTTGTTCAGTGTCCACACTGAATCCATGGCACGGGATCAGCACTGAGGGATTAAGCAAAATAAAGATTTTCTTTTAGCTTTTTTTCTACAGCAAGAAGGGAAGGGAAGAACCATGTAAAGGGCAGAATAAGCTTTAGCATCCATTTTGTTGCAACCCGCCATGTTGTCCACGGGACTGTTTGTAACAATGAGGAATTGCAGCTGCTGTACATTTGATAGTTGCACAAGAGAGCATTAAAAGTCCCTCCTGAGCACTCAAAAACAGCAGCTTTATTAGACAATCATTTGTGTCTGTTCCTAGCGGACTTCTAAGTTCTTTTTGGATCTCCTTCTAAAGCTTTGTCAAGAAGGGAAAAAGAACATCAAGGAATTCTCTGGGGGAAAAATGCTATCACCAGAACCTCTGCAAAGATGCCTTGATTGGGTTTTTTTAAAAATGTTTTTGTTTGGGGTAGTTTGAAGTGTGGGAAGCTCTCTTTGTGGGAAGAAAAATCATTTCTGGGAGTGTTGAAAAAAAGGAAGAAAATGACTCTCAGTATGTGGCAACACCAACTTTTAAATTCGCTTTAACCGTGTCATCATTGTGACAGTAGGAAAATAGAGCTGGCTCCTTCTTCCTCATTTATGGAGGGGAAGGTGTTATGTCTTTTTAAAAAAAATACAGCTTTAATGTTTTAAATAACAAGGTATGGTTATTGGGTAGATCAGAAAAAATACAGACTACAGTCCTCATTTAGCGACTGCCTCATACAACGACTATTCACAGTTAATGATAGTGATGAAAACGTAACTTTGAGACCAATCCTGGAACGCCTGTAAAGTCTGTAAAGCAAAAGAAAGCTGAAATAAGATTGTAAGTGTTGTTGTGATTTCATTTAGCTCTCTTTCACTTAACTATCAAGATGCTTGTTCCAACTGTGGTCTCTAAACTGCAGTAAATATACCCATGTTTGCCTGAAAATAAGACCCACTCTTATACTTTTTTTGCCTCCAAAAGAGGCAGGAGGAGGCCAAGTGGCCTGACAACACCATGCCGCCACCACAAGGCCCCAAGTGCCCCATAAGCACCCAAACACTTTCCCCCCGAATAGAGATCTGACGGAGACAGGAAGCTCCTTCTGCTTGCGAATAAGGTGCTTTGAAATGGAGTTATTACCTCTGTCTCTACACCAGGGCTTTTCAACCAGTGGTACAGGTACCACCTGTGATACATTGGCCCCTGGCAGGTGGTACGCGACCATCCTAGAAAAGTGGTAGCGGGGGAGGGGAATGAGCTGAACCGGTGGCAGCATCGCACAAGCCTGAGCAAGAGATGGCTGGAGCTGCAGGGTTGTCAGGGCTCAGCAGAAGCACCAGGATCAGTGCCAGTTTCCAGCTGGAGCTCGGCGCTGATCCTGGTGCTTCTGCTGAGCCCAGAAGAAGCATCGATCAGCTGGAATGTTGCAGCATCTCCAGGTTCTTGTGATTTACATTCAGATGTTTGGCAACTGATTCATATTTATGATGGTCACAGTGTCCCAAGGACATGTGAAGTGACCAAAACCTGCTGCAACCACCCAGCAGACAGGGGGGGATAAAAACCAAACACCCCCCCCCCACCCTCACTGCCAATCCTCAACAGAAATGCTCACAATAATGAAAACCTCGGACAGGAGGAAGAGTGCCGCCGGGCGGGCAGGCAGGTATCTTGCTTGGCTGTGGCTTGGGGGGGGCACTTTTTTCAGTGCCATTGTAACTTCAAACAGTCACTAAGCGAACTGTTGTAAGTCGAGGACTACCTGTACATCATCACTTTTTTCCTCTTTTTGTTTTTTTTGGTCAGCAGGTTTTTGACACCTTACTAGGCGATTGGTGGTACTCGGACGTTGCCATATCCTAAAAGTGGTACAATGGGTGAAAAGGTTGAAAAGCCCTGCTCTACATGTCCCATTCACAAGCAGACAAAGCTTCCACCAGATCTCCTTTTAGGGGAAAAATAAGCGCCCATGGGACGCTTGGGAACTGAGCGAATCGCTTTGTTCCCAAGTGCCCCATAGGTGCCCAAACTTCCCCCCCACCCTGCGCATGCAGACTTACCTGCTCTGCGCCAAGGGGCCAGCGGACTGTGACTGCTGCCAGACACCATTGGCCCCCACGTGCTTGCTGCCACTTGTGCTGGCCATGCCCACTCCCTGGCTTATTTTGGGGGCAGGGCTTATATTAGGCCCACCCCAAAAATATCAGGCTACGGCTTATTTTCAGGGTGGGTCTTACTTTCAGGGAAACATGGTAGATGTGTTTGACTCCTCAGTCTAGGGTTGAGAGAGAAAGACTAGCCCAAAGTCTGCTAGGTCAGGGGTTCCCAACTCCAGGCTGTAGGCCACTACCAGGCCGCAGCCTGTTGGGAACCAGGCCACTGAAGTGGTGGGCAAGTGCCTGAAGCTTCATTTGCACATGTGCAGGATATAGGTTATGTACATAAAATCATTCCCGTACACACTGCCATCACCGGTCATTGAAGCAAAAAAGGTTGGGGACTTAGCTACCCTACCTGGCTTCCATGCCTAAAGGAGAACTATACCCTGGTTCTCTATCCTTATATATATAGATACAGTGCTTTTTTTGTAAAAGAAAAAGGTGCCGGAACTCACACATGTCATACAACCCGCCTTGCCTACCCTACAAGGTTCCATCCAAAAAAGGTGCTGGAACTCCGTTCTGAGCGTTCTATGAGAAAAAAAGCCCTGTATACACACACACACACACACACACACACACACACACACACACACACATCAATCTCTATTTCTGTATTTTCATATTCCCCCATCACCCATCGTTGTTGCACTGTAGGCTTTGACCATCAGGGATGCAATGTCCAGTTTGGTTGCTGTGTGTATAGACTTTTAGCCACTCTTGTTATGACAGAACTTTGCCCAGGGTGCACCATGGCAGAAGTAGTCTATACTTCACACCTTGAATGACCTCTGTAGATGCCATATGCTAAAGGAAATAAACAGAATTACCATCATCTGCTATGCTCAGGTTAACCATTCAATTGCCCTCAGGAGTTCTGGAGAGGCGCAAGAGACCAATGAGATCACAGTTACACTCTTTCCTATGTAAAGTGTTAGTATTGCTTTATACCGCACTAGTAAGACCACACTTGGAATACTGCATCCTGTTCTGGTCACCACAATACAAAAAAAGATGCTGAGACCCTAGAAATAATGCAGAGAAAAGGCACAAAGATGATTAAGGGACTGGAGGCTAAACCAAAAGGTGAACTGTGACAAGAACTAGGTATCTAATCTAACAAGGAGAAAGACTAGAGGTGACAGGATAGCCATCTTCCAGTGTTTCAGGAGTTGTGATAGAGAAGGGGTGGGGTGGGGGGGTTGACCTATTCTCCAAAGCACCTGTCAATCGGAAGGTTGGCAGTTTGGCAGGTCAAATCCCGAGTGCCGCGTAACAGAGTGAGCGCCTGTTACTCGTCCCAGCTACTGCCAACCTAGCAGTTCGAAAGCACGTCAAAATGCAAGTAGAAAAATAGGGACCACTACGGTGGGAAGGTAACAGCGCTCCATGCGCCTTTGACGTCTAGTCATGCCAGCCACATGACCACGGAGACGTCCTCGGACAAGCGCTGGCTCTTCGGCTTTGAAACGGAGATGAGCACCGGCCCCTAGAGTCGGAAACGACTAGCACGCATGTGCGGGGGAACCTTTACCTTTACCTTTACCATAGAGAAGGGGTGGGGTGGTGGGGTTGACCTATTCTCCAAAGCACCTGAGGGCAGGACAAGTAGTAACAGATGGAAGATTAATCAAAGAGAGAAACAACTTAGAATTAAGAAGAAAATTTCCTCATAGTGAAAGCAATTAATCAATGGGAGGCTTGCCTCTGGAAGCTGTGTGTCCATCGCTAGAAGTTTTCTAGAAGAGACTGGATAGCCATTTGACTGGAGTGATAGAGTGTCTCCTACTTGAGCAGCGGGTTGGACTAGAAAACCTCCAAGGCCCCTTCCAACTCTGTTATTCTGAGTGCTGATCAGAGACTCAAAGATGGGCTGGCAAAATCTCTCATTAACCCTTTGGTGTAGGACTGATGTGAACTACCAGACATGCAATGAATGCAACCATCACCCTCACCAAAACTGCAATTGGTTTGTCATTTTTGCTGTTACAGGAATGAAAAAAAAAGAGAGTAAAGCCTGGGGACTGGTTTTATCAAGGTATTTAATTAAAATTATATCATTGAAACTGAAGCACAAGTTAATGATAAAATGCTTTCCACCCCTGCTTCTTATTGATGAAATGACTCCTTGGGAGTTGCCAGATGTGTCAATGAACATATGCTGCTGGCATGTCACAGCTTACACTGACAGATTGTTTACAAGAGGTTTGAAATTGAACTCAGCATGAATGTCGTGTCTTAATAGAACGCAGAACATAGAATTATAGTGTTGAAAGGGACCTTAAAGGTAAAGGTTTCCCCCGCACATGCGTGCTAGTCGTTTCCGACTCTAGGGGCCGGTGCTCATCTCCGTTTCAAAGCCGAAGAGCCAGTGCTTGTCCGAGGATGTCTCCGTGGTCATGTGGCCGGCATGACTAGATGCCAAAGGCGCACGGAACGCTGTTACCTTCCCACCTATTTTTCTACTTGCATTTTTACGTGCTTTCGAACTGCTAGGTTGGCAGAAGCTGGGACGAGTAACAAGCGCTCACTCTGCTACGCGGCACTCGGGATTCGACCCGCCAAACTGCCGACCTTCAGATCGACAAGCTCAGCGTCCTAACCCACTGAGCCACCGCGTCCGAAAGGGACCTTAGAGGTCATTTAGTCCAACTCCCTGCACAAACAGGAGAAACTATACCATTCCAGATAAAAAAGATGATTAGGGGACTAGAGGCAAAAACGTATGAAAAATGGTTACGGGAATTGGGTATGTCTAGTCTAGTAAAAAAGGACTAGAGGTGACATGATAGCAATGTTCAAACATTTGAGGGGGTGTCACAAAGAAGAGGGAGTTAAGCTATTCTCCAAAGCACCTGAAGGCAGGACAAGAAGCAATGGATGGAAACTAACCAAAGAGAGAAGCAACCTAGAACTAAGGAGAAATTTTCTGACAGTGAGAACAATTAATCAGTGAACGGCTTGCCTGCAGAAGTTGTGAATGCTCCAACACTGAAAGTTTTTAAGAAGAGACTGGACAACCATTAGCCTGAAACAGCATAGGATCTCCTGCTTGAGTAGGGGATTGGACTAAAAGACCTCCAAGGTCCCTTCCAACTTCATTATTCTATAATCCGTAATCTCTGATCTTTTCTCCAAATAACTTATAAGGAACAATTTAGAACAATGTGGAACAATTCAGTCAAAGTCCAGTTGTTTATTTGCTTACACACTATAGACAAAATCTTGCATGGCTGTCCATAGGTCTTAAAGTTGCCAAAGTTGGACACTCCTGGTTTATATACTGTATAGTGTATATCAAGGCTTTTTTTCTCATAGAACGCTCAGAACGGAGTTTCGGCACCTTTTTTGGATGGAACCTTGTAGGGTAGGCAAGGCGGGTTGTATGACATGTGTGAGTTCTGGCACCTTTTTCTTTTACAAAAAAAGTACTGGTGTATATGATATACAATAGAGGATTAACCTATGTAAAGTAGGACAGATATGGCTCTCTAGGTCCATTGGTCAGCCATGTGTATGAGCCATTAATGGGTCTCTCCTAGGTGAGCATGTCTAATTTCCTTTTATGGTTGTCTAAGCTATGGCTGTTACATGCTCTTTTCTGAATTACGTAAGGTCCGAAGACACTGGGAAGACAATGGGAATGGAAGATCCTCTTGCTCTAAATTGATGCCTTCAGAAAGGTATATTCTTTTCCAATCCCTAGCCAACATAGTTGCATTGCAATATCGTTCAGACAAAAGATGGTTTTCAAAAGTAGGTCAAGCAATCTTATTTCAAGCTGCATCTAGTGCTTAGTTTAGTTTTAGGGGTGAGAGTCAGACAAAGACACGTCCTTCGGCCAGTCTTAGAATGAAAATAATGGCAAACTGCTTTAAAAAAAATGTTGCCAAGAAAATACCATGGAAGGAAGGAAAATCAGGAAGGAGGGAGGGAGGGAGGGAGGGAGGGAGGGAGGGAGGAAGGAAGGAAGGAAGGAAGGAAGGAAGGAAGGAAGGAAGGAAGGGTTTTATAGCAATAGCATTTAGGCAGGCTTTATAGCACTCTTTAGGTAGTTTACAGTGTAATCATTATTTGCATATTGCCTTCCAATAACTTGGGTCCTCATTTTACTGGAAGGATGGAAGGCTGAGTCAACCTTAAACCCTGTCAGGATTGAACTCCAGGCTTTGGGCAGAGTCTGACTGCAATACTGCAATTTAACTCTGCACCCCCCGGGACTCTTTATAGGTCTTCACAATGCATGCTGTTGCCTTTCTTTTGATATTTTAATGTTCTATACTTTTTTTTTACAATTTTGTTTGCTTTTGCAAATTTTTTATACCAGAAAAAGGGAGGGTATGTGGTACGGTATTTATCATGGTGAAGTGTTCAAGAGGAGGCTTGTGCAAGGCAATCACTCAGTATTTTTCCACCGATTCATCACACTTTTTAATTTCCATGAAACATCCCCTTCAGCAAGATCTCACAAAGATTCCTTTTCTTGCTCAAAGGATGCAACTTTTTTTTGGGAGGGGGAGGCAAGAACACACCTTTAAGTGGTGTGCTGGATCTAAAATGTAAGCAGAGCCAACTTTAAAAAGAAGAAGAATGGAATTAAAACACAATTAGGTTTAAATGTAAAATTCAAGTCATCCTTGGCTTGAATCACTTGTGTGTGAGATGGTTGGCTGTATAAATTTGACAAACACATAAAGAAATGCCAAAAAAAACCCCACAACCCAACAAACCCTCTATCTGAAGCAGCATTCTGAAAATCCCTGCAAATCATTAGAGAGCAGTAACTTTCTTAAACATCCAAGCAATTTAAATAGAAAAGAGGCTATAGAGTGTTGTCTAGATCAGCCCTTTTCAACCTTTTCACAGATTGTAGCACTTTTAAAGATAAAGGTAGAGGTTCCCCCACACATGCGTGCTAGTCGTTTCCGACTCTAGGGGCCGGTGCTCATCTCCGTTTCAAAGCCGAAGAGCCAGCGCTTGTCCGAGGACGTCTCCGTGGTCATGTGGCCGGCATGACTAGATGCCAAAGGTGCACGGAACGCTGTTACCTTCCCACCGGAGTGGTCCCTATTTTTCTACTTGCATTTTTACGTGCTTTCGAACTGCTAGGTTGGCAGAAGCTGGGACGAGTAACAGGTGCTCACTCTGCTACGCGGCACTCGGGATTCGACCCGCCAAACTGTCGATCTTCTGATCGACAAGCTCAGCGTCCTAATCCACTGAGCCACCGCGTCCCTAGTACCACTTTTAGGACATGACAATATTTGACTACCATCAGTGCTTAGCAAGGTATCAAAAACTTGATGACAAAAAAAAGGGGGGATAAGTACCAGTTTTAATTTCTTCGGTGGCGGTTCCTTTGCTGAATCACTTTCCCTTTGCACGGATGAATGTATGATGAATTTATCCATGTTTATTAATATGCACCACTGCCTTGGTGGTCAGGTGGCTGGTCAGCCCTTCTTCCTCTCTCCCTCTCCTCTTTCTCTTTCTTTCACAGCCTTTACTCCTTAGGTGACCCCTGTGCTTGTCTCACAGAAGCCTCTCCTCTTGTCCCTCTCTCTTTCTCCATGCCTTTCTCTTTCCCCGTCGTCTTTTTTTCCTCTCCCTCTCCCACCAAAATCTCCTGCTTTTCCAACCTTTCCCCCCTCCTCCTCCTTTTCTCTTCTGGGTGTGTCATTCTCTGGGGCTCAGGAAGAGCGCCAGCATCAGTCGCTACCCCGGTCTCACTCCCCCACGCAGTCACCCACTCCCTGGCTGGCCACTGCACTCAGTGCCGATCAGCTAGAGCTGTGTGCGCCGATCCTGGGGCCTCTGGCGAGGCTAAGCAACACCGCAGCTACAACTGACTCTCTGCCCTTTCTGGAGTCTGTACAGGAGTCGGGAAACAAATCTACAATTGGTTTTCCACATCATTTTAAAACAAGGTTCGCTTAAACTTTGTTCATTGATTCAACTACCATTGATCAGGTTTGCAAAGCTCTAAGACATGGTTTACAAATCATTTGTGATGGGAGAACACTGCCATAGGTATCTGCTAGAAGCCACAGTGACACCCTAGGAACCACAGTGTTCTGATGCAAATCATGCAAATTATACAATTTCCTCCAGTTCTATGCTGTCTTTCCTTTTTAGTCAAAGCAGCAGTATTTGTAAGCTGGGTTCCAAGGTTGGGAGGTCTAAAGGCATATAGCAACTTCCATATTGGTACACAATACACACACACCCTGGCCCGGTTCCCTATTTGTAATAAATGCAAATTACTCCAATAAATAAATGATGAAAATCATAAATGCATATTTTATGGTACAACCCATATGTGCATGTGAGTAAACCCCTCAGGACTCAATTATACTAATCTTTGCATAATTTGCTGAATCAAGTCCCAATTCTGTATTAAATAACTGCACTGTTGTAGGGATAGTCCTTGGCACATGGCCATAATTGGGACCAAAATTTTCATTGCTAAAAAAAGGTTAACTGAGTTACACCTGATTTGACACCCTTTTTTTTACAGATTAGGCAATATCTGGCTCAAAAACAGTAACTGTGAGAGGGAGTCCTAGTGAACGATCGCTTAAATGTGAGCCGGCAGTGTGGTGCAGTAGCCAAAAAAGCTACTACAACCCTTGGTTATATAAATAGAGGCACAGAATCAAAATCGTGTGAAGTATTAGTGCCACTTTTTATAAAGCCTTAGTAAGACCACACCTGGAATACCGCATCCAGTTTTGTTCACCACATTACAAAAAGATGTTGAGAAGAGCAACTAAGATGATTAAAGGCCTAGAGACTAAAACATATGAAGAACGGTTGCAGGATTTGGGTTTGGCTAGTCTAAAGAAAAGAAGGACTTGGGGCAACATGATAGCAATATTCCAGTATTTGAGGGGCTGCCACAAAGAGGGGGGGGGGGGTTTCCACCTATTTTCCAAAGCACATGAAGGCAAGACAAGAAACAATGGGTGGAAACAGTGATGGGATTCAGCTAGTTTGCACCGGTTCAGTAGAACCGGTAGCTAATTTTTTGTTCAGTTCAGCAAACCGGCTGATGTCCTAGCCCTTTTCGCAAGGCCCAGAATGGGCTGCTGGAAGTGCATGGATGCAACTTCCAGAAAGACCATTCTGAGCTTGGGAAGCCTCCCCCAGATCTCCAAGGGTCAAAACGGACTTCCAGAAGTGGCGTCCACGTACTTCCAGTGGGGTGTTCTGGGCCTGGGAAGCCTCCCCGACTCAGAACGGATTTCCGGAAGTGGCATCCACACAGAGAACTGGTTGCTCAGGTATTTGAATCCCACCCCTGGGTGGAAACTAATCAGAGAGAAGCAACCTGGAATTAAGGAGAAACTTCCTAACAGCGAGAACAACTAACCAGTGGAACAGCTTGCTTTCGGACATTGTGGGTACGTCATCACTGGAGGTTTTAAGAAGAGACTGGACTGTCACTTGTCTGAAATGGTATAGGATCTGCCTGAGCAGGGGGATGGACTAGAAGACCT
Organism: Daboia siamensis; assembly: GCA_024449315.1. Lineage (NCBI taxonomy): Eukaryota > Metazoa > Chordata > Lepidosauria > Squamata > Viperidae > Daboia > Daboia siamensis. The sequence goes on from JAKJMR010000462.1 coordinate 954,947, forward strand.
CCAAGATCCCTTCCAGCTCTATTCTGATTCTTGATTCTAGAATTTTTGCCTCACTTGTCAAGTGAATCATTGCAGTTATTAAGTGAATCATGTAATCAGTAAGTGAATCCAGCTTCCTCCGTTGAGTTTGCTTGTCAAGAAGCCGGCTGGGAAAGTCACAAACAGTTATAACATGATCCTGGATGCTGCAACCATCCACAATACATGCTGATTGCCAAGTGCCTGAATTCTGATAACCTGATCGTTGGGATGCTGTGATGGTCGTAAAGGCAATGACCCATCATGTCACTTTTTTCAGTGCTGTCATAATTTTGAATGGTCGCTAAATAAATGAACAGGAAGACTACCTGCATTTTAGGTAGTTTTCCCAAAACATTGTCTCCTGCACCCCCAGACCTTGTTTCTCTATACTTTCTTTGAGTGTCTCTTTATAAGCGAGACCACGAACTGTTCTCCTCTGAGTTTCCCTCTAGTCTGCCTCAGAATTCCCGTCTTTGCCAAATATTTGGGAAAACTTCGATTTGTTTTTCATGCAAAACATCCAAAGTTTGCCAGCAACAGTATAAGGCAAGAGAAGCGGATTAGAGAGAAAACAGAAAGAGAGGAACAAATAACGAAGCAGTCTAGAAAGCCAGTTGGGTCTAGTGCAGGAATCTCCAAACACGGCTGGCTGAGGAATTCTGGGAGTTGAAGTCCACAAGTCTTAAAGTTGCCAAGTTTGGAGAGCCCCCTGGTTTAGTGGTTAAGGCGTCTGGTTAGAAACCACGAGAGGTGAGTTCAAGTCCCTTCTTAGCCATGAAAGCCGGCTAGCTGACTTTGAACCAGTCATTTTCTTTCTCAGCCCAACCCTCCTCACAAGACTGTCATTGTGCGGAAAATAGGAGAAGGAAGGATTGGTAGCTCACTGCCTTGAGCTACTTGGATAAAAAAAATAGCTAATAAATTAATTAACTAATGAACAACTGCACCTAATAAATGCAAGAGAATAAGAATAATAAACTCCATAATAACCCCAACATATGTGTGTGTATATATACACAGACACACACAGAGAGACACACAGAGACACAGACACAGACACAGACACACACACACACACACAAACACACACACACACACACACACACACACACACACACACACATATATAAACATAAAGGTTCCCCCACACATGCGTGCTAGTCGTTTCCGACTCTAGGGGCCGGTGCTCATCTCCGTTTCAAAGCCGAAGAGCCAGCGTTTGTCCGAGGACGTCTCCGTGGTCATGTGGCCGGCATGACTAGACGCCAAAGGTGCACGGAAGGCTGTTACCTTCCCACCGTAGTGGTCCCTATTTTTCTCCTTGCATTTTTACGTGCTTTCGAACTGCTAGGTTGGCAGAAGCTGGGACGAGTAACAGGCGCTCACTCTGTTACGCGGCACTCGGGATTCGACCCGCTAAACTGCCGACCTTCTGATCGACAAGCTCAGCATCCTAACCCACTGAGCCACTGCGTCCCTTATATATATATATATATACATATACATATATACATATACACATATAAAAAAGAAGGCACTTGCCAGCGACGGCTGAGAGATAGAAAAACAGCTGCGCAGACTCCATCCTCTGGTGTTGATGGCCGGCTGCATCCAAGCCTTGTAAGGGTCAGTGAATGGGGGGAACCTTTTGCTTTCCAGAAGTGGGTGTTTCAGCCATGGCTTAATGTCGCTGATTTGCACAGGGCAGCTGAGATAAACGGGAAGCTGCCTCAAGAATCAGAGGGGGGAAGTGTGTGGGGAGGTGTAGAGGCCAAAATAGAAGATTAAAGCATCAATGGTAATTTCTCGAGGAAATGACTCATCATCTTCATGTCTGCTTTTATCGTTTTTGCACATGCCATATGTACTCTTGGAAAAAATAAACTTAGTATCGGACAGATGCTAGACTTTGGGATTCTTTGCATCCAGAGTCCTTCTCTCATCATCTGGGATGAAGTACAAATTGGATGTTGCACCTAGGCTTAAGGTGCACAGAGGCAGTCCTCAACTTACAACAGTTTGTTTAGTGACAGTTGTGTAGTGACCTATAGCCATCTTTCACACTTACAGCCATTGCAGCATCCCCCGTGGTCACATGATCAAAATTCAGATGCTTGGCAACTGACTCACACTTATGACACTCGCGGTGTCCCGACCTTCTGACAAGCAATGGGAAAGCCAGCTTCACTTAAAAGACCATGTTACTAACTTAATTGCAGTTACTAATTTAACAACTGTGGCAAGCAAGGTCGGAAACTGGGGCAAAACTCCCTTAATGACTGTCTTGTTTAGCAACAGAAATTTTGGACTATGTTGTGGTCATACGTCAAGGACTTTGACACTTTGTTCCAAACAAAAATACCAAATGAGGAAACTGTGGCCAATTCATTCATTCATTCATTTTTATTTTATTGATTTATTTAATTGATTAATTATTTTATTTATTCGTTCATTTATTTATTTATTTTCAATTTCTATAGGTGCCCCTCTCTGTCAATCACTCTGGGTGGCTTACAATTAAAAAATAAATAAATTGAAATACTCAAAACATTTTAAAGCAATAAAAATAATTTTTAAAAAAATTATTGTTAGTGGCCTGATCTGTGTTGTATATCAGGGCTTTTCAACCAGTGGTATGGGTACCACCTGTGGTACATTGGCACCTGGCAGGTGGTATGCGACCATCCTAGAAAAGTGGTAGTGGGGGAGGGGAATGGCACCACCACACAAGCTAGAGCGAGAGATGGATGGAGCTGCAGGGCTGTCGGGGCTCAGTGGAAGTGCCAGGATCAGTGCTTCTTCGGGGCTGTCAGGGCTCAGCAGAAGCAGCAGGATCAGTGCCAGGCTCCAGCTGGAGTTCGGTGCTGATGCTGGCGCTTCTGCTGAGCCCAGAAGAAGCACCGATCAGCTGGAATGCTGCAGCATTTCCAGGGTCTTGTGATTTATATTCAGATGCTTTGCAAAGTATTTATGATGGTCACAGTGTCCCAGGGTCATGTGAAGTGACCAAAACCTGCTGCAACCACCAAGCAGACGGGAGGAATAAAAACCAAACACACCCCACCCCACCCCCGCTGCCAATCCTCAACAGAAATGCTCACAACAATGAAAACCTCGGACAGGAGGAAGAGCGCCACCGGGTGGGCAGGCAGGTGTCTTGCTCGGCTGTGGCTTGGGGGGGCACTTTTTTCAGTGCCATTGTAACTTCGAACAGTCACTAAGCGAACTGTTGTAAGTCGAGGACTACCTGTACTTCATCACTTTTTTCCTTTTTTTGGGGGGGTCATCAAGTTTTTGACACCTTGCTAGGTGACTGGTGGTACTTGGATGTTGCCATATCCTAAAAGTGGCACAATGGGTGAAAAGGTGGAAAAGCCCTGTTGTATATGATCCAACATTCATTAGTTGCCTTCCCCTTGGCAGTCCCAAGCTCCATTGTCAGCCTTGCAATGTGCTACACACAAGAAGCACATCCAGAACTATTAGCTCTAACTTTATTGTAAGGTTACATTAACAGAATCTTGACAGACTGAAGATACGTCTCCCCTCCCTCTCTTTACAGTCAGATTCTAGTGAGGGTCCTTTCTGAGACTTTGCCATCCCTGATTGTTTTGTGGGGTGAGTTTCCTCTTATCTGGCTGTTGTCTAGCTTGCGCTCTTCCTCCTGTCTCCCAAAGCCATTCTCACGGACCATTTCATCCATGGAATTTACAGATCTAAAATATGATATTGACTACTCCCTTCTCCTTCGTGTTCTAACAGACTTACAGTATTTAATAACAAAAATTTTGGAGGCATATTTCACTTCAGTGTTTTTCAAACTGGGCAACTAGAAGTTTCTGTGCTGGAGATAAATTCCTGGTGTGTCTAATCCCGCTTGGCCAAATAAAGTATTATTTTCTATTCTGTTGAAATATTGAAGGTCCTAACTCTATTCCTAGGCTATAATATTTGTTGTTAGCTGCGAAGTCGTGTCCGACCCATCGCGACCCCGTGGACAACGTTCCTCCAGGCCTTCCTGTCCTCTACCATCTTCTGGAGTCCATTTAAGCTCACGCCTACTGCTTCAGTGACTCCATCCAGCCACCTCATTCTCTGTCGTCCCCTTCTTCTAGTGCCCTCAATCTTTCCCAGCATTAGGCTCTTCTCCAGTGAGTCCTTCCTTTTCATTAGGTGGCCAAAGTATTTAAGTTTTAGCTTCAAGATCTGGCCTGCTAAAGAGCAGTCAGGGTTGATCTCCTTTAGGACTGACCGGTTTGATCACCTTGCAGTCCAAGGGACTTGCAGGAGTCTTCTCCAGCACCATAGTTCAAAGGCCTCAATTCTTTGGCGCTCAGCCTTTCTTATGGTCCAACTTTCACTGCCATACATTGCAACTGGGAAGACCATAGCCTTGACTATACGCACTTTTGTTGACAGAGTGATTTCTCTGCTTTTTAGTGTGGTGTCTAGATTTGCCATGGCTTTCCTCCCCAGGAGCAAACGTCTTTTAATTTCTTGTCTGCAGTCCCCGTCTGCGGTGATCTTGGAGCCCAGGAAAATAAAATCTGTCGCTACCTCCATTTCTTCCCCATCTATTTGCCAGGAATTGAGAGGGCCGAATGCCATGATCTTGGCATATATTGCCCATTTATCCTTTGCTCAAAGGGAGTGGAGAAATGGCTGTGTCTAATGAAGAAACAAATTGCGTCCTGTGTTTTGCAAGGACAGAAGAATCAACCATGCAGAAGAAGAGTGTAATTCAAGAAGATAAGCAATTTCAACTTCCCTCACTTCCTCTCTGTTCAGCGCCAAGCCTTCTCTGCACCATTGGCAGCTTTCATTTGCCTTCACTTTTTTTTCTCTCTCTTTCTTTCCACTTTTCCACCAAGTCATAGAGACGCCTCTTTGCATCCGCTCATCTTATGCTGGCAACTGGAATAGAGGAAGCATGCTTAAATTTCAGGAACTGCATATCACCATACTATCACTTTGGAAAGTTTATCAAGATAGTCCATTTTACGATAGATCTGGATAGAGCACTGATGTTCAAGGATAACCTACAGAATTATTTAGTTATTATTTAGTTGACAGTGTTCATTATTTCACAAAATTTATATGTCCCACCACCACCCCCCAATCAATGTAGATTCCAGGTATTCAAAACAATGCAAAAAAACCAACAACCCCTACATGAAACACACCGCAGCAAAGCCCACATCAAACAAATCATCACACCATTGCTGGATGCCCAACCACAAATAACACTAGCAATAGACTTATGTACCACTTTATAGTGCTAAATGGTTTGCAGAGTCAGCGTGGTTGGGTCTTATTTTCGGGGAAACAGGGTATAGCAATAGCACTTAGACTTATATACTGCTTCACAGTGCTTTACAGCCCTCTCTAAGCGGTTCACAGTCAGCCTGTTGCCCCCCAACAATCTGGGTCCTCATTTTACTGACCTCTGAAGAATGGAAGGCTGAGTCAACTTTGAGCCAATCAGAATCGAACTCCTGCAAGTGAGCTGTGAGTTAGCCTGCAGTACTACTGTGCCACCATGGTTCTTCACTTACTATAGGTAATACTCACTAGACGTCAAAATCCTACTGAAAGGGGGGGGGGGAAGGATCAAAACCAAGCATACATTTTTAGGCAGCATACTCCACCATCGTCTTACCATGGGGAAGGGCTCACACCCTATTTGTCGGAGTAGGGGGAGAGGAACAGACAGGATTCCCAGTATATCTTCTCTAGATGTTCAGTCTAGGGGAACAGAATCATGCAATTCTGTGATCTAGCTGGACTGTTTTCTGGGAAATAGAGATCCAATCGTGTTTAAACAGGAGGAAAAAAAATACATAGTAAACTTGGGTTCTTGTTCTATCAAAGGTAGAGGATTCAGACTGCCCGGTTTCCCAGATTATGAGAAGCTCTGGGATGACTGAACATAGGTTCTGCTTGAGGCCATTGGTCCACTGCCTGGAAGACTATTGTATACCCATCCAGGTTGATCAGAGTGAGGAGACACAGACTAAACATTCCAAGGAAAAGCTAAAAATGATGGCTTGTCAGAGTTTAAGGATAACATTTCAACAGTCACACAGCTCAGTGTTGAATTCACTGTTCACAAAAAAAAAGGGTACAGGAGCCCTTGATGTATGACCAGAATTCAGCCCGAAGTTTCTGCTGCTAAGCAAGGCCGTTGTTCAGTATATCATGCCCCATTTTTAATACCTTTCTTACCATGGTTTTAAGTGAACCATTGCAGTTAAGTGAATCACATGGCCATTAAGCAAATCCATCTTCGCCCTTCTGACTTTGCTTGTCAGAATTTGCTGGGGGTGTGTGTCTCAAATGCCGATCATATAACTCAGGGATGCTACAACCATCGTAAGAATAGAATACAATAGAATAGAATAGAATAGAATAGAATAGAATAGAATAGAATAGAATAACAGAGTTGGAAGGGACCTTGGAGGTCTTCTAGTCCAACCCCCTGCTCAGACAAGAAACCCTATATCATTTCAGACAAATGGCTGTCCAATCTCTTTTTAAAAACTTCCAGTGTTGGAGCATTCACAACTTCTGGAGGCAAGTTACTCAACTGATTAATTATTCTGTCAGGAATTTTCTCCTTAGTTCTAGGTTGCTTCTCTCCTTTGATTAGTTTCCATCTATTCTACTGCTTCTTGTCCTGCTTAAGGAGCTGTGGAGAATGGCTGCAGGATTTAGGTTTGGCTAGATGTGGTGACCCAGTGGGTTAGGACGCTGAGCTTGTCGACCAGATGGTCAGCAGTTTGGTGGGTTGAATCCTAAGGGCCGCGTAACAGAGTGAGCGCCTGTTACTCATCCCACTTCTGCCAACCTAGCAGTTCGAAAGCACGTAAAAATGCAAGTAGAAAAATAGGGACCACTACGGTGGGAAGATAACAGCGTTCCGTGCACCTTTGCCGGCCACATGACCACAGAGACGTCCTCGGACAAGCGCTGGCTCTTCTTCGGCTTTGAAACAGAGATGAGCACCGGCCCCTAGAGTTGGAAATGACTAGCATGCATGTGCGGGGGAACCTTTACCTTTACCTTTTAGCCTAAAGAAAAGAAGAAATAGGGGTGACATGATAGCAGTATTCCAGTTTTTGAGGAGCTGCCACAAAGAAGAGGGGGTCAAGTTATTCTCCAAAGCACCAGAGGGCAGGACAAGAAACTATGATTGGAAACTAATGAAAGAGACAAGCAACCTGGAATTAAAGAGAAACTTCCTAACAGTGAGGAAAGTTAAGTAGTGGAACAGCTTGCCTTCAGAAACCATGGATGCTCCATTACTGGAGGTTTTTAAAAAGAGACTACACAGTCGCTTGTATGAAATGGTATATAGGTTCTCCTGCTTGAGCAGGGGGCTGGACTAGAAGACCTCTAAGGTCCCTTCCAGCTCCTATTCTAATCTATTCTGTTCTGTTCTGTTCTATTCTACTTGTAATCACATCAATATGAGAAGAAGAGAAGATTTGATTACCTATTGATGCAAAGGAGGATCTGAACTTATTAGCTTGGGTTGGGAGGTGCTTATGGGACAAGCCAGATCTATGTGAAGCACCTGGGATGAGCCCAAATTTTAAAAAACATGGAGGTAAGACTATTGATCATACACATCACATCTTTCTTGCCTACCACCATTATTTATTTTGGAGACGCAGTAATGACTCATGCAGATTCTCTGGAAGCAAATCACTGTTTGCGTTAAACTTGAGCACTGTATTTTGTATTTCTGATGGATTTTTGACCCTTAGATGAATCATAGACGACCACACATACAGTCACTAACTAATGCAAACTTTTTCTAGCTAAGTCGGTCCAGAAGACATCAACTCTCTGTCCTATGTTATTTGTTTATCGCCTAGATTAGTCATCTTTGAAAAGGCAATTTCAACATGGCTTTCCCCATTTTCAACACTTCTGGTTTTAGAAGACACTATGTTGCTGGTTTCTATCAGGTTTATTGTTTTTATGACTGGATCCTAGAGATGTACAGTTGTGGTGATATAGAAAAGCAGAGGATAAACAAATCGGGGAGGGGGGACGTGGCTTTCTTCAATGCATTCAAAATGAGTTTAGAAGGGCTGGTTAGTGGCATTTGGATTCTTGAAGCAGCCAAAAAAAGCATCATAATGTATGTGTCAACGCTGCTAATGTCGGATGTTTTTGCTTCGACAACAGATGGAGAAGCAACCATTTTCTTCTTGTGTTTTACTTTTACAGTTAGAGTTAGAGTTAGATGATGCCGTGGGGGAGGAATGTACATGAAAGTTTAGCTAGACATAACCATACTGGACTGCAAGGCGATCAAACCGATCAGTCCTAGAGGAGATCAACCCTGACTGCTCTTTAGAAAGCCAGATCCTGAAGCTAAAACTCAAATACTTTGGCCACCTAATAAGAAGAAAGGACTCACTGGAGAAGAGCCTAATGTTGGGAAAGATTGAGGGCACTAGAAGAATAGGACGACAGAGAATGAGATGGCTGGATGGAGTCACTGAAGCAGTAGGCGTGAGCCTAAATGGACTCCAGAAGGTGGTAGAGGACAGGAAGGCCTGAAGGAACATTGTCCATTGTCCATCGTGATGGGTCGAACACGACTTTGCAACTAACAACAACAACAATAGTGAACCTAGTGTGTGAACCAAGGTTATTGAAATAAGAGATGATAAGGATTGGTGGGCTGGAGAACTGGAGGGGAAGCCTGCATTTCAAACTAATTGGAGAATGTGATTTATGACTGTTAATTGGGGGGAGGGAATTGTGCTTTGATACTATGTGCTCAGGGGAGGGGAACTCAATTTTTGGCTTCGATTATGTTCCTGCCGATGCTATGCTCCTCAAATAAAGATTCTTTAAGGTAAACAATGTCTCAAGGTTCTTTGAAGAGTTTCATCTGTTGGAACCATGACAGTATGTATGTGTTAGTGTGTGTGTGTTAGTGTATGTGTGTGTGTGTGTTTTCTACATTCACAGTGGTGACTTAGCCTTAGAGCAGTGTTTGTCATGTGTGGACTTCAACTCCCATCTGGCAGTGTTTCTCACCTTTAACAGCTTGAAGATGGATGGACTTTGACTCCCAGAATTCCCTGTCAGCAGTGTTTCTCAACCCTGCAACTTGAAGAGTGGGGGTGGGGGTGGGGGTAGGGATTCCCATGCTGGCTAGGGAATTCTGGGAGTTTTTTTTATTATTATTACATTTATATCCCGCCCTTCTCTGAAGACTCAGGGCGGCTTACAAGCTTAGCAGTAGCCTTCATTCTATGTATATGCCTGCTTGTTAGGGCTTTCACACACACCCCAAGCGGCATTATTACAAAGTCAGCTTATTACCCCCAACAATCTGGGTCCTCATTTTACCTACCTCGGAAGGATGGAAGGCTGAGTCAACCTTGAGCCTGGTGGGACTTGAACCTGCACAAATTGCAGGCAGCTGGTGTTACTTAAGGAGGCATTAGCCCTCTGCTCCACCAAGTCCACACTCTTCAAGTTGCCAGGATTTAGAACTACTGGCTTAAAGAGACATCTGGTTGAAATCCATTGGAGAGAGAATGCTAGACTAGATCACTTTGAATCTAATTAATCAATATTTTATTTATATTTCTCTGCAATATCTCATCCATCATCTTCTAAGTGCTAATAATTCAGGAGTTAAAAAACAACAAACTGTCAACCCTATTCCTCCATCTACCTACCCATACCTTTAGTTGACTTTTCTGTGGGTGTTCCCTGATTAGTTTCCTTCCCTAAATGGTTTTCAGTTCTAGCCAACACCAAAATTGCAAAAGACAGTTTCTCAATGAATTGTGAATAATCATCGAGCAAAATGTCAGGGGGTGGGTGGGAGGACAGTAGCAGAGGAAGGTTGCCAGTGTTGCTATTTTTCCACTGTACAAGATGGTTATATACACATTCCATGCTTAACCAGATGGGGTAAAGAATAACAGAATACCAATTGGAAAAGACACTGGAGGTCTTCTAGTCCAACCCCCTATACCACTTCAGACAAATGGCTGTCCAATCTCTTCTTAAAAACTTCCAGTGTTGGAGCATTCACAGCTTCTGGAGACACGTTGTTCCGCTGATTAATTGTTCTGACTGTCAAGAAATTTCTTCTTAGTTCTAGGTGGCTTCTCTCCTTGATTAGTTTCCATCCGTTGCTTCTTGTCCTGCCTTCAGGCGCTTTGGAGAATATCTTGGCTCCCTCTTCTTTGTGGCAACTCCTGAGACATTGCAAGACTGCTATCATGTCACCCCTAGTTCTTCTTTCATTAAATTAAACATACTGTATCTGGCAGCCACATTTTCACAAGCTAGAAAGCTTGATTTGTACAGTTAGTTTCACCTGTCACTTAGCATTTTGCTCAGACACAAGTCATTTAGGTAGTATATAATCCTTCTGTGGATGTCCACACTGTGCGTGATTAAAGTTTTAGAGTTCCGCCAGGCTTTACCATCCCCATTTCCATTTTTTGGGGAGCAATTAACTTTTGGACCAAAGGTTTTATAGAAAGAAATATTGTATAGTGAAGTGCTTGTCTTAAATACCCAGTTAGGAAGATAGCACATCAGCCTCTAATCCTATCTCTAATTCTAACAAAGGTATCTATACTGCATGATATTCATTCTCTTATCTGTAAACCTCACTGAAGTTAGTTGTGTTTTGTAAAAATGTTTTAGGAAGAACGTGTTTTTTTAATCCCACTGACACTTCTGAATTTAAAAAAGGTGTGAAAACAGACCCTCACAACAGGATGTCATCAGAGATACAATCACGAAATACGCTACCGTTATCACCTTGCCTTCAGCAGGTTTTAATCTATTTTTTTTTCTCTGTAAAGAAGACAATGTGTGGGTCTTTTCTTAGCAGAAATAAAATAGAACTTATTCAGGCAACAGTTGGGTTACAGCTAACTTATTTCAAAATACTTCAGCTTCCTTTTTCAAGTGGCTAAAGTTTGGTTCCTGAAAGTAATCTAAATATTGTTCTCATTTACGTAAGGCATACACAGAATATGCCCATGAATCTCAGTTTCTGTGAATGTTGATTAGAAAATTATATCGGTTTTATTCTACTTTTAGTTGTCATGGATTCTACCCCTCCAAAAATTATAGATATTATAAATCTGAGGAACGTATGTAGCTCAGAGTGAAATCATTGGGTCCCTGGTGTTCTCTGAACTTAGTTGTTTTCCTGCAGAGGTTTCATTACAAGACTTGGTAACATTATCAATGCAGAAGGAAATGCTGGATATAAGAGGACAATCTAACCAGCCTTTCTCAGATCTTAATATTTAATAATAAAAGGTAATTCTTTTTTAAGTGGGGCCATTTAGAGCAGTGTTTTTCAAACCTGGCAACTTTAAAATATGTGCACTTCAGGTTCCAGAATTCACCAGCCAGGAGGTGCGAGTTGAAATCATCCATCTTAAACGTGCCACATTTGAAAAACACCCATTTGGAAAGTTACTCTCCCATTTGATTTTGGGAGTTGTAATAATCAGAAACAATGAGCAACAGCAGGAGGGGTTTCTAGAGATGGTTACTCTTCTTCTACTGGCTAAAAAAAAAAAGCAATTAGATGATAGTGATGCAACCATAGAGGAGCCTGTAATATATTGGGATTTTTACTTGCACTGATTCAAGTGTCTGTTTAAATGCTGCTTAAAGGTTGCTCAGTGGTGTGTCTGTGTAACGGTTACTGACTAAGCCAGACTTCTTGCCTCCAAGAAGATCATTGGTAGATTTGGCGCAGGAATGGGTTCCTTTAAACCTATTGGCCACCACCTAGTGGCCAACCGTATAAGTAGCTGCACAGCAGCCACTGTTTCAGTTCTGTTCCTGTTTACTAAGGCTTGCAACCAAAGTCAAAAATAACAAAAAATGCTTCTTTCAACATATAAAAAACAAGAAAAAAGTTAAGGAAATGATTGGTCCATTAGTGGGGGAAAGTGGCAAGAAGGTGACAAGCAATAGAGAGAAAGCAGAACTATTTAATTCATTTTTTGCATCTGTCTTTACACAAAGGGAAAAAACAGTCCAACCTACCCAAACCAGTGCCATAAAAAACAGAATAGAAACGCAAGTTAAGATAGGCAAGAAAATGGTAAGTGAGCACCTGTCCAGCCTAGACGAGTTCAAATCACCAGGACCAGATGGATTACACCCCAAGGTTCTCAAGGAACTGGCAGACGTGATCTCAGAACCACTGAACTATATTTTTCAAAGATCCTGGAGCACTGGGGAACTACCAGAGGACTGGAAGAGAGCTGATGTAGTTCCCATCTTCAAAAAAGGGAAAAAAGTAGATCCAGGAAACTACAGACCTATCAGCCTGACCTCAATACCTGGGAAGATTCTGGAAAAGATAATCAAACAACAAATCAGCGAACATCTTGATGCAAACAAAGTCATCACTAAAAGTCAACACGGGTTTGTCAAAAACAGATCGTGCCAGACGAATCTTATTACATTCTTTGACCAAGTGACAAAACTAGTGGACCAGAGGAATGCTGTAGATATAATTTACTTGGACTTCAGTAAGGCATTTGATAAGGTAGATCACAACCTACTACTTGACAAGATAGAAAAATGTGGGTTAGATAGCATTACCACCAGATGGATTCATAGCTGGCTGACAGGCCGTACTCAGCGTGTGGTCCTCAATGGAACCGCATCTACATGGAAGGAAGTGTGTAGTGGGGTGCCCCAGGGCTCTGTTCTGGGCCCAGTGCTCTTCAATATCTTCATTAATGATTTGGATGAGGAGATAGATGGGGAACTCATCAAATTTGCAGATGACACCAAGCTGGCAGGAATAGCCAATACTCCAGAAGATAGGCTTAAGATACAGAAGGATCTGGACAGACTCGAACACTGGGCACTATCTAACAAAATGAAATTCAATGGTGAAAAAAGTAAGGTTCTACATTTAGGGAGGAAAAATCAAATGCACAGGTATAGTATAGGTGGTACCTTGCTCAATAGCAGTAACTGTGAGAGGGATCTCGGAGTCTTAGTAGACAATCACTTCAATATGAGCCAGCAGTGTGTTGCAGCTGCCAAAAAAGCCAACACAGTGCTAGGCTGCATTAACAGAGGGATAGAATCAAGATCAAGTGATGTACTAATACCACTTTACAATGCTTTGGTAAGGCCACATCTGGAATACTGCATCCAGTTTTGGTCACCACGATGTAAAAAAGATGTTGAGACTCTAGAAAGGGTACAGAGAAGAGCAACAAAGATGATTAGGGGGCTGGAGGCCAAAACATATAGGGAACACTGCTATCATGTCACCCCTCACTCTTCTCTTCGTTAAACTACACATACCCAATTCCAGCAACCGTTCCAATATCTCAGGGGCTGCCACAAAGAAGAGGGAGTCAAGCTATTCTCCAAAGCACCTGAAAGCAGGACAAGAAGCAACGGATGGAAACTAGTCAAGGAGAGAAGCAACCTAGAACTAAGGAGAAACTTCCTGACAGTTAGAACAATTAACCAGTGGAACAACCAGCCTCCAGAGGTGGTGAATGCTCCAACACTGGAAGCTTTTAAGAAGAGACTGGACAGCCATTTGTCTGAAATGGTATAAGGTTTCCTGCCTGAGCAGGGGGTTAGACTAGATGACCTCCAAGGTCCCTTCCAACTTTATTATTATTATTATTATTATTATTATTATTATTATTATTATTATTATTATTATTA
>JAKJMR010000462.1:987069-997439 GCA_024449315.1 Daboia siamensis
CCATCCATCCATCTATCCATCCATACATTCATCCATCCACCCACCCACATATACATACACACATACATACATTTATTCATCCATCCACCCACACATACATGCATACATACATACATACATACATTTATCCACCCACCCATCCATCCATCCATCTATCCATACATACATACATTTATCCATCCACACATACATACATACATACATACATTTATCCATCCACCCATCCATCCATCTATCCATACATACATACATTTATCCATCCACCCACCCATCCACACATACATACATAGATACATCTATTTATCCATCCATCCATCCATCCAGATGAACCTTGCCAACATGACTCAAGAGTAGCAAACAAGTTTGAAACAATGCTGGTCAGAATGGCAACTGGCATGTGTTTGTGACAACTGTGTTGTCCAGGGATGACATGATCGCCATTTGTAACCTACCTAGCCGTCTTATGACAAGCAGAGTCAATGGGGAAGCCAGAGCTGCTTTATGACCACATGATTCACTTAACAACTGCAATGATTTGCTTAACAAACAAGGCAACAAAAAAAGCCATAAAATCTGGCAAAACTCCCCTAACAACTGCCTTGCAATGGAAATTTTGGACTCAGCTGAGATTCTAAGTCTACCTGTACAAGGACTTCATAAGTGACAACCACACCTTAGTTGCCCTGGAAGCTTACTGGCAGCTAATATATTTTTCCCATAAATGTCCGTAGAATGTCATCACTTGGTAGAATCGATAAATAACATGCCCATCCATACTTCGGGACAAAGGCTTTAGCTCAGAGGGAGAACATATATCTTGCAGGACTGGTACCAGATTCAATCCCTGCTAATTTCTCTGACCAGCAAGATCCTGGCTTGCAATCCCACTGTGGCCTGTTCTTGCTGGGCTGACAAATGGCCTGACTGGATACAAGTCAGGGGTGCCTTTGGACTGGCAGGGACGGAGGAACAAGAAGGAGAACAAGACTCCCAGCTCCTAGGGCTGTGTTCGATCTCAGCCTCTTACCTTCATCCTCTGGTGGGCCTCAGCAGCAGTGATGATGTTGTGTCCCTTGTGCTTGCCGAGCGAGGCGCAAACCCCGCAGATCACCTGCCGGTCCTGTTCGCAGTAGACGCTGAGCGGGTCGAGGTGCTCTTCGCAGTGGTCACGAGGCACCTGCCGAAAGGACTCCACCAAATGCTCCATCTGCTGGTTGATTCGCAGGTGCTCCACCTTGGTGAGGGCTTCGCAGGTGGGGCACGAGGGAGCCGCTTTGCCCTCAGACTCTTCGGTGGCCACACGGGCCAAGCAGGCCTGGCAGAAAGTGTGCCCGCACTCTGTCGTCACGGGGGACTGGAAGAGCTTAAGGCAGATGGGGCAGCTGAGGTCCTGGTGCATGCCTTGCATGAGGCGTTGTTGGGAGCCGGACATGGTGATGATGGAGAGACAGGGACCTGGCAACCAAGACGGACAATTTGAACCCAGAACCTGATTTGCTGATCATAAACAATATTAGTTTTTCCAATCCATAGTCTTTTCCTTGCTAGTATATAGTCAGGTTTACATAACACATTCCTTTCTCTTTCATTCGTTTTTCTAGCCATTGATAAAATTGATTCCAAGTTCTAGAGTAAACCAAATGTTCTTTCTCTTTAATCCCTAAAGTTAGCCTATCCATTTCTGCACACACTAATATTTTCTTAATTAACATTTCTTCAGTCGGTAAGTTTTCATTTTTCCAATATTGGGCAAATACAATTCTCGCTGCTGTTAGTACATGTAATATTAGATATCATTAGATCTATTATTGTTATGTACATATATCTATCCAGACAATATGTTGTTGTTGTTGTTGTTAGCTGCGAAGTTGTGTCCGACCCATCGCGACCCCATGGGCAACATTCCTCCAGGCCTTCCTGTCCTCTACCATCTTCTGGAGTCCATTTAAGCTCACACTTACTGCTTCAGTGACTCCATCCAGCCACCTCATTCTCTATCCTCCCCTTCTTCTCTTGCCCTCAACCTTTCCCAGCATTAGGCTCTTCTCTAGTGAGTTCTTCCTTCTCATTAGGTGGCCAAAGTATTTGAGTTTTAGCTTCAGGATCTGGCCTTCTAAAGAGCAGTCAGGGTTGATCTCCTCTAGGACTGACCGGTTTGATCGCCTTGCAGTCCAAGGGACTCGCAGGAGTTTTCTCCAGCACCATAGTTCAAAGGCCTCCATTCTTTGGAGCTCAGCCTTTCTTATGGTCCAACTTTCACAGCCATACATTGCAACTGGGAAGACCATAGCCTTGACTATACGCACTTTTGTTGACAGGATGATGTCTCTGCTTTTTAGTGTGCTGTCTAGATTTGCCATGGCTTTCCTCCCCAGGAGCAAGCATCTTTTAATTTCCTGTCTGCAGTCCCCGTCTGTGGTGATCTTGGAGCCCAGGAAAATAAAATCTGTCACTACCTCCATTTCTTCCCCATCTATTTGCCAGGAATTGAGAGGGCCGAATGCCATGATCTTGGCATATATTGCCCATTTATCCTTTGCTCAAAGGGAGTGGAGAAATGGCTGTGTCTAATGAAGAAACAAACTTTTGAGGTCACTGGCCAAAATTAAAATTATGAAATTATAGTCAAAAATGAGGGAGCACATCCTCCAGTAAGATGATATATGCTTTTAATATTTTTAAGAACTTTTTAAAGGAAGTCTTTAACTTTGTAGTTCCCTTTTAGCACGAAACCTAGGTCAAATGATCTTCCAGCTCCCCCAGCTCTCAATTGGCCCTGTCTAGCACCGTTGGCCCTTCTATACTTTCCCTACTTAAAGACAAAATAGCACAGACACGAGAGGTTTATCAGAAGAAGCTGAGAACATTTCTGAGTAACAGCTCCATCAACAGAGTTGATGGCCATATCTTCATCTCAGAAGCACGTAGCCAGGAATAGGCCCATTCTGGGTTTCATCCCTCTTTAAATTAAACTATCCCCCCTCCTCAGTCATTCCCATTGTTGACTTCCAAGAAATGTAGGGCTTAGTAGACTTAAAATAACTCAGTGAGTAGCATTTTTGGTCCTCCACCAGCCGCTCTTTTTCCTTATCCCCAGATTTCTATTGGGCTCACGTTCCTTAATTCCTTCCCTGAAGAGGGCTTTGTATTAGGGCTAATGAAGATGGTGATATTGGTGCTATTAAATTTGGGAAGCTACCAGAATGACAGCTGTGGGTTAGTTTTTTAAATTTCTTCACTGCCATCTTGGGATATGACAGCCCTAACCATATTCATATTATATTGTGTCTACAGACAGTTCCACAAACATTATCTGCCTATCAAATTTGTAAAATTTGAAAGTCCAAGTTAATGCCATTTTCCTAATATTACCTCCTCCTCCTCCTCCTCCTCCTCCTCCTCCTCCTCCTCCTCTTTTTCTTAAGAGATCATTTGTGCAGGAAAGCTATAGATATTAGTTAAAAGTAGATAGCATTACAATGGTACCTTGATAAAGGTAAAGATAAAGGTTCCCCCGCACATGCGTGCTAGTCGTTTCCGACTCTAGGGGCTGGTGCTTATCTCCGTTTCAAAGCCGAAGAGCCAGCGCTTGTCTGAGGATGTTTTTGTGGTCATGTGGCCAGCATGACTTGACGCCAAAGGCGCACAGAACGCTGTTACCTTCCCACCAGAGTGGTCCCTATTTTTCTACTTGCACTGAGCCACCTTGGTACCTTGATACTCAGTATTTGGTTCTGGGAGGCAAGTTGAAAACCAAAAATGATGAGTACCAAACAAATTTTTCCCATAAGGAATAATGTAGTGAGTCACAAACCAGCCGACACTGGCAAGTTCTAGTCTGCATGTTGAGTACCAAACAAAAAATGAGTACTGGGACAAAATTTTAATATCAAAATGCGTTAATTCAATGAGTTTCAAAGCACTTGAGTAGCCTGGAAGTTAAAAACTGAAGGATAGTGTAGAACCAGGGGTGGGATTCAGCCAGTTCACACCAGTTCGGCAGAACCAGTAGCTAATTTTTTGTTGCCCAGGCCCAGAATGGACTTCCAGAAGTGGCATCCACACAGAGAACCGGTTGTACACATATTTGAATCCCACCACTGTGTAGAACTGTTTCAAGCAAACCCTGAGGAAAATCAATTCTCAGTAGTGGGTTCACAATAGAAAATTGGGACAAACTAAGAAAAATAAATTTTAGAAATGTATATATTGGCTTTTAATAAAAAAACCATTCACAAAACAACTTAGAAGACTTTGCAATAATGCCACAGCCCTTAGCATTAAGTCAGAAGATAAGGCAGAATGTGCCTTTCTTAACAGCAAAGGTCAAGTCACAACTGTTGCATTTGAGTTCTCTTTCTGGCAAGGAGCTTGGTGCAAACTCTGCGGCAGCTGCTTCTCCTTTGACTGATGGATGGGGCCAGATTGTTTTCCCCCTTGACATGATGTTCTTGTTGTGAGAAAACAAGCTTTCAGTGGCTATTATTGACCCAAGCAAAATGATGCTTTCCTTCTATCCAGCTCCAGGTTCAGAAGATCATCAAGGCTCTAATTCTGCAGCTTATCAGTATAAAAAGAATTAGATATATTTTTGGTGCCTCAAAAAAGGCCTGGGCACACAGAGATCTTTGCCCCTGCCGGTTACACACAACTTTAAAGAAAGCTGCCAT
Organism: Daboia siamensis; assembly: GCA_024449315.1. NCBI lineage: Eukaryota > Metazoa > Chordata > Lepidosauria > Squamata > Viperidae > Daboia > Daboia siamensis. Next base: position 991,740 of record JAKJMR010000462.1, read on the forward strand.
GAAGGAAAAGTAATCCTAGCATCGGAAAAAATGTCGTGTCAGGAATGGAAGATTCAGCCATGGTTCATGGCGAATCAAACTGCCTAAATGATTCCCAGTACAGGTAGTCCTCGACTTACGGACAGAATTGAGCCTAACATTTCTGTCGCTAAACGAGTGAAGTGAATTTCGCCCCATTTTACCACCTTTCCAGCCACAGTGGTTAACGCGAATCACTGCAGTTGTTAAATTGGTAACATGGTTGTTAAATGAATCTGGCTTCCCCGTTCACTTTGCTTGTCAGAAGGGTGAAAAAAGTGATCACATGACCCCAGGACACTGCAACCGTCATAAATATGAATCGGTTGTTAAGCGTATGAATTTTGATCATGTGACCATAGGGATGCTGCAACAGTTGCACGCGTAAAATACAATTGTAAGGCACTTTTCACAGTGTTAACTTTGACTATTAAATGAACTGTTGTATGTTGAGGACCAATTGTACATGATTCTCTTACAATACATTGAGATAGCCAAGAGCAGCTTTGTGGCAGGACTCCCATCAATTTGAAGCAGTTTTTTTTTTACTTGGTAACTGTGCTGTCTCATTCATGCACACACACACATAGTGTGACCTGCAGTTCTTTGACTTCAACTCCTAGAATCCTTTTATAGAGGATCAGATTGGGGGAGTCCAGCAAAAATGGGGGATCTGAAGCAAGATTTTTGCAGAACTCAAGGCAGAACTTATTTAAGATCTGGATCACTCGGTCCTTCCAAATGTTCTCTGTTCCAGATCTGCCCATCGTCACAAGGAACAGTGTGATGTGTGGGAGATAAGATCACCACGGACGATCCTGGTGATACCTCCACCTTTTTGGTGACCTGTTACTTGGGATTTTTCTGAACACAGATTGACCAAACCTCTGAAAGACCACCATGTCCTAGAAAAACTTGTATGGCAGGATTAGAGGATGGCCCCGAAGAAGGAGTAAGAAGAAGCTCTCTTGGTGTGTCATGCGAGCTCCTTTGTGCTTCGTCTCACATCTCTTCCACACCAAATGTTCAGGTGGCCTAGTTTGGCCATGAGTTCACTAGTCTTCCAAAAGTCTTGTGTTGTAAAATAAGAAATTCACATTATTGGAGGGGAGCACTCATTTATGTCAACCTGTTACCCTGGATGTTTGAAAGCTGGCTGCAGGCTGTGTTTTAGGTTCCCACCCACAATGTTGGAAGCTGCCCCATCATGTGTTGAGAGCGACAAATAGAAGTTTTTTTGTTTTAACAGGAAATAGATTTGGAAGGGACCTTGGAGGTCTTCTAGTCCAGACACATCAAACTCGCGACATCACGTGACATCGCATGATGTATTGAAGCTTTTTCCCCATTGCCGGGAATGGGGTGGGTGTGGTTTCCTCATGATACATCTGGCCCGTGGGCCGACAGTTTGACACCCCTGTTCTTGTTTAAGCAGAAACTCTGTACCATTTCCAGTGCTTTTTTTGTAAAAGAAAAAGGTGCCGGAACTCACACATGTCATACAACCCACCTTGCCTACCCTACAAGGTTCCATCCAAAAAAGGTGCCGGAACTCCGTTCTGAGCGTTCTATGAGAAAAAAAGCCCTGACCATTTCAGACAAATGATTATACAATCTCTTCTTTAAAATCCCCAATGATGCAGCATCCACAACTTCTGGAGGCAAATCATCCCACTGGTTAATTGTTCTGATTGTCAGGAAATTTCTCCTTAGTTCTAGGTTGCTTCTCTCCTTGGTTAGTTTCCATCCGTTGCTTCTTGTCCTGCTTTCAGGTGCTTTGGAGAATAGCTTGACTTCCTCTTCTTTGTGGCAGCCCCTGAGATACTGGAACACTGCTATCATGTCCCCCCTCGCACTTCTCTTCATTAAACTAGACCACAGGTCTGCAACCCGTGGCTCCAGAGCCGCAAACGGCTCTTTCAGCCATCTCCTACGGCTCCCAGTCCTCTGCCATGTGCAGTCCAAAAAAAAAAAAGTGGGACTAAAAAAGTTCAACCAATCAATTCAAATATGCAGGGTAGGTGCATATCTCGCCTTGGCTCCACTCTTCAGTCAAACTCTGTTCTGCACATGTGCACATGTACGCGCATGCACACACATGTTTTGCGGCTCTCAGTTTTTCTTTTTGTAAGGGAACCAGTTCCGAGTGGCTCTTTCACTGTTTCAGGTTGCTGACCCCTGAACTAGACATACCTGTTTTCTGCAACCGTTCCTTGTATGTTTTAGCCTCCAGACCCCTGATCATCTTTGTCGCTCTTCTCTGCACTCTTTCTAGAGTCTTGGCATTTTGTTTTGTTTGTGTCAGCAGGTGACAACTTGGCAGGAGGAGAAGCAAATCTATGGAAACCCACCAACTGCTGCCCTTAAATTATGCCGCAATCTGCATTAGATCAGAGATCAGCTTCAGGAAATTATGCACTGCTTGATTTCCTCCATTTATATACCAGTGTGACTCTTCTGCCTCTACGACTCTGGACGTAAAGTGCCATTATTCTTCCTAACACACATGCAAAGACTCTGAGCTCTACCCTGCAGTCGTGACCGGAGCTACTGTCCATTTGCAAAAATGCTTCTGTTGTATACCGTCCTTTCTACAACACAGCTAGCCACCTTCATCAGAAGCAGAACACATATTTTCTTTACAGAAGGGTGTTTCCCAAGTCCTCCCCCCATCAACCCAACTGCAGGTAGTCCTCAACTTACAACCACAACTGTGGCCAAAATTTATGCCGCTAAGCAAGACAGTTGTTAAGTGACTTTTGTCCCATTTCACAACCTTTTGTGACACGGTGTTTTAAGTAAATTGCTGCAATTAAGTTCGTAACATGGTTATTAAATGAATCTGACTTCCCTACTGAGGGTCACAAAAGGCGACTGCTTGACCCTGGGACATCGCAAATGTCATAAATACATGCCAGTTGCCAGGCATCCAAATTTTGATCACGTGACCACAGGTCATAAGTCTGCTGTGGTGAACCTGTGGCACAGGTGGCACACAGAGCCCTCTCTGTGGGCACACATGCCACCGGCCCAGTCCTAGGCCTTCAGCTGGGTTTTATAAAACCTTTTCGCTTTAGGCCTCCACCGCCTAAAGCACCTTAAAAAAAAAAGATTCAATCAATTTCAACTTCTTGCGGGGAAAAAAAACATCTCGCAAAGTTGGAATTGATTGATTGAACTTTTTAGTCTCACCCAGTCTGCGGTTACCACTGCAGCCACACCCACCCAATGGGTCACACCCACCCAATGGGCCACGCCACCCAGCACCCGACGATACATAAGTGGATTTTGGGTTGCAGTTTGGGTACTCGGTCTCTAAAAGGTTCGCCATCACTGTCATAAGTTATGAAAGATGTTCATAACTTTTTTTCAGTGCTGTTGTAACTTCGAACGGTCACTAAACAAATGATTGTAAATCGAGGACTACCTGTATGTATTTGCCAAGAGTCTAATTGGTAGCGGCACGCACGATTTGGGGATTAAATATAGAATAGGGTATTTATTTTCATTCTTTTTTCTTTTCTTTTCGCATGGAAGAAGATCGGTGGGCTTTGATATTTAGTTTGCCTTTTTTTTTTTTAATTTGGAAGATGACATTTGAAACATTTTCCCTTTCTTAGTCTCCATGGTTTTGAAGGTTGCCTTGAAGGTGGTGCCACGCAAAAAAAAATAAAAATCTGTTAGATGTTTTTGTGCCAGCCATGGCAGTTCCCCAAAAAGGTCATCAGATGCCTCTTTGCTCCCACTGGTGGGTCAGGGGTCTCCGGCCCCAGCAGCCCATTGGAGAGAGTTAATGGCCCTCCAGCCCCCTCACTCTCATTGGTAAGGGAGGGGCTGGGGACCCCCATAAAAACCTCTGCTCAGGGGCTGCTCTCTCTCTTGTTGCTTTTTCTTCTTCAAGCTCCCTTTGGGAATGATCCATGAGCTCAATCCAGGCATGGATGCCTCCATGCCAGGGAACTCTTTCTATTTACTTTATCGTTAAATAAAGCTTCATCTGATTGCATCCCTGCTTGCTGCCTTTTACTTGGAAGCCCCTTAACGAACCATCGGTCTCGTGAGTCCATCTCACAAAATCACTCCAATGGGCCAGGCCCTCTGACTTTGGGGAGACGTGCTTAACTTGCTTCCCGGATAGCTTGCCCTTTGTGCAGTGGTTGCTTTCATTGTGCAAGAAACTGACTTGGTCTGGTTTGCCTTAAGCAAGAGAGGAATGCTAAGTGTGCAAAGCAGCTGCTGCTGTCTGCAGGGAGGGTGGAAGTGTGCTATATATAGTTCAGAAGGTAACGCCACTGTGACAGCTGAAAAAACGGCTCCGTAATCAAGCGAGATGCCTGCCTCTTCTTTCTGTTCATTCTCAGCAATAAATGGATGCATTTTAATGTAGTCTGCATCTATACGGCTGAACTAGCAGTGTTTTCCATAGCATGGTATTGTAAATTCAAACCGTAGAATTTATTTCAGGAACTCTTCTGATTCTTTCTTTCTTTCTTTCTTTCTTTCTTTCTTTCTTTCTTTCTTTCTTTCTTTCTTTCTTTCTTTCTTTCTTTCTTTCTTTCTTTCTTTCTCTCTCTCTCTCTCTCTCTCTCTCTCCCTCCCTCTCTCCCTCCCTCCCTCCCTCCCTCCCTCCCTCCCTTCCTGTTCTTCAAAGAAAATCATAGAAGCAGGCACGGTTGCCCCACATTTTATCCCACCAGAAATGCTGTGAAATCACTTTGGGCTCACAAACAAGACTTGCTTAAAGATCCCCAGAAAGTTGCAAGTTTGAATGGAGGCTCGTATCAGGGCGTGAATTTATATTTAGACATGATTAAACATTCTGATCATTTTATCACGTCCCTTAAATCCAATTTGCCACAAATTTTAAAATATGCCTCACGATACCCTTTTTCTAAAATATATTAACCTAAATAGAAAAGATAATTGGTATATCAAAGGGAATTTTGCTTAATACAGAATATTGTGCATATATTAAAGTTTTATTTCTGAAAGTCTTTCAATTTATTGAAAAGGACTCCCATAAACTTTTCTCTCTCTTTTTTTGGTTAAGAACTCATTTTTAAAAAAGAAAGAAAACTGCAATCCACTTTCCACCTCATTAATATCCTCATGGGACCCTTTACCCAAAAATACAACAACATATTAATTATTAATGTATTGTAGAAATTCTACCAGTTTCTGCTATTCTGCCTCCCATTCTAGTTTCTATGATATATTCGCTGGGTCAACAAGCTTTTATGTACATGAATTTAGTTACCGTTAGCAGCAAGTTATAGAAAATCTTAGCATAGTAAAAAAAGAAAAAAGCAACCTTCCATCCAGAGATTTGAAAATCATTTGGGTTGTAACATACAACATATAATTATGATTTACCTATGCTTGCGTTATGCTGAGCTACATCATACCCATTTCAGGGTTTTCCTTTGCATTATCTCAGTGTATTTGAATTAAGAATGCAATTTAAATAAAAAATAAAATGGCGGTGACTTCTGTTTTTGTAATCAAGGAAAAACCCTGTGGAACGCAAAAGTTTTATAACACAAGCCGAACAACAAACTTCTTCATACATTATCCTAAACCAAGGTTTGAATAGGGTTGAAGCTGCTCAGAGTCACCTGAATCACAAGATAGGCGTGAAAGAAAGAAAGAAAGAAAGAAAGAAAGAAAGAAAGAAAGAAAGAA
>JAKJMR010000462.1:997449-1011176 GCA_024449315.1 Daboia siamensis
AAAGAAAGAAAGAAAGAAAGAAAGAAAGAAAGAAAGAAAGAAAGAAAAAATCAGAAGAGTTCCTGAAATAAATTCTATGGTTTGAATTTACAATACCATGCCGTGGAAAACACTGCTAGTTCAGCCGTATAGATGCAGACTACATTAAAATGCATCCATCTATTGCTGAGAATGAACAGAAAGAAGAGGCAGGCGTCTCGCTTGATTACGCCGGCTGAGGAATTCTGGGAGTTAAACTCTACAAGTCATAAAAGAGCCATAAAAGTTTGAAGATCCCTGCCCTAGCATGATTTTTCAGGATGCTCATAATATAAGCCCCACCCCCAAAATAAGGCCCAGGTAAGATTGTCAGCAAGATGGACACATCTAATGCCTTATTTTCCCGAATATAAGCCCTAAGCGGAAAATAAGCCCTACTGCATATTTTGGAGTAAGAATTAATATAAAACCCAGTCTTACAGTATTTTGGGGGAAACACGGTAGAACCATAGGGCTGAAAGGAACCTTGGAGGTCCAACCCTAACCCAAGGAAGGGGTCCTTATATCATCCCAGAGAGATGGTTGTCCAATCTGACTGAAGATTTCCACAGACATTTATGGAGAATGAATCTAAGCCAGGGGTGTCAAACTGCAGGCCTGCAGGCCGGACATGTCATCCGGAAGCCACGCCCACCCCATTGCTAGCAATGGCAAAACTGTCCCGATATGTTGTGCAACGTCACGTGACTTTGCGAGTTTGACATGTCTGATCTAAGCCCTCTGCCCTGTATCAGCCCTTTGGGTATTGAAAGACAGCTATCATGCCTCCCCAATCAATCCTTTCCTTCATTAGGCTAAAGATACTTAGTTCCTTTGGCCGTTCATCTTACAATTTAGCCTCAAGATCCCTTATCATCTTTGTCCCTCCTCTCTGCAAGCTTTCTATGACTTCAACGTCTTTCCAGTTCTAATTACTCAGGGGTTTCTTTTGCGCAATCCAGTGACACAGTCACCATTTCAAATTCAGTTCCAAAATCGAGAGCCATAGTAATTGCAGTTTGAGGGGTTATCAACTGCTGGAAATGTCACCTCATAAGCCTGCATTGAAATCCACATTGGCCAACCAGGATGGCTGATTTGTGAGTATGGTTGTGACAAACAGGTAATAGCTTAAATAACAATTAGGTAGAGATGTTGGAGACGTAGGTTGCACTAATGCAGTTTATCACACCATGTTTTTGGAGAAATCATAAGGGTCCGGTTCACACAAAATACTAAATTGTACAAACCACGGCTGTCTTCATATCAAACCACAGTGAAATAAAGCATTTTACAATTTGGCATGATGGAGGAGCAGGCATTACCCACTCTGATAGGCTCATTTTCCAGGATCCTACAGTGCCATCTAGTGGCTAATTGATAATGCAAAAATGCATTCTTTTTCTTCTTGTGCCATATCCCTTATCAGACGTTGGCAATCCTGCTGGCAATTCTGTTTTTATCAGCAGCCACGCGAAAAAGTACGGCTGAGTTTTGTCCAAATCAGTCCCTTATATTTTGAAGCCATGATATTCTTCTTCTGCCTGGACCTCATTTGCCTTCAATCTTTCCCTGGAGGATTAAGTGGAGTATGCCGTATTTTTCTGGGTGTTGCATCATATGTCCGAAATATTCTAACTTTCATTTTTAAATTGTTTTGATGATTTCCCTTGGCTTTCCCAGGCGGCTTATCACCTCCTCATTTCTGATCTTGTCAACCCAGCTTATACGTAACAGCCACCTGTAAATCCACATTTCAAATGTTTCTAATATCTTATGGTGGCCCTCTGTCAGAGTCCAACTCTTTACTCCATAGACCAGGATAGAAAAAATATAACATCCGACAAGCCTGATTTTCAATCTTAATGCATTATGCATTAATGCAAATCACATTTCCTGAAAGCTGGAAGGGACCTTGGAGGTCTTCTAGTCCAGTCCTCTGCTCAAGGCAGGAGCCTTGAAAAATATGTTTATTTAACCCATGATTGTAAAGTAACATTGGTTGGTAGACACAATGGACTGTTCCTCATCTCTATTTTATAGGGTTTTTTTAATTTAAAGATGTAGCCAATCATCAATAAAATGGAATGCATTAGCTTATTGCTTAATAAGTAATAGCTAAGATAGCAATATGTTTCCTTACCTAGAGCTTTAGCCTCCTTATTTACAGTAAACCATATGTCTTTATCTCTTGGTTAAAACAGATATCCCCTTAAAGGAGCATTTATTTTTTTGTATTTACTTGAACACCGGGCCCTATCGAACAAAATGAAATTCAGTATAAAATAAGGTTTTACCCTGAGGCAGGAAAAACCAAATGTTAACATTTGTTAACAGCAGTAGCTGAGAGGGATCTTGAAATCCTAGTGGACAATTACTTAAATATGAGCTAGCAGTGTGGAGCAGCAGCCAAAAAAAATGAATGCCATCCAAGGTTGCATTAACAGAGGGATAGAATCAAGATCGTGTGAAGTGTTAGTACCACTTTATAAAGCCTTAGTAAGACCACATTTAGAATACTGCATCCAGTTTTAGTCACCATTTTATAAAAAAGATGTAGAGATAATTAGGGGGCTGGAGGCCTAAACATATCAAGAACAGTTGCAGGAATTGGGCTTATCTGGTCTAGTGAAAAGAAGGACTAGGAGAGTGACATGATACTAGTGTTTCAATATTTGCACAAAGAAGAGAGGGTCAACCTGTTCTCCAGAGCCGCAGAAAACAAGACAAGAAGCAACGGATGGAAACTAATCAAGGAGAGAAGCAAACTAGAACTAAGGAAAAATTTCCTAACAGTGAGAACAATTATTTGCCTCCAGAAGTTGTGGCACTGGAGGCTTTTAGGAAGAGACTAAACAACCACTTGTCTGGAATGGGATAGGGCAGGGGTGTCAAACTCAATTTCATTGAGGGCCGTATCATTGCAGTTACCCTCAGGGGGCTGGGTGGGTGTGACCAGGGTGGGCGTGGCCTACTGGGTGGGCGTGGCTAGAGTGCGCCTACTGGGTGGGCGTGGCCAGCTCTACATCGTTCGCATCAAGGGTGCCTATGGGGGCCTGGGCAGGAGTGGGACAGATCTGAGGGTCTCTGGCAGAAAGAGGGTCTCTGGGCCAGGGCCAAGGCAGTGGGGGCCATTTCCTCACTGTTTCCAGGATGGCTTCGCAGGCCACATGAAACCACTTCGCGGGCCGGATCCGGCCCCCGGGCCTTGTGTTTGACATGTCTGGTATAGGGTTTCCTGCTTGAGCAGGAGGTTGGACTAGAAGACCAAAGTCCCTTCTAACTCTGTTATTCTGAAATAGTATGTTATAGTAAGATACACGTTTTCTTTTATATAAATTTTGCTATATGAGGTGCTCATTTGTTTATAATGGCTTTATAATTAGTTATTAGGTTTCCCCCCCCCCCCAATGCGTTTAGAACTGTCCTTGGTACTCTATGAACTTGGCTTTGTTGCTTGCAAATGTTTCATTACCAAATTAGGTAACATCATCGTTGCTAGTGGGTGTGACTTCCTATTTATTTGCAGTAGCTTTCTCTGCCAGTATCGGTTGGGCTGAGGTTTTCTCCTTGGTAACTCCTAGATTAGGGTATTGTTTTCTGCTTAATTAGAAAATTTCTGTTTTATACCTCTATTAAATGAGTCACACTAATAAAATTGTTTTTAAAGGCATTCACTGCACCAAGGGACACTTGTTTGCATGATTTTTTTTTCCCCTCCAGGTTTTAAAAATTTTGTAATGAATTGTTCCAAGGACCTTGAAGTTGCAAGTTGGTGCTTTTTCCCATAAAAGAAATAAGATGCATTAAAGCTACTTTATCCAGTTGGATGTATGAAACTACACCTCTTATATTCCATCCTCTACGGCAGACATGTCAAACACAAGGCCCGGGGGCCAGATGCGGCCCGTGAAGTGGTTTCATGCGGCCCGCGAAGCCATCCTGGAAACAGTGAGGGAACGGCCCCCGCTGCCTTGGCCCTGGCCCTCCTCCTGCCAGAGACCCCCAGATCTGTCCCACTCCTGCCCAGGCCCCCATAGGCACCCTTGATGCGAACGATGTAGAGCTGGCCATGCCCACCCAGTAGGACATACGCACTCTAGCCACGCCCACCCAGGCCACACCCACCCGGCCCCCTGAGGCAACCGCAATGCTGATGCGGCCCTCAATGAAATTGAGTTTGACACCCCTGCTCTACGGCCAGGCAGGATGAGAATTTTATTTAGTTCGTAGTCGTTAAGAGAAGCCCAGAGTGCGTTTTTCCGTGCTAGCCTCACGCGTCTGAAGAGGCAACAGTCATAAATATGAATCAGTTGCCAAGCGTCCGAATTTTGATCACATGACATGGGGATGCTGCAACAGTTGTAAATGTGAAAAATGGTCAGAAGTCACTTTTTCAAATGTTCACTACCCTGACTGTTGTAAGTCGGGGACTACCTGTGCCGTTTTTCTGATGGAAGTAAAATAATTTTGCTTTTTCTCTTTAGGGCCCAAGAATGAAATATAAATCATCCAGAGTCCTTTGGAGTGAAGTGGCTGTAATAAAGCTATAAAATAAAATATAAAGAAGTTCTAGTCAACATCACTCTTCCATCAATCAGAGTCTTTGCCTTTTACTACATAACTCCGTTTCCGAGACCACCGCTTCAACCATGTTCCATTGTTTGGACTCAAAAGCTGCCTACCAAGATGACCTCAAATTCCAAGCCTTTGTAGATCCTCTGCTTCAAGCAACCCAGTCTGGATAGATCCGAAGCCTTCAAATTCTAGCATGGCGTGATTTTGAGTTAGTCAAGTTTTGGGTAGTTTGAGTGAGCTTCGTGGCCTTCAAATCCTTAACACAGGAAATACTTTGCAGTTTTCTTCTGTCTCATAATTGAGAGATGAACTGTGTTTAAAAAAGGAAATACTGATTTGTGACTACATGCCATGAAGTTGTTATCCACCCTTAATGATCACATAGATCAGGGGTCTTCAAACTTGGCTCTTTTATGACTTGTGGACTTCAACTCCCAGAATTCCTCAGCCAGGCATGCTGGCTGAAGAATTCTGGGAGTTGAAATCCACAAGTCATAAAAAGGCCAGGTTTGAAGACCCCTGACATAGATCTTCTCCAGGAGGTTCGTCCATCCCGCTCCTCCAACAAGGCAGCCATCATCATTCTAACTACATCCATCCATCTTGCTGCTTCTTATCCTCTTTTTCTCTTCTTCTCTTGGTTGTTTTCTTGCAGACATTTTGTTATCCAAACTAGGCAACATCATTAGTGCTAGTGATGATCATTAGGGCTAGCACTGATGATGTTACCTAATTGGGTAATGGAATGTCTGCAAGAAAACAACTAGAAGTACGGTACCAAGTATAAGTACCTTATTTCAACCCTGAGCTACAAATACTCTCCTTTATTGATCTTCTTTCCTTCCACCTTTCCCACCATTAAAGCCTTCTCCATAGAGCTGGGTCTTCTCATTGTGTGACCAAAGTAGGATAATTTGAGCCTAGTCATTTGACTCAAATCACCTATCATGACCAAACTCAACTGCCTTTGGTTGTGCCAGCACTGTAAGATGAATCTTCTTGCCAAGACACTTTTTCTTTAACAAAGTATTCCTTTCCTACTGTTTCTTTGTATTTCCTGAATATTCCGATTCTCAGGAGACCAAACATGAAAAGAGTCACAGCTACCAAAAGTGATTGTTTTTAAAGCCATTAATTGCAACAAGAGAACAATTGTTTGCATGACTTTTTTTTTGTCTAGGTTTTAAGATTTTGTAATGAATTGCTGTAAGTTGAAGTTCCAAGCTGGTGCTTTTAAGTTTCATATAAAGAATTAGGATACATTAAAACTTCTTTATCCAGTCAGGTATCCTACAGGACTACCTGTATGCTAAAGTATTATGCAAGTGGGACCATTGCTGGAACAAGGAAAGGTAATGTGGTATTTTGCTTAAGCCATGGCCAAGGAAATTTGGGCAAAGGTCCAGAGGTAAAAAGTTTTATCAGTAGCAGGTTACAGAAAACACCTGGAGCTCAAGAGCTTATCAAGTGAAGCTTCCCTTACTTATTATGGGATGTGAGTCATGCATGTTTTCAATAAATCAAACAAGTGATGAAATATCTGGAAATTCTTTATAATGTGGTTTTATGGTACTAAAAACAATTTGTTGAATGTCAACACTCATGCTTCATTTGGACTTGGGTCCCAAGCATCAATTTTACCTCTGTGCAGAAATAAAACATTAAACCCCATTTTTCTCTCTCAGAGTGATTATTGACTCAAATTGTACTGGGTACAACAACAGCTAATGACCCTCTTTTACCGGTCTACTATAGAGAGCGTCCTCTCGTATGGTATTGTGGTTTGGTATGCTGGTCTGACAGCCGCGGACAGGAAAGTATTACAGAGGGTAGTGAGCACAGCACAAGACATTGTGGGCTGTTCCCTGACACCACTGGATGACCTCGCCAGGGCTCACTGCCTTGGAAGAGTGAGAAAAATTCTCAGGGATGACTCACACCCTGGACGGTATCTCTTTACTCTCCTACCATCCGGTAGGAGATACAGGAATATAGCCAGCCGTACCAACAGGCTGAAAAACAGCTTTTATCCGTGGGCTGTTAGGCTTTTAAATGGGACATAATCTTATGCAGAATTGACATGGGAGGCCGGTGTGTGGTGTAGTTGGTTCACGTGGTGTGGTGGGATGGAGGGTTTGTTGTCACTGTGTGTTGGGGGGAGAGAGCGTGGGGGGAGGCTCAGCTAATCTCAATGTACACATGTTGTACTTTGACAATAAAGGTTTATTATTATTATTATTATTATTATATTTATAAAACAAACACAGTATTGGACCGGGGTAATAAATAAACCGGATTTGTTTATTACTGTTTATAGATAAGACTCAATTTGCATTACTGTCTTTTAGCTCCATGCATATGAAGATGCAATGCGATGGGTACCCGAAATAAAGCATTAAAACCCAGTTTTCTCTTTCAGCATGACGATTGGCTTAAATTGTGCCGGATAAAATGAACACAGTGTTGGATTGGGCTGAAGCAAACAAACTGAACTTATCCCAAAGGTGCTTTTTTCCACGAGGCAACTGGACTCAAAAACGCTTGGTGCAACATAGGAGAAAAAACCCGTCAGAACAAGATGCAACAGTCCATCTGCATTTAAAAGGCAAAGGCCACTCTTTCGAAGATAGCAAAGTCCACATTTTGGACAGTGAGAACCGCTGGTTTGAAAGAGGGGGTCAAAGTGGCCATCTAGATCAAAATTGAACAGTCGTCTCTTAACAGAGGGGGAGGGACACTAAACTGTAGGAATAGCCAACACCCCAGAAGAGAAACTCAGGATCCAAAAAGAACTTGACAAACTTGAATAATGGGTCCTATCCAACAGATGATACCACTCTAATGCAGAAAGTGAAGAGGAACTGAAGAGTCTCTTGTTGCGAGTGAAGAAGGAGAGTGCAAAAGTTGGGTTGAAACTAAACATTAAGAAAACCAAGATCATGGCATCCGGCCCTCTCAATTCCTGGCAAATAGATGGGGAAGAAATGGAGGTAGTGACAGATTTTATTTTCCTGGGCTCCAAGATCACCACAGATGGGGACTGCAGACAAGAAATTAAAAGACGCTTGCTCCTTGGGAGGAAAGCCATGGCAAATCTAGACAGCACACTAAAAAGCAGAGACAAGACCCTGTCAACAAAAGTGCGTATAGTCAAGGCTATGGTCTTCCCAGTTGCAATGTATGACAGTGAAAGTTGGACCATAAAAAAGGCTGAGCGCCAAAGAATTGAGGCCTTTGAACTATGGTGCTAGAGAAGACTCCTGCGAGTCCCTTGGACTGCAAGGCGATCATACCGGTCAGTCCTAGAGGAGATCAACCCTGACTGTTCTTTAGAAGGCCAGATCCTGAAGCTAAAACTCAAATACTTTGGCCACCTAATGAGAAGGAAGGACTCATTGGAGAAGAGCCTAATGCTGGGAAAGATTGAGGGCAATAGAAGAAGGGAACGACAGAGAATGAGGTGGCTGGATGGAGTCACTGAAGCAGTAGGCGTGAGCTTAAATGGACTCCAGAAGATGGTAGAGGACAGGAAAGCCTGGAGGAATGTTGTCCATAGGGTCGCGATGGGTCGGACACGACTTCGCAACTAACAACAACAACAACAATCCAACAAAATGAGTTTCAGTGTGGAGAAAAGCAGTTTTATATTTAGGCAGGAAAAATCAAAGGTATAACTACAGATTAGGCGAGACCAGGCTCAAAAGCAGTAACTATGAGAGGGATCTTGGAGTCCAAATGGACGATCACTTGACTGTGAGCCAGCAGTGTGCAGCAGCTGCCAAAAAAAGCTAATACAATCCTGGATTGTATAAACAGAGGCATAAGAATCTAGATCACACAAAGTATTAGTACCACTTTATAAAATCCTGGTGAGACCACACCTGGAATACTGCAACCAATTTTGGTCACCATACTACAAAAAAGATGTCGAGATCTTGGAAAAAGTTCAAAGAAGAGCAACTAAAATGATCAAAGGCCTGGAGACTAAAACATAGGAAGAATGCCTGCAGGATTTGGGTTTGGCTAGTAGTCTAAAGCCTAGGGACACGTTGCTCAGTGGGTTAGGACACTGAGCTTGTCAATCAGATGGTCGGCAGTTTGGCGGGTCAAATCCCAAGTGCCGCATAACAGAATGAGCGCCTGTTACTCGTCCCAGCTTCTGCCAACCTAGCAGTTCGAAAGCACGTAAAAATGCAAGTAGAAAAATAGGGACCACTACGGTGGGAAGGTAACAGTGTTCCGTGCACCTTTGGCGTCTAGTCATGCCGGCCACATGACCACGGAGACGTCCTCGGACAAGCGCTGGCTCTTCGGCTTTGAAACGGAGATGAGCACCGGCCCCTAGAGTCGGAAACGACTAGCACGCATGTGTGGGGGAACCTTTACCTTTTACCTAGTAGCCTAAAGAAAAGAAGTAACAGAGTGACATGATAGCAGTACCTCAGTATTTGAGGGGGTGCCACAAAGAAGGAGGGGGGGGGTCTACCTATTCTCCAAAGCACCAGAGGGCAGGAAAGAAAGCAAGAAACAATGGTTGGAAACTGACCAAAGAGAGAAGCAACCTGGAATTAAGGAGAAAGTTTCAGACAGTGAGGACAATCAACCAGTGGAACAGTTTGCCTCCAGAAATCGTGGGCGCTCCATCACTGGAGGTTTTTAAGAAGAGACTAGACATTCACCTGTCTGAGATGGTGTATAGGTTCTCCTGCTTGAGCAGGAGGCTGGACTAGAAGATCTCCAAGGTCCCTTTCAGCTCTATTTTTAATTCTATTCTATTCTATTCTATTCTTCTGTTCTAATTCTAGTTCTAATTCTATTCTAGTTCTATTCTAGTTCTATTCTAGTTCTATTCAGCTTAATGCAAATTGGCTCCGTCTGCAAATAAATACGGCTTGTGGAGCTTCTCAGTCATCCAGATCACGGTTGTTCCAAAGGTGCTTTTTTTTTTCACGAGGCAACTGGACTTTCTCGGGGTTGTTTTTTTTTTGAAGAAGTTTTTTTGAAGACGTTTTTTTCTTCAAAAAAAAAAAAAAAACACCCGAGAAAGTCCAGTTGCCTCGTGAAAAAAAAAAAAAAAGCACCTTTGGGACACCCGTGATCTGGATGACTGAGAAGCTCCACAAGCCGTATTTATTTCCAGACGGAGCCAATTCGCATCAAGCTCCGTGATAGCTACACGCACCCGAAGAGGCCGCGCGATGCCAAGCAGGCTACCAGTGCAGATTGCACTCGCGCGGCCTCTCCTCGGTCCCTGAAGAACTCGCGCGTTGCCCGAACTGCACGTCTGAATCCTTACGACCCTACCAGACCTGCCTCCCGGAAATCTCCCGAGCTCTCTGCAGCAAGAGACCAAGCAAGGCCGGAACGGGAAGCCAGAAGCAAAACAAAAAACAAAAACCGAAAGTAAAGTGGATCGAGCGCCCGACCCCTCCCGGCTCCTTTTTCTTGCCAAGTTCCGTTTTCGGGGAAGAGGCGCGATGGCCAGGAGCGTCCGCAGCTGCCTGGCGGAAGCCCTGGAGAACTTGGAAGACGTCGAGCTGGAGAGGTTCAAGGCGAACCTCAACGAGTACAGGGTCAACCCGGGCTTCCGAAACATCCCCCGGGGGTCGCTGCAGAAGGCGGGCGCGCTGAAACTCAGCGACCTGCTGGTCAGTTACTACTGCGAGGACTACGCCGTGGAGGTGGCGGCCGCGGTGCTGCTGGAGAGCAACTGCAGACCTCAAGCCGAGGAGCTCCTCAGAGACACCGGGAGAGGTAGCGCAGGGCTTGGGCGCTTTCCACCGCGGAAAGAAGGCAGACCGGACCGGGGCTGACCCGGGGTTTTCTCTAACCTAGCAAGCCCCAGATGGGTCGGGGCCCTAGTTCCCAGCCCCGTAGCTCCTTGGGGGAGTTGAGTGCGGCCGGAGAACCGCATAGCTGGGGGGGGGGGGGGGGGGGGAGGGGAGGTTGAGCTGCTTCAACCTCAGTTGACCAGCCAACGGGAAGGGGGAAAAACAAAAACAAAACACGTTTCGGTATCCAGAGAGAAATTCTTTGCTAGGATTTTGCTTTCTCTTTCCAAACGTTGGGTAGGAAATAGGTCTAACCCCACCCCCACCCCCGGCTCCCTTTCTCATATTTTATGTGTAAAATATATTTTATAATTTCTATGGGAACCAGAGCCAGTTTTATACAGGTTTGCTTACCAGTTATTCAGTGCATGCCACCCAGCAAGCGCATGCACACACATGTGTGCGCGCACACACACACATAAATTTATATATATATATATATATATATAAATTGATCTTTTAGCAGTAAAAGCTCTTTTAGTTTTTCTTATTTCATCCCAGTGTTCGCTTAGTTTGTTAATTTTAATATACCTGGGATTCACATTTTTAATCTTATCAAGGAATA
This sequence comes from Daboia siamensis, assembly GCA_024449315.1. Taxonomy (NCBI): domain Eukaryota; kingdom Metazoa; phylum Chordata; class Lepidosauria; order Squamata; family Viperidae; genus Daboia; species Daboia siamensis. Next base: position 1,008,442 of record JAKJMR010000462.1, read on the forward strand.
TATATATATATATATATATATATATATATATATATATATATAACACATACACACACACACAAACACTTTCTAATATACTTTCATTGTTTAGAATTTATGGCTGTGCTGGTATTTTGTGTGTGTCTGTACTTGCACAGCCATAAAATCCAAGCAATGAAAGCACTGCTAACATTTCATATCTTTTACAAAAGATATGAGACATGAAAACACCATATATAATAAATATAATGCAATAAAGTGTAACCCAGAAAATAACAGCAGTACTAAAAAGTTATAAATATCAGGGCGCCACTAACTTATCACTGTATTTAGGAGGCCTGGAAGAAAAATGTCTTTCTCCGATACTGCAGAGGGGACAAAGACTGCTTTGGGTGTTCCTTGGCAGGGTGGGGTGCCCAGTGGTTTGGAAATTGTTAGGCCTGCGATATTTTGATAGGATCCAACTGTTGTATTTGGTTAGGACAGAGGTAAGAGCAGAAATGAAGGTGGATTTTCTTTAGATGCAGTCATCTCAAGCCACGAAGGGTTTTACACTTTGTGTCTGAAAACAAATGAAGAGGGAATGAAGATGAACTGATGTGATGCACTCATTTCATCCAAATCTAGTCTCTGGTTCTGTTGCAGAAATTGTGCTAACTGGAGTTACAAGTCACCTTCAGGGACAGAACCAAGCTCAAATTTATTAGGACATCATTTTTCATAGCAAGTTTATTCTTATCCAGGTAGAGCTGTAGCTGATGTCTCCATCCACCATGGAGACACCCTAATCAGGTTGCCCTGAACAGAACTCCTGGCCAAGGGTCAGAGGACACAATAAGAGCAGAGGAACGAAACATATTTTGCTGCTCTCATCAGCACAGTAATAAAGACTCTTGTCTGTTTCTGGTCAATTTCACTCCTTGTTTTCCTCCAGCAGCATTGTAAGCATCATCTTCTGGAGGCCCTCCCAAAACCAGAGAGTACAGCAGAGTCTTCACATAAAGAGAATCTTCCTACATGCAGTCCCGTCTAATGCTGCCAGCACAGCTTCATTCTAGGTGGAGAATAAGAACTCAATCAAAATGTGTGCCAGAGCCTCAGGTATAATCCCAAACTGAAACCCAATAGGGTCCATCAGGATGATTATACTGTATAGGTCCAGCTTCCATGGGAAGTTCACTTGCTACCGTTTTTCCAGCTTCTCAAGCTGATCTATGCACACGCGGTCCCTCAGAGAATATCAGGCAAAGTTTTGTGCGTTGTCCATTTATTGGTGGTTTTGCACAGTAACCTTTTTTCTTTCTCCTTCCAGATGCCCGCAGTGCTGCTCAGGAACCTGTGCCTCGGCTCAACACCCACTCAAGACTAGCTCGTGAGTCCCTTCTCCAACCATAGGCAGGAATCCACCCGCGTGACTGTTTGCTTAGTATAAATTTAAGCAAATTTCAGTTTCACAACAATATCTGATTTCTCTCTAAAACCCCAAAGGACGGTAGGGAGATTAAATTAAAACCTTGGTAAAGGCAACGTATTTGCATATATTTATAAAACGTGCAAAGAAAAATGGGCACCATTTTCTCTTCAGGACCCAGTTTGGGAAATCCATCTCTTCCCGTTGTTGAATTAAAAGCCTGATGTGAAAGGTGCTGATTGTGTTGGTCATATTATTTTATAAAGACTCATTTCACCTATTAACTTTCACTTCGTACCTTGGATTTATTTTTTCAAAGTTGTTTGTATAGAACCGTGGTGGTGAACCTATGGCACAGGTGCCACTGGTGGCACGCAGAACCCTCTCTGTGGGCACGCGCGAGGTCACCCCAGTCCCAGGCCTTCAGCTGGGTTTTATAAAACTTTTTCGCTTTAGGCCTCCACTGCTGTGTGCAAAAAAAAAAGATTCAATCAATCATTTTAACTTCTCGCAGGAAAAAAAAAAGATCTTGCAATGTTGGAATTGAATGATTGAACTTTTTAGTCCCATCCAGTCTGTTGTTACCACTGCAGCCACACCCACCCAGTGGGCCACGCCCACCTGGCACACATACGTGGGTTTTGGATTGCAGTTTGGGCACTCGGTCTCTAAAAGGTTCGCCATCACTGGTATAGAATGATACAAGCTTGACAGTATTGAGTCTACTACAAGCAAGATGTTTGTTGTTCCCCAAAGTAGTATTCATAGGACCCCACAATTAAATAAAAATTATTTTTGTTTGATAAATGGTTGTAACCTTGCAATTTATACAAGCCTTTGTATAATCTCCTCCAGAGACCGAGAAGATAGTTGGCTCCTAATGTAGCACACGTTTGTTTTTTATCAAATATTTTCCTGATTGTCAAGCTGCGCCTTGAATTGTGAAAAAAAAAATATTTTTTTTTAACAGAGGTTCAGGCTCCAGAAATGCATTTTATTGAACGCCATCGGGATGCCCTGATTCAGAGAACAACCACAGTGGAAGAAATTCTGGATCAGCTCTACGGAGTTCTCCTGAGTAATGAGCAATATCAAGTAATCATGACAAAGGGAACAGAGCAGGCTAAAATGAGGGCACTCCTCAACCTGATGCCCGGCTGGGATCGCCATGGCAAAGATTTGCTCTATGAGGTTCTGAAGGAAAAAAGAAGATTTCTGATTGAAGATCTTGAAAGGCAGTGAGGCAGCAGAAGTGAAACACCACCTCACGGCATAAAATATCCAGTTACACAAGTCATAGGCATCCCACAGAGGTGTATATCTCTCTCTCTCTCTCTCTCTCTCT
>JAKJMR010000462.1:1026297-1051431 GCA_024449315.1 Daboia siamensis
TTCTGGGAGTTGAAGTCCATGAGTCATAAAAGAGCCGAGGTTGCCTACCCCTGCTCTAGACTATACATTAAAAGTCTCCAAAAATTTATTAAGATTCTGCAGACACTTAAAATTCCCCCATTCTAGAAGGACACATTTAGTTTTTTTGGCAGCTGCAAAATAGGTAGGGAATCAAGATAAGCAGATTTCCCTCCACGAAGCTGTGCCATCTAAATACTTCCTTTGGAATTTCTGCCGGTTGTATATTTTATATATAAAAAAGCTGTTCTCATTCTTCGTAATGCATCCGAAGCAAACTCCTCATTTCCCTCGAACCCCGGTCTGTGCGAACGGCCAGAATTTGGCCTCGCAAGAATTTGGTTTCTCAGCCTTCAGCTTTCCCAACCCCCCTTAACTGGCCTTCACGTGGGTTACAGTGCAAAGCATACTCTCCTGGCTCGGAGGCAGGCTGGCATGTGGGAGGTTTGGGAAATGCTATGATAAAGCTTTCACATATATCGTCAGTATCTTGTTTTTGTATGATCTCATAGGCTCCTGAGAAGTTCTCACTATGTATGTATCCAATTATCTATGTATCCAATTATGTATCCTATGTTGTATGAGACTGATGGAGTTTTTGGTAATGTTGGAGGTGAATAAAAGTTCAGCGGGCAGTGCTCAAGGAGTAAATGTGTGGAGACGAGGCTGCCTGGCTGGTTCAGAGCAACCCTATCGACCAGGGTCTGAATTCTTTTCTCTTCGTCTGAATTCCTTTCCCTTCGTCTGAATTTCTTTCCCCTTCATCGGCCCTTATCTAGAGTGTTTCCTTTGGTTTCCTAGCAACCGTCCCTAAGATTCTCTCCCGCCCCTCTCTAATTCCCCCCTCCCCGCATCATGTGAACTTCAAGGATATGACGTCATCACTGGGTTCCCTCTATTATTCTGTAGGCATTACCTATTTGCAAAGCCGCAGGATTGTTATAACTGTCTGGTGTTTTGCAACTGCTCTTTGATTGTGCCTTAGGAAAAGAAAAACAAAAGTGTGAGGATTTCGCGAAATCCATTTCCCAGGATACGAGGACGATCTTGAGATGGAAAGAGAGCATTTAGGAGGGACGCAAGAAAGGGAGAAATGCAGAGACAAAGGTAAGAAGAAAGAGCCCATCTAGTGAGCCTGAAGCCATTGGAAGCGGAGCGGAGAAAACAGAGAGACGCTGCCGATTTCTTTTATACGAGGTTACAACCTCCCAAAAGGAGAGATCAGTTTTAAGAGCTCCCTTCTGTCTACGCAAGGCAAAATCGCCGAGCAAGCTGGTGCAATTTATTAGTATCCAAATTATGCAAGATTTTTTTTTTAGTTATACGGGACTCTTCTGCAGGCTCGTTGTGTACAGCTTGAAAACTTGATGTAGTCTTGAAAAAGCCAAGAAAGTGGAAATCAGAATAATATTTGGCTCTGTATATCAGAACTAGGTTTTAAGCTGTATAACTGGCAGGAAGGCATTTGGGGGAGTTGAGAAATGAGGAAGTGAGGCAGACAGTGGAGATGGAAGGGATATTTTAAAACAGCAGTGTTTTAAACAAAGATGACAGGCAGCACATTAATTTATTCATATATTATGTATTTTAAATTTATGCTCTCCATATGGGGTTACAATTCTTTCTTTCTACTGATTCTGTACCACAATGGAAGAACAATTGGCTGGTTAGAAAAGCTGAACCATAGGAAAACATTTTAAGTAGATTATTTAGTTGCCCAAGGCTCCAGCATGCCAGGAATTGCAAAGATGCAGCTGTTTGAAATCTGCAAATTTTTCTGTTTCCTCTTTTGAAACCTGCCCGTTTGCTGCACTATGCTAAAAAGATTCAGGATTCTTAGTATCTGCTTGTTTAATTGCTACACTAAAGGCTTTCCCCCCCCCCATGCCCTATAAATTAAATTCTGCAGGCTCAGTGCTCAACTTGCATTCAGCTTCCAACCAGCCCAATGAACATCTCAAGGCCAGGTAGTAGCTGCCTTCAGCTACAGATGAATTGAATTTCATAGCTAGTGATAGCATGATGCACTGGACCACAAGCTGGTATATCACATGTTAGCCTGGCATGCAATGTAGCGGTTCACTCTGTTGTGCAGACCCAGAAAATTAGACTGGCCAATCTAAGTTGTGTTACGAAGCGATGCCACACACTGCCTGCCTTCTGATTACTGTAAAAAGAATCTGCCATGTTGAGATGCGCTTTCTGCAGTTCTATTTTCTGTTATTTGGATTTATGTTCTCAATGAAGGATTCCTAGTTACAAGATTCCCTGTCTGCCTTGTGCTTTCTACAAGTGAAAAACAATATATGGATTTGTAGAAAGATTATGGGAGTGGTTAGAATATTTGTAGCTCAGGGTTGAATTGTGAAGTCCTTGGTGCTCTCTGAGCTGAGTGGTTTTCTTGCAGATGTTTCATTACCTAAGTAGATAACATCCTCAGTGCAGAATCACAGAATAACACAATTGGAAGGGATCTTGGAGGTTTTCTAATCCAAGCAGGAAACCCCTATATCTGGGGTAGGCAACCTTGGCTCTTTTATGACTCATGGACTTCAACTCCCAGAATTCCTGAGCCAGCCATGCTGAGGGGAAAGGAAGAGGTTTCCAAACTGAGCCATGCTGGCTCAGGAATTCTGGGAGTTGAAGTCCATGAGTCATAAAAGAGCTAAGGTTGCCTACCCCTGGACTATACCATTTCAGCCTCCAGTGTTGGAGCAACCACAACTTCTGGAGGCAAGTTGTTCCACGGATTAATTGTCAAGATATTTCATCTTAGTTTTAGGTTCTCTCCTTGATGAGTTTCCATCCATGGCTTCTTGTCCTGCCTTCAGGTGCCTTAGAGAATACCTTGATTCCCCTCTTCTGTGTGGCAGTCCCTTAGATATTGGGACACTGCTATCAGTGCACTGATAATGAAACAAAATTTCACTGATTTTAATGAAATTGGTAATGAAATGTCTGCAAGAAAGCCACCAAGCTCAAAGAGCACTAAGGACTCCACAAGGTCATGGGAGCTACAACATCTATAATCCCCAGTGATCTGAGCCAGTAGATATACTGGCTGGTGTTGTGGAAAGTTCAGTCCATCATATCTGGAGAAGGTTGTTTTAGCATTCCTTGCTTATTAAAAAGAGAGGCATCAGACTGACCTCCTCCCAAATATGCCCCATATTTAGGACAACATGGGATTTGGGCCACTGAAAACTGGGGTGGAAGGTTTGAGTGAAAAGATCCCAGGGTGTCAAGGGAGCAAGTGTGTCACTGACAGCTGTTTTGGATACAAGATTACTTTCCATGCAGAAAATGGCTCCAGTTAGGAGAAAGTGATATCTGTATACAGCTACTCCTTGACTTATGACAAGGCAGTTCTGATTTTTTTGCCCCATTTTACAACCTTTTTTGCAGCAGTTGTTAGAATGACTGCAGCTGTTAAGAGAATCATGCGGTCACTAAGCCAGTCTGGCTTCCCCCATTGACTTTGCTTGTCAGAAGCCAGCAGAATAGAATAGAATAGAATAGAATAGAATAGAATAGAATAGAATAGAATAGAATAGAATAGAAACTTTACTGTCATTTTAAATGTACACTAATCAGCATACATTAAAATGAATTCAGCTATCAAAAAAACCCATTACGCATATACCCATGTACATACGCGTATATGACACAGAGAAACATCACAGTCCAGTTCGAAAAAATCCTGCAGATTTACAAGACGGATGGCATAAGGAGCAAAGCTGTTACAGAATCTAGTAGCTTTGCTATAAATACTTAGAAACCTCCTCCCAGAGGGAAGTAACAGGATCAGACTGTGAAGTGGGTATGTGGTGTCCCTAACAATGCTTTGAGCTCTAAGCACGTAACACTTATAAGCAGAATCTTGAATAACAAACGGAAAGTGAGCGTCCTATAATCTTCTCGGCTGTCCTTACCACCCGCTGTATGGACCATCTATCTGAGGCAGTGCCACCACCAAACCAAACAGTGATGCAGTTGGTTAAAATGCTATCAGTCGTACCTCTGTAAAAATGGGCCAGGCCAGAAGGAAGATGATGTGCTGGGAGGGTTACAAATGGGATCGCATGACCCCGGGATAATGCAACTGTCATCAATTCATGCCAGTTGCCAAGCATTTGAATGTTGATCTCGTGACCATGGGGATGCCGCAGTGTTCGTTAAGTGTGAAAACTGGTCGTAAGTCACTTCGTTCAGTGCTTTTGTAACCTCGCCCGGTCGAACTACTTGTACCCTTTTTTCCCTACTCTCTGCAGGTGTTGGGATTGAAAGTCTTCTTGAGATGGAAGATCTCCAGATGGAAGCCCCAGAGGGAGGACTAGAGAAGCAAGGCCTAGAAGCCACTCTGAGCCTGGAGCAGAGAGGATTAATGCTGGGGAGTATGGAGAGAGAAGAAAGACCAAGAGGGGTCCTTGATGCAGGCTGGAAAGAGCAGGCAGAGCTTGAAGACCCCGATAACTTTTCAAGAACTGAGGATTGCCAAAACCAGGCCAAAGTAGAACACCAGAGGTGGAGAAGCCAGGTGAGAAGACGCCGGATGAAAGAGGTTTCCCAGGATCCTCCAGGTTTCATCAACCTCCTGGGGATCCTGGAACCCCCACCTTCTCTTCCACCCACCGCACCCCACAGAGTAGTGAACAAGCCCTTCCATTGCACGGAGTGTGGGAAGAGTTTCTCACAGAGCTCCGTGCTCATCGAGCACCAGAGAATCCACACAGGGGAGAGGCCCTTCGTGTGCAACGTGTGTGGAAAACGGTTCTCCCAGAGCTCCACCCTGATGGGCCACCAGAGGATCCACACGGGCGAGAAGCCGTTCGCTTGCCCTGAGTGCGGACGGGGCTTCAGCCGCAGCTCCGCTTTGACTGAGCACCAGCGCACCCACACGGGAGAGACCCCCTTCCCCTGCCGGGAGTGCGGAAAAGCCTTCAGCCGCACCTCCAACCTGGTGAAGCACTTGCGCACCCACTCAGGCGAGAAGCCGTACAGCTGTGCCCTCTGCGGGAAGCGCTTCTCGCTCAGCTCCAACTTGCTCAAGCACGAGCGCACCCACTCGGGGGAGAAGCCCTTCCCCTGCCCCCTCTGCGGGAAGCGCTTCAAGAAGAAGACCCATCTCGTCTCACACAACCGGGTCCACACAGGAGAACGGCCCTACCGGTGTGAGCAGTGCGGGAAGTGCTTCTCCCAAAGCTCGTCTCTGATCGAGCACCAGAGGATCCACACTGGGGAGAAGCCCTACAAGTGCCCCCAGTGTGGCCGAGGCTTCTATGTCAACTCCAAACTGGTCAAACACCAGAGAATCCACACGGGGGAGAAGCCCTATGCCTGCTCAGCCTGTGGGAAAACTTTCCGATACAAGCAGCAGTTTCCTCGTCATCTGGCCCACGTCCACCCAGGGGAAGAGCAGGTTTCTGTCCTTAACTTGGGGACCAGTGTTAATATGCTACTCTCCTAGGGTGTGCCCCAGGGCCCGGCAGCTGGCCTTTAAGTACCAGGGCTCCAGTCCCAGTCAGAGGCAGAATCGTTGCCAAGTACGGTGGATTCCCTAGAATAGCATCTTATGCTGAACAGTTAAAACTGTTTCTGAGATGGTGCTGACTACGTCGAGGTAGTCCTCGATGTGTGACCACAATTGGGCCCAAGTCCTCTGTCGCTAAGCAAGACAGCCGTTAAATGAATTTTGCCCCATTTAATGACCTTCCTTGCCACAGTTATTAAATGAATCACTGCAGTTTTTACATTAGTAACACATTTATTAAGTGCATCTGGCTTCCCCATGGACTTTGCTTTGTCGGAAAGTTTTAAGGTGATCACGTGACCCCGGAACACTGCAACCGTCATAAATGTTGCCAAGCATCTGAATTTCAATCATTGACCCGTGGGGGATACCACAATGGTCATAATGGTGAAAAACGGGTCACAGGTCACCTTTTTCACGTAACTTCAGATGGTCAGTAAGCACATGGTTGTAAGTCAAGGACTTACAAGCCATATTTCTACCTTAGTAAATGTCACTAAGTGAATGGGTGGTCTGCTTCATGATTCCACTTGCATGCTCGTTTAAAGGAGCCACTTCCCTAAATTACAGAGTTTTCTTGGGGGGGATTTATGCAGTATGTCCCTAAGACAGGCCAGGCCACTTCAGAGGGTTTCCATTATAGCCAATTCACAATAGTGTTAAGAGCTACCAACTTGACATCTTGTTGCAGGTAGTCCTCAAAGTTACGATAGCGCCCAATAAGAGATGACTGATCGCAGCGTTCCAATCACGGTCATGTGATTACAATTCAGTTGCTTGGCAACCAGCCTGTATTTTAAGATGGTTGCTGTGTCCCGGAATTGCATGATTGCCATTTGCAACCTTCCCAGCTGGCTTCCAACAAAGTTAATGGAGGAAGCCAGATTTGCTTAATGACTGCATCAGTTGCCTAAAGAGTCTGGCAAAAAAAGGTTGAAAAATGGGGTGCAGTCATATGATTCACTTAATGACCTCATCAGTTAATAAAAGAACTTCCAGTCCCAATTGTGGCTGCACGTCAAGGACTACCTGCATGTTAACTAACACAATGTAAGTATTCTATTCTGCTACTGGATCAAACTTGTTTTATGTGGTATATGAAACCCAAAGCTAATTACTATGCTTAACTTTGCTTTTTTGTTACCATACTGGTCAGGACATAGGCATCTTTAGTTTTCCATCTGCTCTGAGAAAAAGTAAAAGGAGTTTCTTAGGATCTTATTTTTGTTGTTGTTCATATTTTGTCAGGAAAGCATAGTAGGATTTTATTTTCTGGGGTTTTTGGTTTTTTTGTAACCTGAAGTAAAGGTAAAATTGTACTCTGAACTTCTTTTATTGAGCTAATTACAGTATTATCTAGAAAATATTCATTAACCCTTTAAAGAAGTTTCATTAATATTTACATTATTCAGATGGCATATTTATGATAACTACACACAACACACACACACACACACACACACACACACACACACACACACACACACCACAAACTGACATAAAACTCCATACTGATCTTCCAGCAGTTCTTATTCAAAGTAATTCCTTTCATTGCCGGACTGTAAAATTATGTCTGAGAGCTGAGACATTTTGACTATTGATTGGATTTTAGAATAACTATAAAAACTTATAAATGCCATTTTATCATTATGGAACAGACCGATCTTTTTAGAGGTGTGACTGTTCGGAATCTATAGGATTGCTCATTTTTTCTGCTGATGACTCGTACAAGATCCATTTCAGGCTCTGTGTACCCTTTACTACAAAAACCATGGGTGGGAGGAACCATCATTAGTGGTGAGCCTGTGACATCTCATGGACTCATCTCAAGAAGTGAGCAATTAGACAAGGTGGTGATCTCCAAAAGTCACATATGAGCTTCTCATTAATTAAGTCAGTCATCAGATCGTTGACAAATTGGGGGGGTTGTTAGTCTTGAATTAGCTTCAGAACTTCGTAAGAGCCAGGATGAAAACAAAATGAAACCAAATGCTTCCTACTTAACACACATACCTATAACTTAGTCATTTCCACAGAAACTAGTGTTTCAGTCATTGAGACTGAACTTGTTTGAAATAGGCTGTGGTCTGGTCCTAGTATTACGTGACAACATTGGAATAGATAAGTTCTCAACTTGATTGCTTCATTGTGGCATTTGCGTGTTGGGATAGGGGAGTCGTACATCCTTTTTGAAACAAAACTAGCTGGAGGAATAATCACAAGGTAGTATGAACTGTGAGTTTCATGGATTCCCTCTTTAGTTAGGGCAGAAAGAATGCAGGTAGACCTCAATTTATGATGGGTCACTTAACAATGGACAAAAAGCCTCCCCAGGGCTGCTTATGACCCAGATGTGAAATTCTGATAGGCCCTTCATTGCTGTCACAGGATTGCATTTGGGTTGCTTGGCAACTAGAGCCTATTTGCACTGTCCCACAGTCAAATGACCAGGATTATTCAGTGGGTTTTTATGCTAGAAATTGGTGGTTCCTTCCAGGTTTCAGCAAAAAAAAAACACCACCTCCCATTGTGGGCAATGGATTCACTTAACAACCACAGCATTTAATAATTACGGCATTTGCTTTGCAACCGCCATATCCGCTGAACGACCACCACACAAAAGATCACAAAATTGGGCGCGGTCTTGTGACTTAACAATCATAAGTCGAGAACTTTCTACAATAGAACAAAAGCCTTGAAATTCCTAGGGTTCCTGGGATAGCACAATAATTGCAGAATAGCCTGGCATGTTCTGTGTGGCACCCATTTCTGTCCCAGGTATTTTGCAAGATTAAATATATGTGCTTTGGTGCACAAAAGTCCCTATCCTCATTTCTGCCTGTTGTCTCACTGCTGTGTTACGTCTCCATTTCTCACTCAGACCTCGTAAAGAATCACTTTGCTAAAAATAACAACTTTCCAATCAGTTACTAAAATAATTTAGTCATGGACATAATGTACAGGCCTGTTGAATTTCACTTCCAGATAATTAACAGGGTACAGAAACACAAATCCTGTATCAGTTACATACTGGGTCTGTACTGGAGTAACTATATCAGCTCACTAATAAAGTCAGGGTTACAAGGAAATGCAGGCAGTCCTCGACTTACGACGACAACTGACCACAAAATTTCCAATGCTAAGCAAGACAGTTAAGTGAGTTTTGCCCCATTTCATGATCTTTTTTCCCACCGTTGTTAAGTGAATCACTGCAATTTTTAAGTTAGTAATGTTGTGGTTAGGTGAATCTGGCTTCTCTATTGATTTTGCTTGTCAAAAAGGTCACGAGGTGATCACATAATCCTGGAACACTGCAAAAGTCATAAGTACATGCCAGTTACCAAATGTCTGAATTTTAATCACATGATTATGGGAATGCTGTAGTGGTTGTAAGAGTGAAAAAAAGATCATAACTCGCTTTTTTTTCAGTGTTGTAACTTTGAACAGTCGCTAAATGAATTGTTGTAAGTTGAGAACTACCTGTAGATCTCTTTGGCTGGTTTCAAAGCCTTAACTAATTCCTACCGCATTCTACTGATTCGTGACTTAATCACACATATTGAATAATTCTGAGAAATCATCCAATTTTTTCTATGTCAATCCATCCTCCTCCAATTTTTAAGAAAATGTAGTTGTCAGCAGGGTCAAAACAATTAAGTTGCTGTAACCCAGTTATCCCAAAACCGTAAATTTACAAAAATACTTCTTTTTTCATTCAGTTAGTACCGATTCTTAGAGACTGGTCAATTCCCTACAGTTTTCTTGGCAAGGGTTTTTCAGAAGTGATTTGCCGTTGCCTCCTTGCTAGGGTTGAGAAAAGGTGTCTGGCCCAAGATCATAACCAGCTGGCTTTGTATCTAAGGCGGGAGCCATGGAACTAGAACTCAACTGATGCTTTCATTACAACACCAAACTGGCACTCATGGGGAAATATGATACCAAACAATGGGGTGTTAGAATATAAAGGTTCCCCCACACATGCGTGCTAGTCGTTTCCAACTCTAGGGGCTGGTGCTCATCTCCGTTTCAAAGCCGAAAAGCCAGCGCTTGTCCGAAGACGTCTCCGTGGTCATGTGGCCGGCATGACTAGACGCCAAAGGCGCATGGAACGCTGTTACCTTCCCACCGCAGTGGTCCCTATTTTTCTACTTGCATTTTTACATGCTTTTGAACTGCTAGGTTGGCAGAAGCTGGGACGAGTACCAGGCGCTCACTCTGTTACACGGCACTCGGGATTCAACTGGCCAAACTGCCAACTTTTTGATCGACAAGCTCAGCGTCCTAACCCACTGAGCCACCGCGTTAAAATATAAGATAGAGCAATTCCTACAACGAATTTGAGGAGCAATGTGAAATTTAAAACATTGCTTTACTTACCATGATAGCACTTAAGTTAAAACTCACAAAATAGGGCATAAAAAATTTGTCTGAAATGAAAAATTATGTTTTAACAATGTAACAAAACAAAAGCCTTGTTTCCATTTCTGCTGCCCCTTCCCATAGAGAGCAATAGAAACATCCCTATCCTTTGTATGTTAAGTAAGCTTATTAGTGTTACTCTTGAATAACAAGTGAGTAAAAAGGCTGTGTATAGAATATTTGCCCCAGTGCAGTTTATTAATTTTGTACTGATGGTGTTTCAGATTTATTGTAACCATATGCTTTTACCAATGTTTCTCAGTAATGGCTCATTAAAAATGTAATTTCCTACAACCCACAAGCTTTGTCTGCAGTGCATCATGTTTATAAAAGTAAAAATAAATCTTCCTGTTCTCATCAGATAAAAGTTTACAAAAAAAAAAGTGTCAGTGAAAAAATACATCAGATAATCGCATACATTACATTCTACACAAGATATCACGAGCCTTATCTCCTTTTAATCAACCTTTGTCAGATCTTGGTACGTGATGTATTTTGATGAGTCACTTCAAGTTTAATTATCTGAAATACTTGCGGTATAACAGAATAGCAGAGTTGGAAAAGGGACCTTGGAGGTCTTCTAGAGCAAACCCCTGTTTAAACAGGACATCTTATAGCAGGGCTCCCCAAACCCCAGTCTCTGGACCAGTACTGGGCTGTGGCATGCCAGCACCCAGTCCACACAAACAAGCAAAGCCCCATCTGCAGGATGCAGGCAGCACACAAAACCACGACCCCTCTGGTCCACGGGAAAACCTTTCTCCTCATAACTGGTCCCTGGTGCCCAAAAGATTGGGGACCTCTGCTCTATACCATTTCAGACCAATGGCCGTCCAGTCTCTTCTTAAAAGCCTCCAGTGATGGAGCAGCCATAATTTCTGAAGGCAAGTTGTTGCACTGGTTAAATTGTTCCTGCTGTTGAGAAATTCCTCCTTAGTTCTAAGTTGGTTCTCTCCTTCATTAGTTTCCATCCATTGTTTCTTGTACTGTCAGGTGCTTTGGAGAACCCTTCTTCTATGTGTCAGTCCCTCAAATAGTCCCTCAGATAGGCTTAAGATACAGAAGGATCTGGACAGACTCGAACACTGGGCACTATCTAACAAAATGAAATTCAATGGTGAAAAAAGTAAGGTTCTACATTTAGGGAGGAAAAATCAAATGCACAGGTATAGTATAGGTGGTACCTTGCTCAATAGCAGTAACTGTGAGAGGGATCTCGGAGTCTTAGTAGACAATCACTTCAATATGAGCCAGCAGTGTGCTGCAGCTGCCAAAAAAGCCAACACAGTGCTAGGCTGCATTAACAGAGGGATAGAATCAAGATCACGTGAAGTACTAATACCACTTTACAATGCTTTGGTAAGGCCACATCTGGAATACTGCATCCAGTTTTGGTCACCACGATGTAAAAAAGATGTTGAGACTCTAGAAAGGGTACAGAGAAGAGCAACAAAGATGATTAGGGGGCTGGAGGCCAAAACATATAGGGAACGGTTGCTGGAATTGGGTATGTGTAGTTTAATGAAGAGAAGAGTGAGGGGTGACATGATAGCAGTGTTCCAATATCTCAGGGGCTGCCACAAAGAAGAGGGAGTCAAGCTATTCTCCAAAGCACCTGAAAGCAGGACAAGAAGCAACGGATGGAAACTAGTCAAGGAGAGAAGCAACCTAGAACTAAGGAGAAACTTCCTGACAGTTAGAACAATTAACCAGTGGAACAACCTGCCTCCAGAGGTGGTGAATGCTCCAACACTGGAAGCTTTTAAGAAGAGACTGGACAGCCATTTGTCTGAAATGGTATAAGGTTTCCTGCCTGAGCAGGGGGTTGGACTAGATGACCTCCAAGGTCCCTTCCAACTTTATTATTATTATTATTATTATTATTATTATTATTATTATTATTATTATTATTATTATTATTATTATAATATATTGGAACGCTGCTATAATATTGCCCCTGGCCCTTCTCTTTACTAGACTGGGTGTGATGCATAATAATAACTAATGATGAAGGGTAAAATTAATAGTACTTGCTTTATTCTTTATCCAGCAGTTTTCACTAAAAATAATTCCCATGGGGAACAAAAGGGCATTCAACTGAATTTGACTTACAGCTGGAAAGCCCTAGCGATGTTCCTGAACTACAACTCCCAGCATTTTCTCCTCATAGGCTAGAGTGGTTGGAATTTCTGGGAATTGTAAATTAATATCTGAAGGACCATCCGGTGTCTGGCGTGGTATCCTTGGGGGGGAAAAAAGCTCAGGCTTCAGCTTAATATCACCGTTCGCCCTGGATCAAATGTCAGGGAACTCATCCCCAAAGTGCTTTTGTTTTTCAGAAGGCAACAATGTCCAGGTGCCTTTTTGAGAGGGGGGAGTGGGAGAGGGAAGCACCTTTGGGACAACCATGACCTGGATGACTGCGCATCTCCATAGGGCAGGGGTAGGCAAGCTTGGCTCTTTTTTTTAATGACTCCTGGACTTCAACTCCCAGAATTCCTGGCTGCCTCAGGAATTCTGGGGAGTCGAAGTCCACGAGTCATTAAAAAGAGCCAAGGTCGCCTACCCCCGCCATAAGGCGGTCGTCAGGGAACTTAAGTTTTCCCAGCAACAGGGGGCAAAGCGACTGAGCGAGTCGCGTCACGTGACCGAGGCTCGGTTGACGTCACTGGTCTGCGCCTCCGCAGGGAAGTTTTCATCTCCATCATGACCCAGAGAAAGCACTTCCGGTTTGGGCCTGGAAGGTGGGGAAGAGGGCGGGGGAAAGAAAGAAAGAAAGGGGAGAGAAAAAAAAAAAAAAAAAAGAGCCGTCGGATGCGAACGCCCCGTCTTCAGCGCGCCTGAGTTGTCGCGGTGGCGGTTGTCATGGCAGCGGCGGCCGGGCCCGGAGGAGGCGAAACGGCCTCCTCTGCAGACGAAGGCGGAGGGGGCCGGGGGAGCCCCCCCGGCTCGGACCCACGACGCCTGGGGCCGGGGGGGCGAGAGGAAGAGGAGGCGCCGCGGCAAGGCAGCGCGGGAGGCCTGGGCAACCAGAGCCGCCCGTCCTCGTCGCCGCCCTCTCGCGAGGCCGAAGTCAGCGTGGAGATCGGAGAGACCTACCTGTGTCGGCGAGGGGACGGAACGTGGCGTAAGTGACCCCCCACACACCCGCCCCGACCCCGGGTTATTCCCACAGAGAGGGCCTCCTCAGGGTGCCCCCGGTCAGAGAATGTCGCCTGGTGGCCCCCACGGGGAGGTCCTTCTCTGTGGGCGCCCCGGATTTATGGAACCGGTTGCCGGTTGAGCTCCGGATGGCGCCCGATCTTCGCTCCTTCCGGCGCGATCTGAAGACTCATTTGTTGGAACAAGCCGGCCTGGCCTGATGGGGGATGGGTTGGAATTTTATTGTTGTTGTAAATATTTTTATCCATTGTTTTAGTCTGGGCAGTTGTTTAATTCGTTTTTAACTTTTGTATTTTTGTATTTTTATATGTTGCCCTGTTCACCGCCCTGAGTCCTTCGGGAGAACGGCGGTATACAAATAAAATTATTATTATTATTATTATTATTATTATTATTATTATTATTATTATTATTATTATTATTCGGCGCTGTGTCCGTACTCGGCGTCGGAAAGGGGCTCCCTGTTCCTCGTTGAAACGCGCGCGCCTTGCTCAACCGTCAGGACCGGCCCACGGCTTGGGAGTAGTTTCAACCGTTGGACTGCGGCCGGGGAAGGCCACATTCAAGTCCACCCTTGTCCATGGAAGTGTCTTGGAGCCGGCCGTTCTGTCGGAGCCCAACCTCATCGGCAGGGTTGTTGTGGAAGAAAGAAAGAAAAAAAAAAAAAACAAGGGGGGGGGGGAATTGTTAATTCTGGGGTGTTACATGGCAGGCGCTTGCCTGTTTGAGTTCTGAAATTATTTATTTTTTATTTTAATCCCATTTATATCCCGCCCTTCTCCGAAGACTCAGGACAGCTTACAATTTAAGCACAAACCAATGTATAGGTAAAGGTAAAGGTTCCCCCGCACGTGTGTGCTAGTCGTTTCCGACTCTAGGGGCCGGTGCTCATCTCCGTTTCAAAGGCGAAGAGCCAGCGCTTCTCCAAGGACGACTCCGTGGTCATGTGGCCGACATGACTAGACGCCAAAGGCGCACGGAACGCTGTTACCTTCCACCGTAGTGTTCCCTATTTTTCTACTTGCATTTTTTACGTGCTTTCGAACTGCTAGGTTGGCAGAAGCTGGGACGAGTAACAGGCGCTCACTCTGCTACGCGGCACTTGGGATTCGACCCGCCAAACTGCCGACCTTCTGGTCGACAAGCTCAGCATCCTAACCCACTGAGCCACCAATGTATATGCCTGCTTATTAGGGCTTTTGGGGCCCCCCAAGTGGCATTATTACAAAGTCAGCTTATTGCCCCCAACTATGTGGGTCCTCATTATCATTATGGTTGGTTGCCCGGCCAGCCAGATGTTGATTTGATTTGATTTGATTTCTATGCCGCCCTTCTCCCTGAGGACTCAGGGCGGCTCACAACCGTAAAAATTAAAAAAAACGTAATTTTTTTTAAAAAAAGAATTAAACAATAGATGCAATAGTTACGAGACAATTTAACCCAGTAAAAAGCCTAATTAAAAAACGTAATCAGTCCAGGCCCGCTTGTTGGAACAGCCAGGTCTTTGGGTCACAGAGGAAGGACCGAAGGTCAGGGGCCGTCCGCAGCTCCGGAGGCAGTTCATTCCAGAGGGTTGATTGAAGCCTCCAGGTGCTCTTCAAGGGCAGCCCCATGAAAGGAGCATTGCAGTAATCCAGGCAAGAAGTGACGAGGGCGTGGGTAACCGTGCATAGGGCATCTCGGTCCAAAAAGGGGCGCAACTGGCGCACTAGGCGAACCTGTGTGAAGCCCCCCCCCCCCCCCCCCCCCCGTCACGGCCGTTAGATAATCATCCAAGTTGAGCCTGTGAGTCCTCCCCAAAGACCTGGGATTAGGCAGGTGATGTTGTTCAATGGCACTAAAAGTTATCATCGCAGGGTGAAAGCTGCTGTGAGTAATGTTGCCTTTTGCAATGGACTGGTGGTGATTTTGTCTTCTATTTCTCTGTTTTCAATCTTTGCATATTTGTGACGGGTAGATAGATAGCTTTTCTTTCATTAGTCCTGCAGCTGCTGGTTCTGGTTGCTGAGCCAACGGTCCTGAATCCTGTAGTAGTCCGTTTGTCACTAGATGTCCTGAAACTCCCAACACTTGCGCTGTATAATTATTATTTGTACAGACAATTATAAATTTACAACTTTTCATCTCAAATTATTTTCATTATTGCTAAAAGGCCGTAAAACAGCTAAAGCCAAATTCATCCTGTGTAGTGTAATAACACAGCATTAATACGAACCACACATAATTGTGAAATGCTTGGGTGTCTTCATTTCATCCATTTCCCCATGGAGAAGAAGGAAGCTATCATATATCATATCTGAAGCAGGTAACACTTTTTTTTTTGAGCCACACTGGACGGATCTTTTTCTTATAAACTTACATGATAACCCAAAGCTAGATAGATACAGTAGCCTGATGATGATCCTTCTAGCTTCAGACCTCAATACAGTCATTTAAGACTGTAATTCTTAGCATGTCTGACAGTAATCCATTGAATGTCATATAATTTAATTGTAACCCAAGCATTCATGGAGTAACTGTGCATTCTCATTATTCTTCTGTTACACTTATCTAAAGTATCCTTGTACATATTATAGAAATAAATGGAAACTTCTATATGTTCATACTCCTGAACTTAGTTACACAAGACCCACATCTGTGGTTCAAGCCTCGCTGGTAAGAATGAACTAAACTTTCATAGGTTACTTCCATGCTAGCTTGTTTACCTTTTGAAAGAAGAAAGTGTTTCGTAGTCTTTTTACTGACTTACATTTCTCACTTTTCATCACTGAAATGCCCTTTAACGAGATTAATGGTTGCTTCCCCTTCAGATTCTGCAGAGGTGATTCAGTCTCGGCTCAACGAACAAGAAGCCAGAGAGGAATTTTATGTTCACTATGTAGGATGTAAGTGCCATTTTGAGATTCTGATCTGTATAACGAAGATAAAGTTTGAGGTGTCTTAACTAGTTCAGTCTTCCCTAATCTCATGCCCTGCAGATAAACTGGAACGATAATTCCTTGAATTCCTAACCAGCTAAATTAATCTAATTAAATATAACTATGCTTTTTTTTCCCCCTGCAGTCTTCCATAAATTGTTTCATCAGGTCATTTTGAGATCAGATGAGCATAGAGAGATTTAGTTTAGATGTAGCTTTAAATAGGCTGCTAAGTAAGATTGTATTTTTTTCTGCACACTAATGATAAAGTATTAGGTAAAGAACCATCATAGCGAGCCTTAGCACAGTGTGTTGTAACCCAAACTGCCAATTATCCCAGCGTGTAGAAAAAAAAGGAAAAAGAAGCAGAACAAAAATTATATGCCTTTAGTTCAATATTGAGCTCTGGGAAGAAGCTGAAAGAGTGTTTATTGGTGGCAGTCAGGATGAAGACTGTGCTTAATGTTGATTCAGGGTTTTATTTTTTTTTTCTAGTACTAGGATGGAAGCTGCTGTATGCAACTTGGGATGCAGTCAAAGCTTTGTTTGGGGTGGTGATTTTTGTTTGCTATTGATAAACCACTGGCAGTCAGAAATCTTTGCTGATCATCTAGATCAGGGATGTCCAGCCTTTAATGCTGACTGGGGACTTCTGTGCATTGAAGTCCACAAGCTTTAAAAGGTTGCCGAGGTTGAACGTCGCTGATCTAGAAGTCTATCGGTAGATTTCAATCTATCTTCTGTTTACCACAGAGTAGAGCAAGGCAGAGTGGATTGACTTTCTTGTTCCCATATTTCAATTTCTAGCTAAATAACATTTTATGTGGGATGGCTGAGGGGAGGGGGGGAATGGTGAAATTTCTGTGATCTCCTAACTCTCCTTTGGCTCTCACAGTCAACCGACGTCTGGATGAGTGGGTGGATAAGAACCGCCTGGCCCTCACCAAGACAGTCAAAGATGCTGTGCAGAAGAACACCGATCAATACATGAATGAACTTTCCGAGCAGCCCGAGCGCAAAATCACGCGCAATCAGAAGCGCAAACATGATGAAATCAACCATGTCCAAAAGGTGATGCAAGGGACAGGGGGCTGGGAAGGCAGAATTGTTCTATGCCGCCAAACACAGGTAGTCCTGAACTCACAACCATAGTTGAGCCCATTATTACCCTCATTAAATTGTTGCTCCCACTAAGCAAGGCACACTTGCAATCCCAGCTCTCCACGTTGCAGTCATTGTGTGAGCATGGGGTGCCTCAGGCAGTGGAGAAGCGGTGGTTGCCTAATGAATGGTCGTATCTTGAGGACAGCCTGTATCCATTCCAGAGGTGGGGAGGGAAAAAACCCAACAACAGCAGAAAATAGGTAGTCCTCAACTTAGGAGCACAATTGAGCCCAAAATTTCTGTTGCCGAGTGAGACAGTTAAATAAACGTTACTTCATTTTACAACCTTTCCTGTCACAGTTGTTAAGTGAACCACTGCAGTTCTTAAGTTAGTAACATGGCTATTAAGTGAATCTGGCTTCTGCCTTGGCTTTCCTGGTCAGTTGCTAAGCGTCTTTTGATCACACGACTCCGGAGATGCTTCAATGGTGGCAAAGGTGAAGAATAATCATAAATTATTGAATGCCGTTGTAACTTTGAGCAATCATTAAATGAACTGCTGTAAGTGAATTTGAATTTGAATTTTATTGAATTTATATACCGCCCTTTCCCGTAGGACTCAGGGTGGTTTACAGGGTACTTAAAACAACAATACAAAAATTAAAAATTAAAAAGATTAATTAAAAATTAATTAATTAATTAAAAATTAAATCCCTGAAGAAATAACAAACCCCAGTTAAAACTCTCAGCCTGGGCCGGAAAGCTCAAAGAGCCAGGTAAGGACTGCCAGTATCCAATTGCATTTTTGGTGCTATTGCTACCCTTAACGCTGGCAGGAGAAGGTGGCTTTTCCAGGAAATGCTTGCCGTTACTCACACGATTGGGCTTTTTTCCCCACCACAGACATATGCTGAGATGGATCCTACCACAGCAGCGTTGGAGAAGGAACATGAAGCAGTGAGTGTTTATCCATACCTGGGCTAGCTGTGTCTGGCTTAAAATCTGAAGAGTTTTGGAAAAGGGAGTATTACGAGCCGTAGTGGTACAGTGGTCGGAATGCAGTATTGCAGTTTAACTCTGCCGACTGCCAGCAGTTCGATCCTGACTGGCTCAAGGTTGACTCAGCCTTCCATTCTTCCGAGGTCGGTGAAATGAGGACCCAGATTGTTTGGGGGCAATAGGCTGACTCTGTAAAACCGCTTAGAGCTGTAAAAACGATGAAGCGGTATATAAGTCTAAGTGCTATTGCTATTACTGTGCTTGTAGGACACCGCTTACTTTCGTCTCCCTCTCAGATCACCAAAGTGAAATATGTGGACAAAATCCATATCGGGAACTATGAGATTGACGCTTGGTATTTCTCACCATTCCCAGAAGACTACGGGAAGCAGCCCAAGCTGTGGATCTGCGAATACTGCCTCAAGTATATGAAGTTTGAGAAGACTTACCGCTATCACCTTGTACGCAAGGGGGAGGATAGTTGCCAGGGGGCCGGGCTAGGGAAGGTTGGGGTGGGAGAGAATTAAGCGCCAGAGAGCCTGTAGGTGGAATGAAACACTATCAAAAAGAGAAAATGGCATCTGGGGATCAGTGCATATCAGTATATTTGAACTTGTATACAGATACTCGACTTACAATCGCAGTGGAGACCAAAATTTCTGTCACTAAGCGAGACTTTTGTTCAATGAATTTTCCCCCATTTTACGACCTTTCCAAGTTGTTAAGTGAACCACTGCAGTTGCTGCAGTAGCAATTGGTTGTTAACAAATCCCGCTTCCCCATTGACTGCTTGCCAGAAAGTTGCAAAAGGTGATTGCGAGATGCCAGGACACAGCAACTGTCATAAATATGAGCCAGTTGCCAAGTGGCTGAATTTTGGACCACATGACCATGGGGATGCTGCAGTGATCGTAAATGTGAAGAATAATCTTGAAGTCACTTTTTCCCAGTCCCTTTGTAACTTTGAGCAGTCACTAAATGAACTTGATGAAGTTGAGGATTACTAAATGAAGTTGAGGAATACCTGTATTTAATTTCGGTATTTTCAATATTGCCAACTGGAAAAATCTAAACAATGCTAAAATGAAACTGGAGAAAAATAATCAGGTCAAAGACAAATAGATGCAAAAGTGCATTGAACAGGTTCATAGGTGGAATTCCTCAGAGGAAGAAAAAAAAATAAGATGCCTGTCATTTTTGGAACCCATCAATCTTCTTATTGTTACTCCAGGGCCAGTGTCAGTGGCGACAACCACCAGGGAAAGAAATCTACCGCAAAAACAACATCTCGGTATATGAGGTGGATGGCAAAGATCACAAGGTAAGAGCCCACATCAGCTCCGTGCTTTCTAGCACTAGCTGTTCCTGTGTCCATTTTTTGTGGTCTAGACAGCAAGTTTGCTATTTTGGGAACTTGGTATTTGCCAACTTCACTGTTTGGAAAATCTGGTTCTTCAGATAGAAAGTCAGTCACTCAGCATAGTCATAAACAGTCATTACCTACTATATAATTTTACTTCTCCCCACATTTGCAAGTTGCTTTTGAATAAGCCAACCTATACAGGTAGTCCTCAGCTTACGACCACAGTTGAGCCCAACGTTTCTGCTGCTGAATGACAGTTGTGAAAGTGAATTTTATACCTTGCTTGCTCCAGTTAGTAAGTGAATCGCAGTTGTTAACAACTTGGTCTTTAAGTGAATCTGGTTTCTCCCTTGACTTGGCTTGTCAGAAGGTTGCAAAAGTTGACCGGGAGGGACACTACAATTGTCCTAAATATGAATCAGTTACCAAACATCCGAATTTTGATCATGTGACCACAGGGTTGCTGCAGTGGTCGTTAAGTGTGAAAAATGGTAATCACTCTAATTGTAACTGAATGGTCACTAAATGAGCTATTGTAAGTTGAAGACTACCTCTGTGCAGATAAAGTTTGTGTGGGCCAAGAGCCTCGAATCTTCAATCTTTTGATATAGCTATATCAAAGAATGTAAATTACACCGAACACAGTGCCAACAAGTCTATAGAGATTCTCTTTTTTTTTTTTTTATTTTTTTTTTTTATTGAAAAGTTTTTCAATACATTTTAATTATTACATCCCATCCCCCAACCCTCCCCAACCCTATCCCACCCTCTCACCCTCCCCTTCCCCCCTCCCCCCCCCCCGGACTTCCCAGAGCTGGATACAAGGTATAAAAATAAAATAACCAATCATAAACTCTCATATGCTAACAACAATAAACTATTAAATCTCTCGCACTTTAGCTCTTATAAGTTGACTACAAGCAATATACTTATTCAAATGCTAGATGAAACTTTTTAGTCCCATATTTATTCTGGATGTAATCAATCCATTTCTTCCACTCCACAATATATCGTTGTTGAGAATGATCTTTCAAATATGCTGAGATCTTTGCCATTTCCGCCAGGTTGGAAACTTTTAAAGTCCATTCCTCTATAGTCGGCAGTTCTTCCTTCTTCCAATATTGCCCTATTAAGAGTCTCGCTGCCGTAATTAAGTTCAACATCAAATTAATGTCCAACACAATAGTATCAGTAATAATGCCCAGTAAAAACAATTGCGGACAAAACTTTATCCTTTTCTTGAATATCTTCTGCATATTCCACCAAATTTTAATCCAAAATGGTTTGATCTTTTTGCAAGTCCACCATATATGAAAATACGTTGCATCTTCGCCACCACATCTCCAACATTTGGGCTGGTAATTCGGATACATACTTGCTAACTTTCTAGGATCTAAATGCCATCTATAAAACATTTTATAAAAGTTCTCTTAGATTTTGAGCTTGCGTAAATTTCACATTTCTCACCCAGATCTTTTCCCAAGTATCCATTGTGATAACTTCCTGAATATTCTGTGCCCATTTTATCATACAATCCTTAACAATTTCTGTTTCTGAGTCAATCTCTATCAATGCAAGATATATCCGTTTAATATGCGCTGGTCCCTGATTTCTAATTTGTTTTACCAAATTTTCATCATCCATCAAAAAACCAATCTTCTGATCTTCTTTCCACCTGGCTTGTAATTGTCCATATTGAAACCAAGTTTGTACAATCTTTTTTTCTCGTAAAAGATTATATGACTTCAAACACCACACATTCCTCTCCAAGCTCAAAATTTCCTTATATGTAGTCACATCATGTTTAAATCCAACATTTATATTCTCTATTGCGAGTTTGGAAAAAGCACAGACAAAAGTTAAATTATAAGATACCGTTATGGGCAATACCCAAACACGCAACAAAGCATACCTCAAAATATGCATTTTGAACACATTATCTACCTTTTTGTCATACAGTAAATATGCATGCCAACCAAATAACAAATCATACCCTTCAAGATTTAACAGTCTCCCCTGTGTCAAATTGATCCAATCACTTATAGCTGCTAATGCAGCAGCTTCATAATATAATTTAAGATTGGGCATTCTTAGACCACCTCTTTCGCGTATATCCTGCATAATTTTAAATTTGACCCGTGGCCTTTTCCCTGCCCAAACAAATTTGTTAATACCCTTCTGCCATTCCTCCAAATTTGAATCCTTTTTGAGAATGGGTATCATTTGAAACAAAAATAAAAATTTTGGCAAAACATTCATCTTTACTGCTGCAATTCTTCCCAATAATGATAGTTGTAATTTTTTCCAACTATCCAATTCTTTTTGCACTTTATTCCATAACTTTTCATAATTATTTTTATATAATTTAACATTTGAGGGTGCTAGATATACCCCCAAATATTTAACCCTTTCAACAATTTCAAATCCAGTTAAGCTTTCTAAAGAAACCTTTTGTAATGCTGTCATGTTTTTAGATAAAATTTTAGTTTTTTGTATGTTAATCTTAAATCCAGAAACTTTCCCATATTGCGATATTAACTCCATCAATTCCATAACAGAATTTTCTGGATGTGTCAAAGTAATAACCAGATCATCCGCAAACGCCCTCAATTTATAGTCCTGATCTCTTATTTGAATTCCCTTAATTGTTTCCGAATTCCATATTTTAATCAATAATATCTCCAACGTTAAAACAAATAACAAGGGTGATAACGGGCAACCCTGCCTCGTGCCCTTTTCAATATTACACATTTCAGTCAAACTATTATTAACAATTATTTGAGCTGTTTGCTTCTGATATATTGCCCTAATTGGTTGTAAAAATTCATCCCCAAAATTCATTTTATCTAATACTTTTAGCAAAAATTTCCAATCCAATTGATCAAAGGCTTTTTCAGCATCCAAAAAGATCAATGCTGCAGAGATCTGGTTATTCCTTTCCAAAAATTCCAACAAGTCAACTATATGTCTCACATTATTTTTCATTTGTCTACCACTTATAAACCCAGTTTGATCACCATGAATTACCTGTTGCAATACCCTCATAAGTCTACTAGCTAAAACCTTAGCAAATATCTTGTAGTCCGTATTCAAAAGTGAAATTGGCCTATAGTTTTTTGCTTGAGTAGCGTCCTGATCTTCTTTAGGAATTAAAGAAATAAAAGCAGTTTTCCAAGACGGAGGCACTCCTCCCCCTTTTTGAATTGTCTGAAACAGTTCCTTTAATGGCTTTATCATCTCAAACTGTAGATTTTTATAATACACAGCAGTCAAACCATCAGTGCCTGGTGCTTTACCTACTTTTAACTGTTTAATTGCCAGGTATATTTCTTCCTCAGTTATCAACTGATTCATTTCTTCTTTTTGGTCTTGCGTAAGAACCGGGATGCTAAAATCTTTCAAATATAAGTCAATGTCCGTTTCATTAATCTTGTCACTAGCATATAATTTAGAAAAAAAATCAACAAAGGTTTCCTTAATAAGATTCTGTTGATACACAATCTTTCCCTTATGTTCTATTTTATCTATATTAGAAACCCTTTGCTTCTTTCTTAACATATAAGCTAACCATCTGCCTGGTTTATTGGCATTGCAAAAAGTATTATGCCTTGCAAACCGTAGATTAGTTGCCACCTGATCAGCCATTAACTTATCAAATTGTCCTCTTAACAGCTTAATAGTCTCTTTAATCTTCACATCCGATGGATTCAAAATTAAAGCCTTTTCTTTTTCCTTAATCTCTGTCTCCAATTCTTTCCTCCTAAATTCCAAATTGCGTCTATATTTATTATTAAGATATATCAACACACCTCTCATATACGCCTTACTAGCATCCCATACCATTTCCATAGAAGTACCCTTATGCATATTCGTTTAAAAAAAAACCATCTGTTTCTTACACTCTTCCACATTTTTCTGATTTCTGAAGAGATTCTCATTTAAACGCCAGGAACGTCGTTCTCTACTGTCTTTTCCAATCTCTAGCCAAACTGGGCTGTGATCAGACATAGTCTTTGAACAAATCTTTATCCTCTTAGTTCTAAAAAAAAGGTCATTAGACAATAGTATAAAATCAATCCTGGAAAAAGATTGGTGTCTATCAGAAAAGAAAGTATAGTCTCTTTCTTGTAAGTTCCTTTCCCTCCAAACATCACGTAAGTCCATATCGTCCATCATTTCAAAAAAAGATTTAGGCAATTTAGCATGACTTGGGGTACTTCTGTAAGATCCACTCTTATCCATTTGTACATTCAGAACACCATTCCAGTCTCCCATAAAAATAAAAGATTTGTAATCCAATTGGGTAATCCTGCTGTGTAACAAACTATAAAAGTCAGCTTGCTGTTGATTGGGCGCGTATAATCCAACCAAAAGAGTTCTTTTACCTTCTAGTAACAAGTCCACAATAACATATCTTCCTTGTTGATCAGCTTCAATTAACTCTGCTGTAATTGTATTCTTGACATAAATAACCACTCCATTTTTCTTGTTAACTGCAGAGGCAATAAATTGTGCACCTAGTCTTAAATTTGATAAATACTTTTGGTCCATAACTCTAATATGTGTTTCTTGTAAGCAAATAACGTCAGTCTTAAATTGCTTTAAATATTGAAAAATTTTCTTTCTCTTTTGTGGTGAGTTTAATCCATTAACATTCCAAGTTAAAAACTTAGTCACCATTTCTGGCAACCCGAAGCTTTTGAAGCGCGTTTTCCAGAATCCCTTTTACATTTTTAGGTTGCGCTCCTCCCACAGCTTGGCTATAGGTACATTTTGAAGGTTCCACAACATTCTGCTGGTCTTGGTCTTGCTCACGTCTGGCTCGTCTCGAAGCAGCTCGGGTAACCCTCTGGTCCTTTGCTTCTTCTACTGTTGAAATTTGAATCACTCCTGCTGCTGTCTCATCTATCTGTATTCCTTCAGCATCATAAGACTTTCCCTCCTTTGTTGGTTCCAGAAGTGGTATAGGAATTGCTTTTAAAACATTGCTATAAAAATCACGTGCCTGCAGGACCGTAGCGAGACGGTATCTTGTATCTTCAAACATTACCACCATACCCACTGGAATCTCCCATCTGAACCTGACATCGCGTCGCTTAAGCTCGTGTGCTAGAAATGCAAATTCCTTACGTTTCCTTAGGATTTTTGGAGGGATCTCTTTTAAAACCAAAACTTCTTGGTCAGCAATCACAAGCTTTGTATTATAAGAAACTTGAATAACTTCATTCCTGATTGCTCTCTTTGTAAAGTAAACAACCACATCTCTAGGTAATTTCCTTTGTCTCGCAATCCAGGAGTTAACACGGAAAATTTTGTCTATATCTTCTGCAATTCCTTCAGCTGGCCTTCCCAGCACGTCTTCGAGAGCAACAGAAACTAATTTTTTCAAATCTTCCTTTAAATTCTCCTTAAGACCTCTTATCCTCACAGCAAACTCCATTTCATGATATTGTACCAATGTCAAGTCGTAATCAATTTTATCCACCACATTCTCAGTCTCCAGTATCTTTGCATCCAGTTTAGTATTATTTTGAGTGAGATCCTCCACTCTTTCGTCAAGGCGTTCAATACATATCGCCATGCCTTGAAATGCAAGCAAGATGTCCTCCCTCATTACTGTA
>JAKJMR010000462.1:1058295-1087601 GCA_024449315.1 Daboia siamensis
TTCAACTCCCAGAATTCCCCAAAGCTGGCTGAGGAATTCTGGGAGTTGAAGTCCATACATCTTCAACTTGCCAAGGTTGAGAAACACTGCTGTAGAATATGGAATGCAACCAGAGAATTTTGTTTTCAAAGAATCAACTTCAGAATGATTGCAAATCGAAGTAGGCCAAGTGATAATTCTGGGACACAGACCAGCCCTGAAACAGGCCTGTGTCATCCGGAATTGCTTTGGAAGGTTAACTTCCAGAAGACTGTCAGGCTGCTCACAGAATGGCCCAGATAGGCCTGGCTCAAAGGGAACCATTGAGTTTACAGATACCTATTTGTGAGGTTCAAAAGAAGGAACCTTACACAAAAGTTTCATTTTTCTTACATGCATTCTTGGCTTTTGGAACAAGTTGGAGATACCTGTATTTTTTTAACCAGCAAAACCTCAGAACCTGCACATCACACTCTAGAAAGCCAAATTTTTAATTCTAGATAAGCTGTAGGCGTGAATGAAATTCTCTTCTTTTAGAAAGTTTACCTCAGAGACACTTTTTTGTTTGTTTGTTTGTTTCAGTAAGGAATGAGCCAACACTCACCTTTTTCCTCTTTGCTCCTGGATTTCACTTTTTTTTTTTTTGATTGAAGCCTATGTCCTTATTGCTCCCTTTTTCTCCCCAGATTTATTGCCAGAATTTGTGTCTTTTGGCCAAACTATTCCTGGATCATAAGACCCTCTACTTTGACGTGGAGCCCTTTGTCTTCTACATCCTTACCGAAGTGGACAGGCAAGGAGCCCATATCGTTGGCTACTTTTCCAAGGTACTGACTGCTGGTCTTCACGGGATGGAGAATGAATTGTAACTAGCTTTGTGATCTAACAAGTGGATGAATTCTATGGCTGTGCGAAATATTTTGCGCGCTCCTGGTTTTAAGTGCTTCGTGTCTCTACGTTTGTGTCAGCGTCTTTGACTCCATTTGCTGCTCAGTTCCCTGACATGGGGGCTCTTTGGGGTCTTTTGGACTAAAACACAGTTGCCTTAAGCACAGGTGCTTTGGGATAGATGTGAACAAGGGGAAAAAGTCAAGGAGAACAGTGGTGATGGTTGAGAGAAGGCTCTAGGAAGACTGGGAGGGACAAGATGTCCACAGGAACATCAGGAGTGGTTATGGGGAAGGAGAGAAGGAAAGGGTCTAGAACAGGGATAGGCAACCTCGGCTCTTTTATGACTCATGGACTTCAACTCCCAGAATTCCTGAGTCAGCAGGAATGCCTACCCCTGCTGTAGAAGATCAGGGCCATATGAAGATCAGAAGTTTTTACAAGAGAGGCCACGTATACTGGTCCTATTCATTCCATCTATGTCTTATTTTGTATTCAATTATCCGAGTGTTCTGGCTCTCAGTTCTACGGAACCACGGCTGATCCAAATAATTCAGCACACCTTCCAAGTTAAGAGTTTTAATTTTCTTTTATGAGCATCCCAGGTGAACACTTAGAATCTTATTTCTGTGTGTTTAAAATTAGTGCCTGGTAAGAAAAAACTTAGGAGAAAATATAGTTTAAGAAACATGACAAGGAAAGAGAGAAGACGAAATTAATCTCTGTTCATGTGTTTTTGTCTCTCTCTCTCTCTGTGTGTGTGTGTGTGTGTGTGTGTGTGTGTGTGTGTGTGTGTGTGAAAGGGAGAGATCTTGGCGTGTCTGGTTTCCTCTGAAATCTACAATACCACACTTGGAAAACTTTAACCACAGACATAAGGGAAATTTTATTGCAGTGAAAATTCAGCGTAATATAAAAAGCAGACTCCGTAACAAAAATCTGTGTGAAGAATTGGACACACAATCCTGGAATTATGCAGGGTCAATCACTGTGAGTCTGAAAAGCCCAATGGCCATAGCTTGCTCTTAGAATTAAATTGAAAAAGAACTTGATAGGCTGGCTACCTTGAGCTTTTGGAGGATCAGTGGAGTAATAAGTAATGTAAAAAGATATATTGAGGAAGGAAGGTGATAAATAAATCGTTATCGAGATCAGCTTAGAGAGTTTGCAGCAGGAGAGAGCAAGCATGGATTTTAATCCATGACAGCTTTTCTCCAAAGTTATCCTTAGGGTTGCCAGATATAATGGGTACAATTGGTGACTATTTTTTAAAGAAATATGATTTTTCTGGAGGTTGATTTCTCTGCTTAAGGCTAGATTTCATAGCATCGTTTACCTGACTCCTGTGATTTCTCTTCCCTTCTAGGAAAAGGAATCCCCAGACGGAAATAACGTCGCTTGTATTCTAACCTTGCCCCCTTACCAGAGACGGGGTTATGGGAAATTCCTCATTGCATTCAGTAAGCTTGTTTTCTTAACCGTGAACGATAAAAACGAGTTGCAGAGTTGATTAGGTAAAGGTTCTCCCGCACATGCGTGCTAGTCGTTTCCGACTCTAGGCACTGGTGCTCATCTCCATTTCAAAGCCAAAGAGCCAGCGCTTGTCCGAGGATGTCTCCGTGGTCATGTGGCTGGCATGACTAGACGCCAAAGGCGCACGGAACGCTGTTACCTTCCCATCGGAGTGGTCCCTATTTTTCTACTTGCATTTTTACGTGCTTTCGAACTGCTAGGTTTGCAGAAGCTGGGACAAGTAACAGGCGCTCACTCTGTTACGCGACACTCGGGATTCGACCCGCCAAACTGCCGACCTTCTGATCGACAAGCTCATCAGTCTCTTAATTGCTTCCCGGTGTTGGATTTGTAGGTAGATCTATTGTCCCCCCTGGTGACAAGTTAACTTCTGTTGCATCTGCCCTACCTTCTCCTCCCCTTTGTAACACCCCTGCTATCCTGATTGCTTTAGGGCAGGGGGACTTCAGACCTGGCCCTTTTATGACTTGTGGACTTCAACTCCCAGAATTCCTCAGCCAGAGTCACGGTGCTAAATATTTAGTCCTTCCGTTTTGAAGTCACTTTATCTTAAAAAAGTGCGAGTTTGATTGGGCCTGAGCGTTTCCTTGCCCTCAAAATGCCTGGATTCTGAACCGAGACGCTTTTGAGGCCTTGACTTCGGATCTCTTCTTCCCCAGGCTATGAGCTCTCCAAACTTGAAAGCACAGTGGGATCCCCTGAGAAGCCCCTTTCGGACCTCGGCAAGCTGAGCTACCGTAGCTATTGGTCATGGGTGTTACTAGAGATCCTTCGGGATTTCCGAGGCACACTTTCCATCAAGGATCTCAGGTAAGAAGAGATTTGACTACTAGTTAGTTTAGAACTGTTTGTAAAATGTAAATAAAAAGCCCTTGTGGCATAGTGGTTAAGGTGCAGTATTGCAGGCTAACTGCTCACAGCCTGGAGTTCGATCCTGAAAAGGGGGGGGGGGGAGACCTCAAGGTTAACTCAACCTTCTTTCCGAGGTCGGTAAAATGAGATCCTAGATTGTTGGGGGCGGGGGGGCAATATACTGACATTGTAAATATTCCAGCCAGCAAAGTCAATGGGGAAAAGCCAGATTCGCTTAACGACCACGTGGTTCACTTACCCGTTGCAGTGATTCACTTATCCGCCACGGTAAAAGTCACAAAATTGGGCACGGCTCACTTAACCGCTGCCTTGCTTAGCAATGGAAATGCTGGTCGCAAGCCGAGGACGCCGTACAGTAAGCGAGGCTGGTGCCGAGGGAGGACTGTGTGCCCTTCGGCGGCATTTGACGGTGGAGCAGCCTTTATTGAGCGCAATGAGGCCTATTTGAAAGGACTCCTGACCTCCCCTTATCTTGTACTTGTTCCAGCTGATGTTGCGCATGTTATTGTTTCCCTTGGCACAGCCAGATGACGAGCATCACACAGAATGACATCATCAGCACCTTGCAGTCGCTGAACATGGTCAAGTATTGGAAGGGGCAGCATGTCATCTGTGTCACTCCCAAGCTGGTGGAGGAGCATCTCAAAAGCGCTCAGTATAAGAAGCCGCCTATCACAGGTACCGCTGAACGGTGGGAAACGGTGGGTGGGATGCACTAGTGGTTAATCCTGCTCTCAAAAAGTCTGATTTGCAGCTTTAGGTCTGCATGGGCTTGTTTAACGTGGTGCTGCTCCTTCTCTCTCTCCCTTTGCCCGTGTACAATTTCCAGATTTGCAGCGACAGCAGAACTGAAATCAACTCCCGCCAGATTGTTAAATTTGCTAGGTTTAGCTTCTTGGCTTGCAGTCCCCAACCTTTTTTTTTTTTTTTTTCCCTTTTTCTATGCAGTTCTTAACAATAACTGCATTGTCTCTAGCTGGCTTCCTTTTTAATGCCACATGTCACCCTCTGTTGCTTCCCAGTTTTAACTATTCTCATGCATGGTGTTTTCTCTCTTTTAGCTTTCTGGCCTGGGTGTGGATACGTCGTGTTTTTCTCTGAAACATATACGTGTAGACCTCAGCAACAGTTCATTTAGTGACCATTCAAAGTTACAACGGCACTGAAAAATGTGATTTATGACCATTTTTCACAGTAGCCACCTTTGCAGCATTCCCCCTGGTCACGTGATCAAAATTCATGTTTATGACCGTTCTGTGTCCCAAGGTCACTTTTGGTAACCTTCCGACAAGCAAAGTCAGTGGGGAAGCCAGAGTCACTTATCAACCTGGTTGCTAACTTATCAACTGCAGTGATTTCACTTAACAACTCTGGCAAAAAAAGGGCAAAACTCACTTAAATGTCTTGCTTAACAACAGAAATTTTGGGCTCAATTGTGGTCGTCGGTCGAGGGCTGCCTGTAGTTTTTCCTGATCTTAGGGTGCTCTAAGTTTTTGAGAGTGATCTCTTTAAGCCCTAAACTTATGATCATTCATTTAATGCCCATTCAAAGTTACCACAGTGCTGAAAAAAGTGACTTATGACCAGTCCTCACACTTGTGATCATTGCAGTCTCCCTGTGGTCCCTGTAATCAAAATTTGGGCACTTGGCAACCAGTATGTATTCATGAGAGTTGCAATGTCCAAGGGTTGTGTGATTGCCATTTGTGACTTTACCCTGGTGGTTTCCAAAATCTAAGTCAATGGAGGAAGCTGATTATGGTTAATGTCCGCGTGATTTGCTTAATGGCTGTGGTAGAACGGTCGTAAAAATGGGCACAACTCACTTAATGATTGCATTGCTTAGCAGTAGTAGCTCTGGTGCCAATTGCGGTTGAGGAGTACCTGTAATTAATACAGTTTCCCAATTTTTCGTTAAGCAGCATTCTTAAGAAGCACAGTTGTCAGGAATTGGGTATGTTCAGTTTAACGAAGAGAAGGACGAGGGGGGACATGACAGCAGTCTTCCAATATCTCAGGGGCTGCCCCAAAGAAGAGGGAGTCAAGCTCTTCTCCAAAGCGCCTGACAGGCAGGACAAGAAGCAATGGATGGAAACTAGTCAAGGAGAGAAGCAACCTAGAACTAAGGAGAAACTTCCTGACAAAATGATTGATCAGTGGAAGAGCTTGCCTTCCAAAGTTGTGGGTGCTATACATCACTGGAGGCTTTCAAGAAGAGACCGGACACCCCCTTGTCTGGAATGGTATAAGGCAGGCTAGGCAACCTTGGCTCTTTTATGACTCGTGGACTTCAACTCCCAGAATTCCTGAGCCAGCATGGCTCAGCTTGGAAACCTCTCCCTTTCCCCTCAGCATGGCTGGCTCAGGAATTCTGGGAGTTGAAGTCCACGAGTCATAAAAGAGCCGAGGTTGCCTACCCCTGGTATAGGGTCTCCTGCTTGAGCAGGCAGTTGGATTGGAAGACCTCCAAGGTCCCTTCCAACTCTGCAGTTCTATGTTTTATTCTTCACCTGCGTGTCTAATGGGGACTCTCCTCAAGGTATTGCCTACGCTGAAGGCTGCTCGCTCCTAATCGTGTCCTTTTAGTTTTCCCGATCCGTGGAACTACTTTCCAGTCTAAGCTGTGCCCTTTAATCCCAACTAAACTGACATTCTTGGATTAATTCCAAGGAATGGACTTCAAACTGTTAAAAGTCTCCTAAGCAACTGGTTTCATTTCCCCTCTAGTAGCCCGGGCAGTTAATACTTAACTCCCGTAAGATAGCCGGGGTTAGGGTTATTCAGTTTACGTATCGGAATTGCAGAAGAGGTGCTGAAAGAATGCTAAGCTTTCATGTGAAGCGCATTGCAAGCGATGTTCATTCACAGAGTGAGATTGTTTTCGGCAGAAAGCGTTTGCCCCCAGCCCCCTCCCCAAGGAAAAACACAGTAGCCTAGAAAAAAGCGTACCTTTGGATATTTGGTGGGACATAACTCATTCAGCAGATGGCATGTACTCATTGCGTGCAGTTCTTGTGAAAAGTTTCCAGCCGTGGCTGGATGTTTATCTAACCTTGTCTCGCTTTATACCACTGCAATTTGTGCAGACTGGATCTTTCCTGTTTGGCAGCACTAAGCTGTGGTATAATATAAACACCAAATAAACTGAAATCTTTGCATAATACAAGTAAAGGTAAAGGTTCCCCTGCACATGTGTGCTAGTCGTTTCCAACTCTAGGGGCTGGTGCTTATCTCCGTTTCAAAGCCGAAGAGCCAGCGCTTGTCTGAGGACGTCTCTGTGGTCATGTGGCCGTCATGACTAGACGCCAAAGGCGCACGGAACGCTGTTACCTTCCCACCGGAGTGGTCCCTATTTTTTTTTTTTTTTATTTATTTTTTATTAAAAAGTTTTTCAATACATTTTAATTATAACATCCCATTCCCCACCCCTCCCCCGCCCTCTCCCACCCTCTTACCCTCCCTCTCCCCCCTCCCCCCCCAGACTTCCCAGAGCTAGATACAAGGTATAAAAAATAAGATAACCAATCATAAACGCCCATATGCTAACAATAATAACCTATTAATTCTCTCGCGCTTTAGCTCTTATAAATTGACTACAAGCAATATACTTATTCAAATGCTAAATAAAACTTTTTAGTCCCATATTTATTCTGGATGTAATCAATCCATTTCTTCCACTCCACAATATATCGTTGTTGAGAATGATCTTTCAAATATGCTGAAATCTTTGCCATCTCCGCCAGGTTGGAAACTTTTAAAGTCCATTCCTCTAACGTCGGCAGTTCTTGCTTCTTCCAATATTGCCCTATTAAAAGTCTCGCTGCCGTAATTAAGTTCAACATCAAATTAATGTCCAACACAATAGTATCAGTAATAATACCCAGTAAAAACAATTGCGGACAAAACTTTATCCTTTTCTTGAATATCTTCTGCATATTCCACCAGATTTTAATCCAAAATGGTTTGATCTTTTTGCAAGTCCACCATATATGAAAATACGTTGCGTCTTCGCCACCACATCTCCAACATTTAGGCTGATAGTTTGGATACATACTTGCTAACTTTCTAGGATCTAAATGCCATCTGTAAAACATTTTATAAAAGTTCTCTCTTAAATTTTGAGCTTGGGTAAATTTCACATTTCTCACCCAGATCTTTTCCCAAGTATCCATTGTGATGACTTCCTGAATGTTCTGTGCCCATTTTATCATACAGTCCTTAACAATTTCTGTTTCTGAGTCAATCTCTATCAATGCAAGATATATCCGTTTGATATGCGCTGGTCCCTGATTTCTAATTTGTTTTACCAGATTTTCATCATCCCTCAAAAAACCAATCTTCTGATCTTCTTTCCACCTGGCTTGTAATTGTCCATATTGAAACCAAGTTTGTACAATCTTTTTTTCTCGTAAAAGATTGTATGACTTCAAACACCATACATTCCTCTCCAAAGTCAAAATTTCCTTATATGTAATCACATCATGTTTAAATCCAACATTTATATTCTCTATTGCGTGTTTGGGTATTGCCCATAACGGTATCTTATAATTTAATTTTTGTCTGTGCTTTTTCCAAACTCTCAACAAAGCATACCTCAAAATATGCATTTTAAAAAACATTATCTACCTTTTTGTCATATAGTAAATATGCGTGCCAGCCAAATAACAAGTCATGCCCTTCAAGATTTAAGAGTCTCCCCTGTGTCAAATTAATCCAATCACTTATAGCTGATAATGCAGCAGCTTCATAATATAATTTAAAATTGGGCATTCTTAGACCACCTCTTTCGCGTGTATCCTGCATAATTTTAAATTTGACCCGTGGCCTTTTCCCTGCCCAAACAAATTTATTGATACCCTTCTGCCACTCCTCCAAATTTGAATCCTTTTTGAGAATGGGTATCATTTGAAACAAAAATAAAAATTTTGGCAGAACATTCATTTTTACTGCTGCAATTCTTCCCAATAATGATAGTTGTAATTTTTTCCAACTATCCAATTCTTTTTGCACTTTATTCCATAACTTTTCATAATTATTTTTATATAATTTAACATTTGAGGGTGCTAGATATACCCCCAAATATTTAACCCTTTCAACAATTTCAAATCCAATTAAGCTTTCTATAAAAACCTTTTGTGATACTGTCATATTTTTAGATAAAATTTTAGTTTTTTGTATATTAATCTTAAATCCAGAAACTTTCCCATATTGAAATATTAACTCCATCAATTCCATAACAGAATTTTCTGGATGTGTCAAAGTAATAACCAGATCATCCGCAAAAGCCCTCAATTTATAGTCCTGATCTCTTATTTGAATTCCCTTAATTGTTTCCGAATTCCGTATTTTAATCAATAATATCTCCAATGTTAAAACAAATAATAAAGGTGATAACGGGCAACCCTGCCTCGTACCCTTTTCAATATTGCATATTTCAGTCAAACTATTATTAACAATTATTCGAGCTGTTTGCTTCTGGTATATTGCCCTAATTGGCTGTAAAAATTCATCCCCAAAATTCATTTTATCTAATACTTTCAACAGAAATTTCCAATCCAATTGATCAAAGGCTTTTTCAGCATCCAAAAAGATCAATGCTGCAGGGATCTGGTTATTCCTTTCCAAAAATTCCAATAAGTCAACTATATGTCTCACATTATTTTTCATTTGTCTACCACTTATAAACCCAGTTTGATCACCATGAATCACCTGTTGCAATACCCTCATAAGTCTACTAGCTAACACCTTAGCAAATATCTTGTAGTCCGTATTCAAAAGTGAAATTGGCCTATAATTTTTTGCTTGAGTAACATCCTGATCTTCCTTAGGAATTAAAGAAATAAAAGCAGTTTTCCAAGACGGGGGTACTCCTCCCCCCTTTTGAATTGTCTGAAACAGTTCCTTTAATGGCTTTATCATCTCAAACTGTAGATTTTTATAATACACAGCAGTCAAACCATCGGTGCCTGGTGCTTTACCTACTTTTAACTGTTTAATTGCCAAATATATTTCTTCCTCAGTTATCAACTGATTCATTTCTTCTTTTTGCTCTTGCGTAAGAACCGGAATATTAAAATCTTTTAAATATAAATCAATGTCCGTTTCGTTAATCTTGTCGCTAGCATATAATTTAGAAAAAAAATCAGCAAAGGTTTCCTTAATAAGATTCTGTTGATACACAATCTTTCCCTTATGTTCTATTTTGTCTATATTAGAAACCCTTTGCTTCTTTCTTAACATATATGCTAACCATCTGCCTGGTTTATTGGCATTGCAAAAAGTATTATGCCTTGCAAACCGTAGATTAGTTGCCACCTGATCAGCCATTAACTTATCAAATTGTCCTCTTAATAACTTAATAGTCTCTTTAATCTTCACGTCCGATAGGTTCAAAATTAAAGCCTTTTCTTTTTCTTTAATCTCTGTCTCTAATTCTTTCCTCCTAAATTCCAAATTGCGTCTATATTTGTTATTAAGATATATCAACACTCCTCTCATATATGCCTTACTAGCATCCCATACCATTTCCATAGAAGTACCCTTATGCATATTCATTTCAAAAAAACCCTTCATCTGTTTCTTACACTCTTCCACATTTTTCTGATTTCTGAACAGATTCTCATTTAAACGCCAGGAACGTCGTTCTCTAATATCGTTTCCAATCTCCAGCCAAACTGGACTGTGATCAGACATAGTCTTTGAACAAATCTTTATCCTCTTAGTTCTAAAAAAAAGATCATTAGACAATAATATAAAATCAATCCTGGAAAAAGATTGGTGTCTATCAGAAAAAAAAGTATAGTCTCTTTCTTGTAAATTTCTCTCCCTCCAGACATCACGTAATTCCATATCGTCCATCATCTCAAAAAAAGATTTAGGCAATTTAGCATGACTTGGGGTACTTCTGTAGGATCCACTCTTATCCATTTGTACATCCAAAACACCATTCCAGTCTCCCATAAAAATAAAAGATTTGTAATCCAATTGGGTAATCCTGCTGTGTAATAAACTATTTTTCTACTTGCATTTTTTAACGTGCTTTCGAACTGCTAGGTTGGCAGAAGCTAGGACAAGTAACAGGTGCACGGCACTCGGGATTCGGCCCGCCAAACTTCCGACCTTCTGATCGACAAGCTCAGCGTCCTAACCCACTGAGCCACCGCGAAATGGCTCTTTGCCGCACCATAAAGCCGTTTCCTCATTTAAGCCAAATAACTCGCTTACCATTTATTGGCAACCGTGCCCGGTATCTACTAAGAGTGGGAAGAAGTCAGATTTTTGCTGAAAGAGGCATTGTTATTTTTCCTCCCAGGGAGCGGATGACATTGCAGTCTATGTCATTTGTGTAACAGGAGCTGCAGGGAGATTATTTGGACCCCCTCCCAGTTCTCTTTCCAAGAAGCAGCTCAGTCAGGAGCTGCCTGTTGGGAGGAACACAAGGGTTGTGAAGCTGGTACAAACAAGGCATAGACTCTTGTACGGTGGCCTGAATGGCCAGGAGGGCCTCTTAAATGTAAAATGAATCTGCCATGGCACTTGCAGGTAGTCCTCAACCTATGACCGTAATTGAGCCCAACATTTCTGTTGCTGAGTGAGACAAGTTAAGTGGGTTTTGCTTCATTTTGCAACTTTTCTTGCCGCAGCTGTTAAGCAAATCTGTCTTCCTCGTTGACTTTGCTTGTTAGAAGGTCGCAAAAGGTATATACCACAACCGTCATAAATGTGAACCAGTTGCCAGGCACCCAAATTTTGTTCCC
Organism: Daboia siamensis; assembly: GCA_024449315.1. Classification (NCBI taxonomy): domain Eukaryota; kingdom Metazoa; phylum Chordata; class Lepidosauria; order Squamata; family Viperidae; genus Daboia; species Daboia siamensis. The sequence continues at coordinate 1,069,326 of JAKJMR010000462.1, forward strand.
GCGACCTTGTGGGATGCTGCAACGTTTGTACGTGTGAAAAATAAGTAAGTCAGTCTTTTTTTAAATGTTGTTGTAACTTCAAATAGTCCCTAAATCAGGGGTAGGCAACCTCGGCTCTTTTATGACTCATGGACTTCAACTCCCAGAATTCCTGAGTCAGCATGCTGACTCAGGAATTCTGGGAATTGAATTCCATGAGTCATTCAAGAGCCGAGGTTGCCTACCCCTGCCCTAAATGAATGCTTGTCAGTAAAGGACGCACCTGCATTTGTGTTTGCTGTTACTAGTCCAAGGCATAATTTTACTCAGGGTGGTGGTATATCTTACGCTTTCTCTAATACTCAATTTGATTAACCTGTTGAATTTTCATCAGCAAACTCAGAAAGGACATCCATGCCCGTTCTATTTGAAATAGCGATGGACTTTGTTTGACTGCTCTGCCCTTTTCCACTTACCTGTTCAGACCCATTTTCTTATTTCCTTTCCCCCCTCCCTTTTTTTTTTTCTCCAGTGGATTCTCTCTGCCTGAGATGGGCACCTCCTAAACACAAGCAAGCCAAGATTTCCAAGAAGTGAAGGAAAAACTGACTTGAGAAACCGAAAGGGTTTGTCTTCACATCTGCTTTTTTATTTTGGAAGATGTTCGCTAATTTAACGCGGCAGTCAGTCTTGTACTGAAAAGGCATACGTGGAACAGGTGGCTTGGGGTTATGAGAAAAACCTGAAAACAGGTGTTTTTGAGTTTGCAGCAACTCTGCCCGGGTGGGTTCATTTGAATGAAGACTACTTATTTATCCCCGCCCCGCCCCCCTTTTTTTTTTCATTCTGTTGTTCGATGTAGAACTTTCTTTCTTTCCAAACTTGGTGTCTTCTCTAAGTCAGAACTGGTATCTTCATTCGTATCATAAAAGGAGCAGATAAATCATTTTATTATTTCTAACTGACAGTTCTGACTGACTTTGGGATATTACTAATCCCAGAATCAAGCAGGCCATTAAAAATGGCAGAATTGTGGTAGAACAAGATCTGAGCAGTAAATAAAACACGGGGATTGGCTATTTGAAGAGCACATAGTCAACACAAGTTGGAGGCAAGGATTACTATCAGTAATACTGAAAACTAGATTATTGATTATCATAAGAAGGAAGATTGACGTCTCCAAGAGAGATCTCCAACTTATTAAAATATTGAACAGTCAGCCTTGTTCAGAATTTTGAAGAAGAAGAAAAAATCTCTGTCTTCTGTAATTCTTGAGAAAAATTCTCTCTTGGTAGATCTGTTGTCGCTCTCAATATCTTCAAAGGGAGGCAAGTAGTTTGTACATTCTGTCAAAGCTCATACATGTTTTTAGTTATACTAGATAAGTAGCTTGAATCCTTCCACTGTCGCATGGCTATTAGCTAAGTGGGAAAAGAGGGAGAGAACGATTTCAAGTAGTATCACTTGCTCCACAGTCAACATTAAGGTCAATGCCGACAAAAAAATGTAAGATGTATTAAGAGTTACAATGCTTGGTAGCCAGTAGCACGAGAGTCAGGATTTGGGTGTTAAGACTCAGGAAAAAGAAAAGTCCTGTGTCACTTCCAAGGCTGTTCCATAGTGCAGTGTTGGCTTATTTGATGTAACTGAAAGGAATTTACCAAATCCTTTTACAGTGCCTCAAAGCAAATGGTTCTTTCTAGGAACAAAACACTGAACAAGAAAGGGGGGCGGGGGGGCAGAAAACATGCTTTTAACTTAGTTGCCCTTCTAAAAGACAGCCTTTACCCAGATGAATCGACGAGCTCCAGATTGGAGAAAACTGACTACAAGGATATTGTAGAATTGCTTGATATTTTCCCCATCCATTGCGTGAACCGCGTTTGGTGGTGATCAAATGAGAAGGGACTTTTCCAGGAGAGTCAAAAGTCTCTTGAAGCGATCAAGTGGACCGAAGAGAAAAACCTGTTGCCATTTATGCCTCCGGTTTCCGCCGAGGTCCTTGCATACTTTCATCGTTGGGGAGAGTGATTTCAGGAGGGACCCTGAAGCTTGCGTTGGATGTCTTGGGTAGAAACATCTATTCACAGAGTTGCTGTAGTTTTTAATGTGTATACCATATATATATATATATATATATATAGTGTGTTCTGCTTAAGAAATATTTTAATAAAAAAAAAACATAACACAAGTACTGTGCCATTTTATGACTGATTTACCGGAATTGCAGCTGCTGGTGGCACAGTTTGGGGGGGGGGGGGGGGGACGACCTGTAAATGACAAAGGAACAACCCTGGGCAAGGAAAACTAGAGAGAAGATCCTTGTGAAGATGAACTGTCCTATAGCAGGAAATGAAGACCGCTTTGTATCACTAAGCTTAGGTCACAGAAACTCTGTCCTTTTCATAGCAGGTAGCTATTACTTGTTACTGTGTAGTGAAGGGGTTTACTAATGCATCTCTTCCTCATTTCCACAAGGTTTGACTAAACAGCAGCATGCCAAGATATTAATGTCCTAACAGTCAACCTTAATGAATCTCACTTGCCAAATGTGACTGGGTTGTTTTTCTTGATTAGCTTGGGTCTGGTGACAGTTTTGTATAAGGCCAACTCATGCCCAGTATTCATTGTACAGCTCACGTGACAAGATCAATTGCATGAGTCACTATGCTCAGCTGTGGACAATACAGATCCTGGCAGTTTGGCATCTTACTTCCTGCATGCCTTTGGGAGAACTCTACCTGTGTATCTTAATGCTCATAAGCAAACTGCTTCGCAGCCTGTACATTTTCTCTAGTTCCACCTTGACGTTTCTTGTGAGATAAACAAGTCCACAAAGCTTCCCTTGGGTAATAAAACAAAAGCCGTGTTAGCGTAGAATTACCATTTACTTTATTAAAACCTTTCAAAAGCAGCAACTGATTTCAATCCTTAAAAGATGACGTGTACATTACTTTTAAAAAAAAAAAAAAAGTGTGTGTGCAAAACATAAATTCTCTAAATACAGTTGCAACCTTCTTCCCTCAAAGAGGGCAATTTTGATCATCGTTGATGTTCCCGTAAAGGAGACCCACTCCTTTTAACTCTGCGTCCATGCTGGCAGTATTTCTGTCCAAGCATACTTGAGGGGGGAAAAAAGCAGTCCCCTTCATCGCCTTCACATCGGAGTCTACTACTTCCATAAATCTGTCAGGCTGACGATTGGTAGCACAGAACGAAAGCTGCTTGATGGCATCTCTGAACTGAGGTCTCCACACACAAGAACAGCCCAGAATCTCTGCTCTCAGCCTTCGCCCCAGCTTGGAGGGAATTCATAAATTATAAGCAGAAACATCCAGAGGCTGCATTTCCACCCCTGCGCAATTCCAGCTTAAATCAGGCAAAACTGCAAGGCTAGCAGCACACAGAAGTGGGCCTAGATCATCTCAGCCAAAGATCAAAAGGCAACAGGTTGGTTTCAAAGCCCCAGCACCTCTGCTGAGTCTTTTTTTTTTATATCCAGTCTGGGAGCCAGAAGGAGGGCTGAGTAAATGCGGAGTCAGATAGCCCAGAAGAGAGAGAAATGAGTGAGGGTCAAGTAAACTAAAGATGGGTAGAAGTGGTCCTATAGAATATATATTTTTCAGAGCTCGGTGGTTGGACTGTACTTCTCCAACAGCGTTCTTGACCTCTTCCTCGTACGCTGAGATCATAACAGAGCCTAAGAGTAAAACTGCTGACCCTGTGAAAATGCCCCCGCCCGTCATCCAAGTTACTAACGGCATTATATACTTGGCAAGAAAAGTGATCTTTTAAGAGGGAGAAGTTACGTTAGGGCACAATACACTTGCTCTCTGAATTATCCAGTTGGGCAAGATACCAGAGCGTGATCTCAACTGAATCCTAAGGAAGAAAAGATTCAGCTGACTGATTCTCTTCAAAGGGGGCCCTCGAACAATGTCCCAACTATTGTGGAGGGCCCTTGTCTTCACAGCAACAGTTAGGAAGGCGACAAGAGAATTCACATTATGAGCAGGAAAGGAGGAACTGGGCAGAGAAGATACCTGTCTCGAAACCGATCACATTTCAAAATGTATGCGAGGAATGCAACCGGGAGAAGAGTGCCAGATACTCGACAGAGAGATTAGTCATATCCAAGCGCAGTTCCGGAATTTGCCTAAAAAGGGAGACTGTGCTCCCACTGACTTATGAAATTACATCCACAGTAACAAAAGAGGTTTATTGCAGATTTGTATCCAACTATGATTTTTTTAAAAAGGCCAAGCAAGTGGTGGGCAATGGGGAAGGGGCGAAAAAGGAGATACTCCCGGGACTTATGAATTAGATCCTCACAGTAAAAGCCAGGGATAGGAGTGAGGTGTGAACGTTTTAAAAAGCCATACGCTACACCAGGGCTAGGTAACCTTGGCTCTTTTATGACGCATGGACTTCGACTCCCAGGCTCAGGAATTCTGGGAGTTGAAGTCCAAGAGTCACAAAAGAGCCAAGGTCGCCTACCCCTGTGCTAGACCAAGACTGCCGGTGGATTTACAAAGACGCACACGCGATGACCCCCCCTTAGGAGTCTGGGCTTCGGAGGAAGAGTGCCGCTTCCTAATTGAATCCCGTGGCGTTCTCTGCACCCGGTGTGCAGAGAGAAAGCTTGAAAGCACAGCAGGCTATGAAATTGTGAGACCGTCCCGGGGAGGATAAAAACAGGAAGGCAACCGCACTCCTTGTGCCACCTGGGGTGGGAGTAGAAAATTACCACAGGCAGCTCTGGAGGAGGAGGAGGAGAAGTGGTAGACCAACTATGCAGGCTATGGAAACAGAACCACTGGGAGTGCTCTTGTCTGGGTTGAGGGGCCGGCTCCAGCCTGATGAGGGTTGGATGTCGTCATAGGGGCCTCCCCCGCTTGTAGAATTGGGGCAAAATGACTGTTCGGGGGTGGGCCCTGTAGGGACCGTCACTTGTTGAAGCTGTACCTCTGGAACTCTTTGCTTAATCCAGTCGGCATAGACAGGAAGGCGGATGTAAACACCAGGTCTATTGGGCTCCCCACAGTTGTCTCCCCAGCTCACGACACCAGCCAGGAACCAGGCGTTGTCAACAAGACAGGAAAGGGGGCCTCCGGAATCACCCTAAGAAAAAAAGGAATTAAAGTCAAGTTGGGGTCTTTTTTTTTTTTGGGGGGGGGGGGGGCGGAGAGTTGGAAAGGAAAAGAAGTAAGAGAATCTGTAAGCATGCTGTCCGATACTATGAAGAGGGATCAAGCAGTGCTTTTCAAACCGGGTAACTTTTAAGATGTGTGGACTTCAACTCCCAGAATTCTCAGCACTCTGGGAATTCTGGGAGTGGAAGTCCACACAACGTTAAGAGTGGCTAAGGTTGAGGAATGCCGGTCTAGCCTAAAGCTCTGAAAAGCCCAACTGGCTATTAGCCTCATTTAACAAAGAGATGCTTTCTCGTGCAATCCTAGTAAAATGACTGAGAACTCCTGCAGTTTTCAGGACCTCAGGTCCTACCACCATCACCACCGCCCTTGGCCAATGAATGCCACCCCCGACTTCCTCTCCTCTCTCTGTGGCCTCACCTGACAGGCGTCCTTCTTGCCTTCTGCAAAGCCAGCACACATCATGTCATTGTGAAGGGTGTGGGACCCATCAGGATCTTGGTTCCTTCTGTACAGGCACTTGCAGTTCTCTAGACCAATGATGGGCACTTCCAGTTGTTGAAGTGTCATGGGTGAGGGAAGACTCGCTATAGGGAAGGAGACGGTATAGAGTCAGTGCGGAGGCAAGGCATCTTGAAGGATGTATTACTTAAGCGTTAAGTAGGAGGGACGGTCTTCCCTGGGGTGGGGAACCCAAACTGAGAAATGAGTATCTCCTCCTGGATTAATCCAACGTGCTTCTTAGCCCAGCACTTTCTGCCAACCCAGATGTCTGTGGAAAGCTTCCAGAGCCACGCCTGACTCCTTCTGTCATTACATCGCAGCTCCCCTTTGTAGACTCCAACCCAGAAATAACATTACGTCTTTAAGACCACTAGTTCTTGATGGAACTGGATGTGTCCAGTCCCCATCCAGTTCAGTAATCATCTCCATTCTTGTGGTAATGGACTCCACAGATCAATTATGTGCAGCCCTTTCATTTCTCTATTCTAAATCTCATCCCAGTTTCATCAGATTCTTCCTGATCCAAATCTTTTCAGAGAAGAAGAAGAAAAAATCTCCCTGTCCATATTCTCCATGCCATACATGACTAAACCAGGCTAAACCATCCCCAAATGTTTCTTTTTTTCTAAAGCCTTTTCCTGTAAAGGAGGCGTTCGGGCATTCTGAATGTTGACTTACATTCATCTGCCTATTCCTATTAATGGCTTTAAACTATTGCCTAGGACCGTGATGGTGAACCAATGGCACGCGTGCCACAGGTAGCATGCAGAGCTCTCTCTGTGGGCACGCATGCCATCGCCCCAGTCCTAGGCCTTCAAGCTGGGTTTTATAAAACCTTTTTGCTTTAGACCTCTGCCGACGTGTGCAAAAAAAAAAAAAAGGTTCAATCAATCAATCAATTTCAACTTCTTGTGGGGGAAAAAAAAGATCTCACAAAGTTGGAATTGATTGATTGAGCTTTTTAGTCCCACCTAGTCTGCCATTACCACCACAGCCATGCCTACCCAATGGGCCATGTCCACCCAATGAGCCACACCCAACCAATGGGCCACGTCCACACGGCACCCGACGATATATAAGTGGTTTTGGGTTGCAATTTGGGCACCCGGTCGCTAAAAGGTTCGCCATTACTGGCCTAGGAGAATCTGGCACTATAATTTCTGGCAACTAGGGCTGTTTGGAGTTCTTCAAAGCTTTGACTGCCTTCTCTAGAAGTTTTCCAACTGCTGCTCTGTTTTTATTATCCACGCACTATTAAAATTCCCCGGTTCCTGTTTGTAACCTTTAATTGGGCAAAGCAGTGCATCATAGGGCAACACTTTTTTGAATTATCCTCCCATGAATGAACTAACTTAAAGGAAACGTCCAAATCCAGGACCTATTATTCTATGGGATTGAGATTTGGCAAAGTCACATGATTGACATTTCCAATGCTCCCTGCCGGCTTCTCACAAGTCATTGGGGAAGCCAGCAGAAAGTTAAGAATTTGCTCCCACTGTTTTTCTGCCTGCCAATGGTCAGTCTCTCAGTTTAGTTAATGTCTCTCAAACAATAACCCAACCGGTTCATGGATTGTGAATGATCATTATTACTACAGAATGTCTCCTTTTATTATATTTATACCCTTGCAAGCTCCTCTTACTTTTGATTTTTAAAAAACTGATGATGCCGTAGAAATATAGGTAGTTCTCGACCATGACCACAATGGTCGAGCCCAAACTTTCTGTTGCTAAGACAACAATTTGTTTTGCCCCATTTTAAGACGTTTCTTGGCAGACTTGTTAAGTGAATCACTGTAGTTGTTAAGTCAGCAACACGGTTGTTAAGTGAATCTGGCTTCCCCATAAACATTGTTGGTCAGAAGGTTGCAAAAGCTGATCACATGACCCCAGGATACTCCAACCGTCATAAATATGAGTCGGTTGCTAAGCATGTCAATTTTGATCATGTGACCTCAGGTACACTGCAACGGTCGGTAAGTGTGAAAAATAGTCATAAGGCATTTTTGTCAGTGCCATTATAACTTTGGTCACCAAATGAACTGTTGTAAGTCAAGGACTACCTGTAAAACGTTGAACACCCAAAATCAACTGCTCTAATATTAAACTGGACAAACATCATTTGGGATAAGAAGGGAAGAAAACTAAATCCTGAATGTGGAAGAATTTACAGCAAGAGAAACTGCATTAGATAGAAAAGGTTTGCCATTTCAGATATATCAGCATCCTTGCATACTTAAATCAGCCACCTGGGAAAGCCAAGGAAAATCATCCAAACAAAAAACGAAAGTTAGAATTTTTGGGACATGTGATGCAACACCCAGAAAAATACAGCCTACTCCATTTAATCCTCCAGGGCAGGGGTAGGCAACCTCGGCTCTTTTATGACTCATGGACTTCAACTCCCAGAATTCCTGAGCCAGCATGGCTCAGCTTGGAAACCTCTCCCTTTCTCTCAGGAATTCTGGGAGTTGAAGTCCATGAGTCATAAAAGAGCCAAGGTTGCCTACCCCTGCTCCAGGGAAAGACTGAAGGCAAACGAGGTCCAGGCAGAAGAAGGACTTCATGGCTTCAAAACCTAAGGGACTGGTTTGGACAAAACTCAGCCGCACTTTTTCCTGCGGCTGCTGATAAAAACAAGATCGCCAATGTCCGATGACGGATATGGCACAAGAAGAAGAAGATGGCATTCTTTGGGTACAACTGAAGGTACAAGCGCCACCTTCATCCAGCCTAGCGGAGAAATTCTGGGATTTATACTACCACACCACCCAAAGGCGCTAGGTTTGGCAAAGAACAAGGATTACAGCCCCGGGTGAAACCTTTAGATAAAAAACTTTTCTCCTTACTATCTGCAAGGACATTCCCCCAGCCTGTGACGGTGCATCTCATGCCTGGCGGGAAGGTGACCGAAGAGGCAGGCAGGCAGATGGGCCGTACAGTCCGAGTATAGGTAGCAGGGGATTTGAGTTTCACCAGGGCAATGTCCCCTCGAGAGCTTTCGTCTTCACTGTAATCAGGATACTTGATCACCTCTTCTACTAGTATCACTTGGATATCTGGTGAGGGGTTTTTCAGCTGATAGGACCCCAGTGCGACTTCATACATATCGATCTGATTTGCCCTGCAGAGAGAAAAGTGGTTTGCATCACTTTTGACATTCTAAGACTGTAAGATCATCCCAAGTGCACCCAGTATCCAAGCATGGGCATGAAGGCAATAATAATAATCCACCTTTCCCTGCCCCCTGCCCCCCCGCAATGTTTAAATATATCCTACGCAGTGGCTCAGTGGGTTAGACGCTGAGCTTGTCAATCAGAAGGTCGGCAGTTTGGCGGGTGGAATCCCAAGTGCCGCGTAGCAGAGTGAGCGCCTGTTACTCGTCCCAGCTTCTGCCAACCTAGCAGTTCGAAAGCACGTAAAAATGCAAGTAGAAAAATAGGGACCACTACGGTGGGAAGGTAACAGCGTTCCATGCGCCTTTGGTGTCCAGTCATGTCAGCCACATTTATTTATTTATATATTTATTTTTATTACATTTATATCCCGCCCTTCTCCGAAGACTCAGGGCGGCTTACAAGCTTAGCAGTAGCCTTCATTCTATGTATATGCCTGCTTGTTAGGGCTTTCACACACACCCCAAGCGGCATTATTACAAAGTCAGCTTATTGCCCCCAACAATCTGGGTCCTCATTTTACCTACCTCGGAAGGATGGAAGGCTGAGTCAACCTTGAGCCTGGTGGGATGCGAACCTGCACTAATTGCAGGCACCTGGTGTTACTTAAGGAGGCATTAGCCCACTGCTCCACCAAGGCTCATGACCACGGAGATGTCCTCGGACAAGCGCTGGCTCTTCGTCTTTGAAACAGAGATGAGCATCGGAAACAACTAGCACACATGTGCGGGGGAACCTTTACCTTTACCTACTTCTTAACAGTAAGACAGCATCAGGCTAGTATGCCACATAGCCACAAACTGAACTGTACAGGTAGACCTTGACTTCCAACTGTTTCTTTAGTGACTAGTCGAAGTTACAATGGCACTGAAAAAAGTGACTTATCACCGTTTTTTCACACTTATGACCACTGCAGCATCCCCAGTGCTGTTGGAATTTTGAACGGCCACTAAACAAACTGTTGTAAGTCGAGGACTACCTGTACTTTCCCACTACTACTTTGCTCACAACCAACCTTGGAGGTGGGTTAGACTGAGAGAGAATAATTGGCCCAAAGTCACCCAGCCAGCTTTCATACCTAAGTGGGACTAGAACTCACTGTCTCTCAGAGATTGGCTCAGTCACCCAGCCAGCTATTATAATAACAACAATGTTGGAAGAGAGATTTGAGGTCATCTAGTCCCACCCCTTGCTCAGGCAGGAAGCCCTACCATTTCAGACAAATGGCTGTCCAGTTTCTTCTTAAAAACTGGAGTTGGAGTTAAAAAAGTGTTGGAGCATTCACAGCTTCTGGAGGCAGGTTGTTCCACTGATTAATTGTTCTAACTGTCAGGAAGTTTCTCCTTAGTTCTAAGTTGCTTCTCTCCTTGACTAGTTTCCATCCGTTGCTTCTTGTCCTGCTTTCAGGTGCTTTGGAGAATAGCTTGACTCCCTCTTCTTTGTGGCGGCCCCTGAGATATTGGAACACTGCTATCACGTCACCCCTCGTCCTTCTCTTCATTAAACTAGAAATATCCAATTCCAGCAACGTTCCTTATATGTTTTAGCCTCCATCCCCTGATCATCTTTGTTGCTCTTCTCCGTACTCTTTCTAGAGTCTCAACATCTTTTTTACATTGTAAAAACTGGATGCCTAAGATGGGACTAGAACTCACAGTCTCCTGGTTTCTAGCCTGGTGCCTTCACACTGGACCAAACTTTCAAGGGATGCTTGACTTACTTGGGGAAGCAATGTGCAGCTGTAACCAACCACTGGAGGGTAATGAGGGTTCCCCCACAGGCATGAACACCATTGAAGTTCAGGTTGGCCTGCCATGGCCACTGTCCTTTTTGAGCATTCGAACCGCCCACGATTCGTCCCAGAGCAGGCACCCCACACAACACTGCAGACAGATGACATTATCATGAGTGGGGAAGGGAAAAAAATCATTCTAGAATTCATCGCATTGCCTCATTCATTGTGGGCCACCAAGTATAGCCGTGGGATAAATTATTATAATTATTTTTAATTTGTTTTTAACTTTTATATCTGTGTTTTTTAATTACCCTGCAAACCGCCCTGAGTCCTCTGGGAAAGGGCGGTATATAAATGTAATAAAATAAAAATAAATAATAAATAAATAAATAAATTAGGAGTATGCTTCTGTTCCAGGGGAACTTAATAAGAAATATAATCCACAGCTAGGAAAACTCTGTCCTCTACTTTACCAGACCCTTCCTGTTTTCATTGCTGAAAAGGTAGCATGTGGAAGCACGTGCACCTGCTGACTTCAGTCTCAAAGGCCAAGAATAAATAAATGAGACTCCCATTTTGAAGAGTCACAGGTTCGAGGATTTCCATATAGAAAGAAGTACGATCATTAAACTATGATTGTTAGGGGCAAAACCAAATCAGGATTTGAAGAGGGGAGGGCAGAGTTCAATTAGCCAGCAGGAAAACAGGAAAGATAAGAAGACAGGTAAAATGTGCAACGTTCACGAATCTCTTACCTTCTGTGCTGGCCTCTTTCGTGACTGCAGAATAGAAACAGGGGAAAAACATGAAACATAAGGGGGGGAAAAAAGAATATTAGAAGGACATAAAGACACCTTGTAATATCTCGGTTATACTTGTTGTTTATGAAAACTGGTTTATAAGACACTCCTTTTCCCATTCCCAGAGATGTTAAACTCAATTTCATTGAGGGCCACGTCGGCATGGCGGTTGCCCTCAGGGGGGCGGGTGGGCGTGGCCTACTGGGTGGGCGTGGCTAGAGTGCATATGGCCTGCTGGGTGGGCGTGGCCAGCTCTACATCGTTCGCATCAAGGGTGCCTATGGGGGCCTGGGCAGGAGTGGGACAGATCTGAGGGTCTCTGGCAGGAGGAGGGTCTCTGGGCCAGGGCCAAGGCAGTGGGGGCCATTCCCTCACTGTTTCCAGGATGGCTTCGCAGGCCGCATGAAACCACTTTACGGGCCGGATCCGGCCCCCGGGCCTTGTGTTTGACATGTCTGCCATACAGGAAGTCCTCGACTTATGGCAGAGCTACCTGAGGGTACTTACAACTCAGATGCAGCTTTCCAGCGAACCACTGCTTCAGTTAACCACCACTTAATGACCATGACAAAAAGTCATAAAATTGGATTTCTCACGGGGGGGGGGGGGGGGTGTAACCCAACTGACTACAATCACAAGTTATAACCATGATGGGCAAGCTGGATCGTAACCTGTGATCATAACTGAGCCCAAAATTTCTGTGGCTAAGGGAGAGACGTCTTAAGGGAGTTTCGCCTCATTTTACGGCCTTTCTTGTCACAGTTGTTAAGTGAATCACTGCAGCTGATAAGTTAGTAACACGGCTGTTAAGTGAATCTGACTTCCCTATTGACTTTGCTTGTCAGAAGGTGGCAAAAGAGGATCACACGTGACCCCGGGATACTGCAACCGTCATAAATATGAGTGAATGGCCAAGTCTCTGAATTTTGATCCCCGGACCGTGGGCCTGCTGCAATGGTGGTAAGTGTGAAAAACGGTCGTAAGTCACTTTTTTCAATGCTGCTGTAACTTCGAATGGTTGCTAAACAAATGGTCGAAAGTCAAGGTTTGCCTATCTACGCCTGTAGTCTCTTGCATTAATGTACACAGGAAGCCAATTTTCCCTCAATTCTGTTGGCCGTGTGGCCTTAACTCTTTGATCTGGTCTTAATTGGGGCCCAAGGTTGGGCCACAACTGGGTGGCAAACCTATGGCATGCGTGCCAGAGGCAGCACTCAGAGCCCTCTCTGTGGGCACGCGCGCCACTGCCAGCAGCTTGCGCAGGTCCATTAGGCCGCCACCACCGCCTGGAGCAGCAGCCCCACCCAACACAAAGGAGGTGAAGCAGCCAGCTAGCAAGCTGGAGTAGAGGTGGTAGAGCTCGCCCACGCCCAACAAGCTAAAGTCCGGCCCGAGCAGAGAAAGCCGGATCCCCATCGGCGCCACAGCCCCCCAGCCCCAGCTAAGATTGCGTGCCTCCCCGCCATTCTACGCTGGGCCTCCTGCCCACCACCCCACCTGCCAGAGACCTCCTGGATCTCCCCCAACCCTGCCCGGCCCCTACAGGCATCCCTCCCCCATGAGCCACATAGAGGTGGCCATGCCCACCCCAGCCACGCCACCCAGTCTGCCGTGACAAGTGCAGCCATGCCCACCCAGTGGGCCACACCCCCATGCCCTCCCCCCGAAGGCACCACAATGCTGAGGTGGGCCCGGCACTTTGTGATAAATAAGTGGGTTTTGGGTTGTGGTTTGGGCACTCGGTCTCTAAAAGGTTGGCCATCACGGCTTCAGAAGCGTCTTGGAGGAAATGAATTGAGCACACTGCACCTAAGAACTCGCTGGGAGTACCTCCCCAAAGCCCCTCTGCCTTGAACAGCAGGGCAACAGGTGGAAATCCAGCCGAAGCATCCGTGAAGGAAGTTGCCCTGATTCGATGCATTCTCCCTCTTTCACAAGATGCAGGAAATAGATCATAGAATATAAAGCCGCAGCCCTTTCTAGAGCAAAAGTCTCATGGCAGACTGTGTCAAAGCCTGCGTACTTTTCGTTTTAGAAATCACACCAGGTGATATCATCAAAGTGACAGAGAGGGAAAGGTGATTTCTTGCCGGCTTTTCCAAGGTTTGTTCCTGAGGTTGCGCTAAGGGGATCTGAGTCAGCCTCTCTCTCTCTGCTCCTGCCCGCATTTTTTTCTTGTGGCAACTCTGCTTCCTGAGAATTTATTTCCTGCCCTGCGAGGCGAACACCAAGCCAAGAATGTGACAACTTGCCACAGCCAACTCGCCACGGGACAATTCAATTCAATTATTTAAAATAATTTTAAAAATGGTTTTAATTTTGGTCGTTCGTACGACATTTGGTCCCTCCTTTGGCATCCTTTCTTTAATGATTCTGTTCCACCATTTCTTCGATATTAGTGTAAAACATAATCCACCCCAGCTGGATGCTGGGCTGGTAGCTAATCTTTTGTTGCCCAGGCCCAGAATGGACTTTTGGAAGTGGCACCCACACAAGGAACCAGTTGTTCACATATTTGAATCTCACCACTGATCACAGGATCCCAACTGGGGCTGCGAGATGATATACCAGGGGGTGCAAAAACTTGGGTTTAGAAATTTCAAAATTATAGTGTATATGCACAATTGGTTGCCATTATTTTGAACTTTTGTAACTTTTGTACTTTTGTAACTTTTGTACTTGCTAACTTTCTAGGATCTAAATGCCATCTATAAAACATTTTATAAAAGTTCTCTCTTAGATTTTGAGCTTGCGTAAATTTCACATTTCTCACCCAAATCTTTTCCCAAGTGTCCATTGTGATAACTTCCTGAATATTCTGTGCCCATTTTATCATACAATCCTTAACAATTTCTGTTTCTGAGTCAATCTCTATCAATGCAAGATATATCCGTTTAATATGCGCTGGTCCCTGATTTCTAATTTGTTTTACCAAATTTTCATCATCCATCAAAAAACCAATCTTCTGATCTTCTTTCCACCTGGCTTGTAATTGTCCATATTGAAACCAAGTTTGTACAATCTTTTTTTCTCGTAAAAGATTATATGACTTCAAACACCACACATTCCTCTCCAAACTCAAAATTTCCTTATATGTAGTCACATCATGTTTAAATCCGACATTTATATTCTCTATTGCGTGTTTGGGTATAGCCCATAACGGTATCTTATAATTTAACTTTTGTCTGTGCTTTTTCCAAACTCGCAACAAAGCATACCTCAAAATATGCATTTTGAACACATTATCTACCTTTTTGTCATACAGTAAATATGCATGCCAACCAAATAACAAATCATGGCCTTCAAGATTTAACAATCTCCCCTGTGTCAAATTAATCCAATCACTTATAGCTGATAATGCAGCAGCTTCATAATATAATTTAAAATTGGGCATTCTTAGACCACCTCTTTCGCGTGTATCCTGGATGATTTTAAATTTGACCCGTGGCCTTTTCCCTGCCCAAACAAATTTGTTAATACCCTTCTGCCATTCCTCCAAATTTGAATCCTTTTTGAGAATGGGTATCATTTGAAACAAAAATAAAAATTTTGGCAAAACATTCATCTTTACTGCTGCAATTCTTCCCAATAATGATAGTTGTAATTTTTTCCAACTATCCAATTCTTTTTGCACTTTATTCCATAACTTTTCATAATTATTTTTATATAATTTAACATTTGAGGGTGCTAAATATACCCCCAAATATTTAACCCTTTCAACAATTTCAAATCCAGTTAAGCTTTCTAAAGAAACCTTTTGTAATGCTGTCATGTTTTTAGATAAAATTTTAGTTTTTTGTATGTTAATCTTAAATCCAGAAACTTTCCCATATTGCGATATTAACTCCATCAATTCCATAACAGAATTTTCTGGATGTGTCAAAGTAATAACCAGATCATCCGCAAACGCCCTCAATTTATAGTCCTGATCTCTTATTTGAATTCCCTTAATTGTTTCCGAATTCCGTATTTTAATCAATAATATCTCCAACGTTAAAACAAATAACAAAGGTGATAACGGGCAACCCTGCCTTGTGCCCTTTTCAATAGTACACATTTCAGTTAAACTATTATTAACAATTATTCGAGCTGTTTGCTTCTGATATATTGCCCTAATTGGTTGCAAAAATTCATCCCCAAAATTCATTTTATCTAATACTTTTAGCAAAAATTTCCAATCCAATTGATCAAAGGCTTTTTCAGCATCCAAAAAGATCAATGCTGCAGAGATCTGGTTATTCCTTTCCAAAAATTCCAACAAGTCAACTATATGTCTCACATTATTTTTCATTTGTCTACCACTTATAAACCCAGTTTGATCATCATGAATTACCTGTTGCAATACCCTCATCAGTCTACTAGCTAAAACCTTAGCAAATATCTTGTAGTCCGTATTCAAAAGTGAAATTGGCCTATAGTTTTTTGCTTGAGTAGCGTCCTGATCTTCTTTAGGAATTAAAGAAATAAAAGCAGTTTTCCAAGACGGAGGCACTCCTCCCCCTTTTTGAATTGTCTGAAACAGTTCCTTTAATGGCTTTATCATCTCAAACTGTAAATTTTTGTAATACACAGCAGTCAAACCATCAGTACCTGGTGCTTTACCTACTTTTAACTGTTTAATTGCCAAGTATATTTCTTCCTCAGTTATCAACTGATTCATTTCTTCTTTTTGATCTTGGGTAAGAACCGGGATGCTAAAATCTTTCAAATATAAATCAATGTCCGTTTCATTAATCTTATCACTAGCATATAATTTAGAAAAAAAATCAACAAAGGTTTCCTTAATAAGATTCTGTTGATACACAATCTTTCCCTTATGTTCTATTTTATCTATATTAGAAACCCTTTGCTTCTTTCTTAACATATAAGCTAACCATCTGCCTGGTTTATTGGCATTGCAAAAAGTATTATGCCTTGCAAACCGTAGATTAGTTGCCACCTGATCAGCCATTAACTTATCAAATTGTCCTCTTAACAGCTTAATAGTCTCTTTAATCTTCACATCCGATGGATTCAAAATTAAAGCCTTTTCTTTTTCCTTAATCTCTGTCTCCAATTCTTTCCTCCTAAATTCCAAGTTGCGTCTATATTTATTATTAAGATATATCAACACACCTCTCATATACGCCTTACTAGCATCCCATACCATTTCCATAGAAGTACCCTTATGCATATTCGTTTCAAAAAAAACCTTCATCTGTTTCTTACACTCTTCCACGTTTTTCTGATTTCTGAACAAATTCTCATTTAAACGCCAGGAACGTCGTTCTCTACTGTCTTTTCCAATCTCTAGCCAAACTGGGCTGTGATCAGACATAGTCTTTGAACAAATCTTTATCCTCTTAGTTCTAAAAAAAAGGTCATTAGACAATAGTATAAAATCAATCCTGGAAAAAGATTGGTGTCTATCAGAAAAGAAAGTATAGTCTCTTTCTTGTAAGTTCCTTTCCCTCCAAACATCACGTAATTCCATATCGTCCATCATTTCAAAAAAAGATTTAGGCAATTTGGCATGACTTGGGGTACTTCTGTAAGATCCACTCTTATCCATTTGTACATTCAAAACACCATTCCAATCTCCCATAAAAATAAAAGATTTGTAATCCAATTGGGTAATCCTGCTGTGTAACAAACTATAAAAGTCAGCTTGCTGTTGATTGGGCGCGTATAATCCAACCAAAAGAGTTCTTTTACCTTCTAGTAACAAGTCCACAATAACATATCTTCCTTGTTGATCAGCTTCAATTAACTCTGCTGTAATTGTATTCTTGACATAAATAACCACTCCATTTTTCTTGTTAACTGCAGAGGCAATAAATTGTGTACCTAGTCTTGAATTTGATAAATACTTTTGGTCCATAACTCTAATATGTGTTTCTTGTAAGCAAATAACGTCAGTCTTAAATTGGTTTAAATATTGAAAAATTTTCTTTCTCTTTTGTGGTGAGTTTAATCCATTAACATTCCAAGTTAAAAACTTAGTCACCATTTCTGGCAACCCGAAGCTTTTGAAGCGCATCTTCCAGAATCCCTTTTACATTTTTAGGTCGCGCTCCTCCCACAGCTTGGCTATAGGTACATTTTGAAGGTTCCACAACATTCTGCTGGGCTTGGTCTTGGTCACGCCTGGCTCGTCTCGAAGCAGCTCGGGTGACCCTCTGGTCTTTTGCTTCTTCTACTGTTGAAATTTGAGTCATTCCTGGTGCTGTTTCATCTATCTGTATTCCTTCAGCATCATAAGACTTTCCCTCCTTTATTGATTCCAGAAGTGGTATAGGAATTGCTTTTAAAACATTGCTATAAAAATCACGTGCCTGCAGGACCGTAGCGAGATGGTATCTTGTATCTTCAAACATTACCACCATACCCACTGGAATCTCCCATCTGAACCTGACATCGCGTCTCTTAAGCTCATGTGCTAGAAATGCAAATTCCTTTCGTTTCCTTAGGATTTTTGGAGGGATCTCTTTTAAAACCAAAACTTCTTGGTCAGCAATCACAAGCTTTGTATTGTAAGAAACTTGAATAACTTCATTCCTGATTGCTCTCTTTGTAAAGTAAACAACCACATCTCTAGGTAATTTCCTTTGTCTCGCAATCCAGGAGTTAACACGGAAAATTTTGTCTATATCTTCTGCAATTTCTTCAGCTGGCCTTCCCAGCACGTCTTCGAGAGCAACAGAAACCAATTTTTTCAAATCTTCCTTTAAATTCTCCTTAAGGCCCCTTATCCTCACAGCAAACTCCATTTCATGATATTGTACCAATGTCAAGTCATAGTCAATTTTATCCACCACATTCTCAGTCTCTAGTATCTTTGCATCCAGTTTAGTATTATTTTGAGTGAGATCCTCCACTCTTTCGTTAAGGCGTTCAATACATGTCGCCATGCCTTGAAATGCAAGCAAGATGTCCTCCCTCATTACTGTA